>OX443561.1:53075840-53386533 GCA_949372485.1 Cheilosia soror
AGTGGAAACGTGGAAATATTATTAACGATATAAATTATATTTTTGCTAAAAATTGATACCTACACTACATCCGCTTTTTGCTAAAAATTGAATTTATATGTTTTTATCTGAAATGTAAACAGTACCTAACCTTAATTACCAACGTTTATTAACGCATCCCAACAAAATGGCGGCTTACTTGTTTGTTTGTGAGCCACAACTTGTATAGATTGCACTACCCAAAAAGGCCTTTGTTTTGAATATTTTGCACCTCTTGGCCTTTCAGTGCTCGACCACAGATTTATAGTATTAAATGTCCTTTGAGTAGTAAGTAGTACACCATAAACAAAAACATTATGAAATGCGGCAAACAAAAGAAACACGGAAAACACATTAACGATTGACATTCAACAAAGGACCTTTTGTAGTTTGATACTTGATGAATTCCCATGGCATTAATTGTACGAATAATTAGAAGCCGTTCTCCTTTGTTGAGATAACACGCAATCATACAGTTCTCCAATTTCAAGTTCAACCAGAAACAAAGGTGTTCGTTGAACGTAAACTCAAACTAATTAAGGGGTTAGCAAAGCTCCAACCTTTTGTTGTAAAATTCCATGAAATGGTGTAGATAAAGATGTTCATTTTATATTATGTTTATGTATATAAGGTGACTGTGGTAATATCAAAAGCAGCATGAAATTTGGAATTGACGAAAATTAAATTAAGCTTCTTGCTTAATTGAAAGACTTTAGCTCAGTTTACAGACTTTTGTTCGTATACATGGACGCTAATAATGTGAAGCATGAAGAAAAGCCACAAGAGAAGCGAACGCTAAATGAACTGCCTTAGAAACTTGTTGTACCACAAGAATGCTATGACCGTCCTTCAATGAAGCCAGGACCGATAGAATCATACGGAAGGATAGAAAGTACCTTTCCACAATCGAAGGAATCATAAAAGGCACAATACTCTGCGCTACCATAAGAAGAAAATGCGCTTGACGGAGGATGAACTTTGTAGAGGCTGCGGCAATGAGAGAGCTCTTGAGGACACAACCCTCTCCATATGTCACTGCACAGATCTCCAACGCACCAGGTATAGGGAATTCCACGACACACAGTGGGGCCCTTTGTATGGGGGAGCGGAAAAAAATCTATAAAATCTAAACTAATAAACTTAGACCAATGATATTTTGCACACCTATTTGGATCGGGCACATATTTGGACAAAATTTGGTTAAAAAAAATTAACGAAAGATAAGTTATTGCATTTTTTCGGAATTATAGGGTTTATTGTCTTGTAACAAAAAAGTTTTTTTTTCATTTGTTTATTTTTTTGCTATATTTTTAAGCGAAATAGTTAAATACATACATAATAATACAAGCATATATCAAAAATATAAAATAAATAAATAAATAAATACACTGGTCGGCATAAGTATTTTGACAAAACTAAAGTTAATTCTACTCATAATTTGAACTTACTTCAAGTACATTTTGGCATCAATGGAAACGTCATTTAAATTCCGTTTGAATGATACAAAACTTTCCTTAACCCATTAAGTACCCATTGAAAATTTAGAATTTTTGTGAAAGTCTACTTTTTTGACTTTTTTCCAGTGTCTAAAAAAAATTATTTGATGATGAATTGTTTCTGCAAACATTTTTTTTTTCAAAAATCTCTTCGTTAATATTTTTTATGATTTTTTGAAAATTGCTAAAAATGACTATTTTAGCCACTTTTTCCTCCTTTTTATACAAAATTTCTGAGATCATCCCATTCAAAAAAATATTTAGGTATACATTTTGTTAAGTACTAACAGTCAATCCCCAGAAAACTGATCTGGTACTTTTCACAAATAAAAGGAAAATACCACAGTTTGCTACACCCTCTGTTGGCGGCACTCCCCTCAAAATCTCTGATAGCGCAAAGTACCTGGGACTTATACTAGACAAAAAACTAAACTGGAAATTGAACACCAATGAAAGAATGAAAAAAGCCACAATAGCCTTTTATTCCTGCAGCAGAATCTTTGGGAAAACTTGGGGACCATTTCCCAAAATTAAGCTCTGGATGTACACGGCTATAGTAAGACCCATACTGACCTACGGCAGTCTCGTATGGTGGCCGGCAACCAATAAAGCCACTTACCTAAAAGCCTTAACGAAGGTTCAAAGACTAGCGTGCATCGGCACCACCAGTGTGATGAGGACAACTCCAACCGCAGGACTTGAGGCTATCCTCAACCTGTATCCCCTAGACATTCATGTACAACTATCGGCCGCAATTAGTGCAATGAGAATCAGCCAATCTGAAAAATGGAATTTGAACGAAACGGGTCATTCTACGATCGTACAGAAATATTTCGGCCATGTACTTGTCACGGACTACATTACGCCTTACCTAGGGTTTATAAGACCATTCTCTATCGCCTATCCCAGCAGGGAAGAATGGAGAGACGGACTTGTACCTAGCACACCAACCATAACCGTATTCACAGACGGATCAAAAATGGACACTGGGGTAGGGTCAGGAGTCTTCTCTGAATCGCTGGGTACATCAAAATCGATACGCCTCCCCGACCATAGCAGCGTTTTCCAAGCAGAGGTCCTGGCAGTGACAACAGCAGCCCGTGAGTCTGTGGTAAGGGCAATACCACCTGAAGGTATTCACCCTTATTCTACGTGGCGTTTATATTAAACGACAGCTGGCGTTTTTTGAGTCGAGTCGCTTTAGTGTCGTTTTAGTATCGGTATTCTATTCCTTGAACGCCTCCTCTCTCATTTATTTTACATTCCACATGAGTTCCACACCAACAACTGATAGTTGACAAGTAGGTATCTATGGCAGCAAAAGAGGGATTTTTTTTGGTAAATTGTTTAACACACGGAATTTAAAATCCAAACAAAACCAAACGAAAAAACTGTTGAACAGTCCTAATGGTCGCGATATTACATCAGTTTAAATCAAGAAGACGAGGTTAATAAGCTGTTCGTCTTCTAAACTGTTGTAGGTATTTATGTTTTGTATTTTAAAGTGCCAGTCATTTTAAAACTGGCGATATTGCGTTTTCTTGCGGTGTGGGGAATGATTTTAATTTGGGTTTTGCCCAACCAACCCTTAGTAAAATCCTAACAGAAACGTCTACCATTATCGAAGAATATGCCCAAAAGGGATAAACATGCATTACACGGCAGAAAAATGGAATTGTGCAAAAATGATGTTTTATACCAAAAGGCTGGAATTTCATTTGATCGGGGTTTGTTATTTTCACCCTTAATAATGAGAATAATGAAATCACTGCATAAATATAAACAATTACCAAAACTCACATGTTTTTTCTTAAATTTGCATCCTAGTCGTTTAAGAATTTGTATTCGACAATAATCGGCGTTTTATGAGTCGTTTTGTGCAACTAAAACGACAGTCGGAATGCGAAAAACTGCGTAGAACTTGTGTTCCACACTACTTAAACGCCACATGTCGTTAAACGACATAAAACGCCTAGAAACACGCCACATGTAATACCGATTTCAAAAAACGCCATTTGTCGTTTAATATAAACGCCACGTAGAATAAGGGTGATTACCTTCTTTATCGACAGCCAGGCAGCAATAAAATCCATAACTGCACCAGAAATAAAATCGAGGCTTGAAAAGTGCTGTCGCGAAGAACTCAATGCTCTTGGTACACAGCACAAGGCATCACTCTGCTGGGTTCCGGGACATGAAGGCATTTCAGGCAATGAGAAAGCAGACGAATTAGCAAGACAAGGTTCGACAGCTGTTTCAGAACAAGCTGATCCCTCTGTGGATATCCCGCCTTGCACATTAAAGCTTGAAGCAGGGAGGAAAGCCACAAGAGAGGCGAACGCAAGATGGGCCACCTTAAACACTTGTAACACCACAAGAATGCTATGGCCGTCCTTCAACGAATCCAAAACCGAGAAGATAATGCGGAAGGATAGGAAATCCCTGTCCATCCTCGTAGGTATCATAACAGGACACAACACCCTGCGGTACCATATGAAGAAAATGGGCTTAACGGAAGAAGAACTTTGCAGAGGCTGTGGTGATGAGGAAGCTCTTGAGGATACAACCCACTTCCTATGTCACTGCCCAAGTCTCCAACACACCAGGTACAAATTCCTAGGGAGTCACTTCTTTAATGACCTGGACGAGCTTTCCAGCACATCAATAGACAAGATAATGAACTTCGTCAAATCAACAAGATGGTTTGTATGTAGCAGCACAGTAAGTAATTTGAATACAGGGTTATAATGGGTAAGGGACAACCTCTTTCCCCCTATGGGAATCACAATGGGTCAGTATTGACCTGAGTGTGGCACGGAGAAATCCTCGCCAGCCCACAAACCTAACCTAACCTAACCTAACAATTTTTTTAATAACACCATAAAACAATATATTCTTACACCAAATTTCCAGGAAAAATAAGTTAGAAACTGGAAAAATATTGAGGTAGAAAAAATGAAATTGGCCTAAAAATTGAATATCTCAGCCCTCCCTCAACGGAATAATTTTATTTTGCATTTAAAAGAAAGCCCTATATTTTTTTCTTAAAATAAAGTCCTGGTTGAGTTCTTTCCTATTATTATTAGAAAAGAAATTCTTACTCTTGTAACATTACCAAAGTCAAAACCGTGTTTTTTAGTCTAAACCAGCGCGATATATCTCGAAAATTCTCTGACATAAATTTCTCAAATTTTGGTAAAACATAGAAAAAAAATTAATATTACGAATTTCATTTTTAGCATTTTCCCCACTGTGCGACATAGACAATATAATGAACCTTATCAAATCCTCAGGATGGTTTGTATGTAACAGCACAGTAAGTAATTGGCAGGGTGATAATGGATAAGAGACAACCTTTTCCCCGGCGGCCATCACAATGGGTCAGCATTGACCTGTGTGTCCATTGTTGCCGACCCGGATCGAAGTTTTTATGCCTCATTCCGAAACAAATTACGCCTTTTTCAACAAAATTATGCGTTTTTGGTAAAAAAAGATAAATAACGAACAAAGTTTCAATTTATGTGTTAAACTTTTATTAGTAGGCACATAGTTAAGAAAAAAGAAAGAAACAATAATTAAGACAAAAATATTATATATTAGTAACTAAAATTATGAAAAACAAAAACAAACTTCACGTAAGACAGTGTTTATTCGATGGATCTGCACCAAACTCATCGCGATCAGTTGAACTTGAACTCGTCTTTAAAATAAACTATTACAAACTGATTTTTAAAATTGATTTTTTACCAGCAACGAAAACAACTTTAAGGTCGGCCGCACATTAGAGGCGTTTTCGTACGAATTTGACTCGTGCGATCAGGGACGAACGATCCCGAATTTCTAAGTAGGTACTATGGGAGCCCGCACAGCACATTGGATGCGAGTTAGTCGTACGTATACATACCTACGTGTAGTTCCGACGTCCGAAAACAATCCGAACTTGTTGGAATTCTTAAACACTCTCGTGCGTTGAAATGTAACATTGAAAATATATTTTAGGTGATCACAGAATCCGTCGTATTCGGAATTTTACTACGAACCCCGAAAGAACTATCACATAATCCGTCGTATGGTACGAATTTAATCCGTCGTAGTGGAAATGCTTGCTACAAATTTAATTCGTAGCAAAAATTTCCACTACAACGGATTCTGTGATAGCTCTTTCGGGGTTCGTAAGAAAATTCCGAATACGACGGGTTCTGTGATCACCAAGATTGGTATACGGACATAAAGGGGGGGTATGTAACACAATTTACGGACAGTATGGGGATATAGTAAGTCTTCCATAGGGATCCCTGCGTTATCTTCTTATCCAAAATCCCTTATTGGACATAGTCTCTTTTTTTTTCTTTTTTTCCAAAATCTCTTGGGACGAAATCCCCTATGCCAAAATCTCCCACCTACATACATACTTATTAAATCCCACGTTAAAATCCCCTGTTCACACAATTTAGAATTTATCCGTTTCTAAACGCGTAGTTTTGGCAGTAAAAGTAAGCAAACACATAATATAAAATTTGCATATACCCAACCTCTCTCCTTCACCAAATCCTACAGAGAATCTCACTTCTGTCGCGAGACAGAATTAATAACACCAAATCTAAGAATGGGAGATTTTGTCCGGTGGGGATTTTCTCTCAGGGTCTTTTGGAGTAAGGGATTCCAGCACAGGGGAACAGGGGATTTTGGAAAAGGATGTATCATACCCCACCCTCTTCCATAATATGATGAAATTCACTAAATGCATCTCTTTTTAAATGTTCGGTTCTACGATAGTGACGACGCCGCCGCAGTCTCCGAGAAGAAAATTATCTTTAAGATACAGATTATTCATAAGGCATAAAATCGAAGCTACTGGAACACTGCCTACTTAACATATTCGGTGTTCGCACTCCATTCGTATGACCAGTATTCATACGTTAAAGTACGATACAAATTCGTATCCAATGTGCGGCCGACCTAAGGCATTTGCATACCATATCACATTTCTTATTTGGGTTTAGTGAGTAAGGTCAGTACAGTGCAGAATTGGAAAATAAGCATGACGCACTGTGGTAAATGAAAATTAGTAAAGCGACTTTGATTAAAGTACAAGATTTACTAAATTGAAAATCTATTTTTACAGATTGATTATAAAAAAACTTCACAAAAATGCCTTTTTTTCAAAATTATTCCTCAATGCCTCAAACATCGGAATTATGCATAAGAGGCATAATTATGCCCCAGTTGACATCCCACTCCCATCGATCGTCAAGCTAGATTCATGCCTGCGATTCTTTGCAAAAGATGGTTACCAGACAGGGGTTGGAAAGGTCGTCATTCTCAAAATTCCTTTTCAACGTTCCTTCTCTAGAAGATTTCAAACTTCTTTACTCCTGATTCAAATCAATTAAATTAAAAAAAATCAAGAGTTTAAACTTATTCCTATAAAAATTGCTTACGTTTTGAATTTCCCCCCTGCATATTTACGAAGGAAATATTCCGGGCGGAAACCCATCAAATCCGTGAAGATTTTTTTTTTTACGATACCAATTTATTTTGGGGGAAATTTTTTTTCTTTTTTCGAAAAAAATTTATTGCCGATACCTATTTCTGAAATATCGGAAATATTTCGAGGTAATTTTGTTCACGATATTTCTGAAAATATCTATATACTTTATGGGGTCTTCGGTGACTCCTTTTTGGCGTTAAATATGTAATCCCTTCCTGTGCAGGTTTTTTTTTTTTAAATAAATAAATAATAACTCTACCTATTGGTAACCGTAGTCATTTACACCCATAACGATGGTGCTTACTTGTTCAGATGAATTATGAAACAGAATTCCGTTCTGAATGTTAAATTGAAATCATAGAGGTGACTACCACTCTACTTTGTAAACTTTCCAAAATTGTTCCTTCAATTTTTTCCTATTTCTTGTTTTTTGAAGTTAGCTACTAGGCTTTAACCAACCCACATAGAGGTAAGACCTAATTGGTATCCCGAAAATAAAACACATCATTGTTTTTTAAACTCAAACCAATTTTCTCTCATTTCATTATACTTTACCTATTCGCAATTAAAATCTCTCAATTGCACCCGGCAATTGGCAAACACCGAAAAATAAGAGAAACCATCGCAACTCCAAAGAACCAACTGTAAAAAATGAAATGTAAAATTGAAGTAATAAATATCCCTAAACAGGAAAATTTAAGAGCCTGCAGAAGCAGCTCTGTAAATTTCGAAACAAAGGAAGATTAATAATAAGAAGATAAATAATAAATCAACACCAACAATATTTTGAACCACCCTTCACCCCCCCGAAGCATGCCTTACTGATTTTTTGCGGTTCTTTTAGTTAGAGAGTCCAGTGAAGAAGGAAACAGCCAAATCCGACGTAAAAGCCACCTAACAGTGATAAATTCAATATTGTAATTTCTATTTTGTGATTTAGAATACTCTTCCTAAAGTTACGCCGATTAAAACCACTTGGGAACTCTTCGAATGCGTATTACCCAACCTCAATGTCAGTAGGTATCCTGATAATTTACGTCTAATAACCTAAACATCGTCGCATTCATTTGCTACCTCATAAACCTGACATTAAGCAGAGATAAGGACCAAGTATTCAGCGTATATGATTTGGAAAATGACAAATTATGTCCTTCGTATACGGGAATAGGCCTCAGCGCTCAGCCTCATAATATGTACACTCAGTAGATTATTTTCCGGATACATTTCGGATGATAACGTTGCGAATATTTCTTTAAGAACGAGACGAGACGATTTAACGAAGAAGTTAGTGTAAAAATCGTTTACTTGATTTAATTCATGAGACATGAATGGGGTTGTCTTTGCATTGCCAAAATATCATGGTTTGAAACAACGGAGAAGATTATAATTGCTAGGAGTAACCTTATAACTGTGGTATTACATTCATATTAGTTGATACTAGTTGTCGGTTCAGTGGTTAAGTTAGTTTGTTGAGATACACTCTGTCTCACTTGATTACGAAAAGGACTTTTTTTGTTTTAATTTTACAATATTTTTCAAATCCTTTGCTAATCCGGGAAAAACCAATTGCACAAAGAATGAAGGATATATGTATTATGTTTATGTTTATATTATAAAAAAAATGGAATTAAGTTGATAAATGCAACTTTTTTGAGGCTTTTCCTAAAAAGAACATAAAATTTACCAGTTATTTTTGGTTCACTTGATTACGAACAGTAGCTTAATCTACCTGTTACCATGTTTTAATCAAATAAAAAGATACTAGGTAAAGGAAAGACATTATCTTTCTTGATAATTATTTTTGTTTTCTTTTTTTTTTAGGGGAGACTGGGATACCTTGGTTTCTGACTTGTTGAGCAGTTTTGAACTAGGCTGGGGCACTTTTGAACGGCATTATTTGTAATTGCTTTTGGCAGCTAATAAGCTATTACAAGCTTTCTAATTTTTTAATAAAGTAAATTAACTTTATTTTTTCAATAAAAAAAAACTACTTAACAGAAGCCAACTGAAATTCACAAAATATTTTACAAATTACTGAAGAAACATGAAATGAGTTAGCTGAATTTCGGTGTTCTCGATGTTCCCGGAGAGTTGATTGGTGGTGGTGGCTTAGCTTTTATTTCAATGCCATTTACAGACCACTTGTTCAAACGTGCCCCGATAGGCCAAGCGACAGAAAAATGTGCATAAATAATTGTTTTTCATATTTGTCAAAAAACATACCTTTTTACGGTTTCAAATTAAGTTGTGCCTTAAAGAAATATATCAAACAAAAAGAAAAATTAGTGTCATTTATGACACAATCGTCGTATATTGGCAACACAGTTTTTATCTGGGCTTAAGACATAAGCCCCGATGATTATCCGGGCTAACGAATGCTATATAGGATTGCATATTTGTATGGGAAATTTGCTAAGTCCATATAGCATTGCAAACAAAAAAAACGCCGCTATTATAACGTTCATCTCTGATAATCACCCTTATTCTACGTAGCGTTTATATTAAACAACAAATGGCGTTTTAGGCGACTCTCAGATTCAGGCAACAAGCAATAAGCAACTATAGTTGCTATAGCAACTGCCAATAAACAATCAGCAACATTTTTCGTTCGAGCGAGTTGCTTTGATGTGAGACCTCTAATTTAATTCAAAGTAAAATAATTGTGAGCGATAATATTGCGTGTTTCCTATTGCCAGTTGCTTATTGAATGTTGCCTCAATGTGAGAGCCGACTTATGTCGTTGAACGACATGTGGCATTTAAGTAGCGTGGAACACAAGTTCTACACAGTTTTTCGCATTCTGACTGTCGTTTTAGTTGCACAGAACGACTCATAAAACGCCGATTACTGTCGATTACAAATTCTTTAAACGACTATAGGCATATTTAAGAAAAACATGTGAGTTTTGGTAATTGTTTGTATTTATGGAGTGATTTTATAATTCTCTTATGATTAAGGGTGAAAATAACAAACCCCGATCAAATGAAATTCCAGACTTTTGGTAAAACATCATTTTTGCACAATTCCTTTCTTCTGCCGTGTAATGCATGTTTATCCATTGTGGGCATATACATTTATATATTTTTTTCGATAACGGTAAGCATTTCTGTTAGGATTTTACTAAGGGTTCGGTTGGTTGGGCAAGACCCAAATTAGGATCATTCGCTACACCCTTTTGGAAGCCACTTTCCGCAAAAAAACGCAATGTCGAAGCCAATTTAAAATGACTGGCACTGACAAAGAACTCCCCGCGGCAGGAAGTTTATCCTTTATTCATTTAACAAATAGACAAAGGCTCCTTTGCTAAGCCTTTTTGAATCTGCAAATATGATTGACATTATTTTCTACCTAAAACTACTTTGTATTTATATGTACTCACTTTGAATCTGTTAAATCCAAAGGATCGGATTTTGATCTGATTCTTCTTATATGTTTCAGCTCTCATTTGGCAGACTCATCTTTTGCGTCGCCTTCGCTTTCTAATAGTATGAGCATTGCAATGCTATTCATGTTCTTGTGTTTTTAGTATATATATTACCACAATTCGAAATACTTTTGATTTTTGTATGTTCATTTAAAATTTAAAATACAAAACGTAAATACCTACTTGTCAATTATCAGCTTTTGGTGTGGAACTCATGTGGAATGTAAAATAAATGAGAGAGAAGGCGTTCGAGGAATATAGTATCGATACTAAAACGACACTAAAGGACCATTCACATGGGAGCGAACGAACGAATTGATGAAATGCGAATAAACCACTTTTTATGCATTTATAAACAGAAAATTCCAAATTGTATTATTCCAAGATATCCTCCTCTTGAAATAAGGTTAAGTTCAAACGAATTTTTTATTCGCTACTTTGTGGAACGCGATTTAAATTATGTGGATTGTGAATTGACTGACAATTCGCTCGAGGTTGTTTTCGTTCGCAGCAAAAATTTTGGATTTCGTAATTTCGTTATTTAAACTGTTAATAAACTTGTTTTCTTAATAAATTTTGATGGAATAATTAATTATCCTAATCTTGGAGTAGTAAAATGTGAAATTTTCCGGTTTGTTCGCATTTTATCACTTCGGTCGTTTGCTCCCATGTGAATGGAGCGAGCACTTTTCCGAATTACTCAATCCAATCCAGGGCATTGAGGATGACACATCCATCGCCTTAAGCAGGGTGGAAAATAGTCCCACGGTAGAGGAAGTCACTTTTGCGATCAAATCGCTAAAAGCTGGCAAATCTGCCGGAGTGGATGAAATCCGGCCAGAAATGCTAAAGGCCTTAGGTGAAGAGGGAGTCAAATGGCTCTCTCGTGTCATTAAAGTGGCCTGGGAATGCGGCGAAACTCCCAGCGATTGGCAGATTGGGGTGATTGTGCCCCTTTTCAAGAAAGGGGATAAAAGGGATTGCTCCAATTACAGGGGTATATCACTTTTAAGTCTCCCGGGAAAAGTTTTTGCCAAGGTGCTGGAAACGCGTTGCAGAGCTGTGGTCGAGGCACGATTAGGAGATGAGCAGTGCGGCTATCGTCCCGGCAGAAGCACAACCGACCAGTTGTTCACTCTCAGAATGGTACTTAAAAAGGCTTGGGATTATGCTACACCTGTTTACGCATGCTTCGTAGATTTGGAGAAAGCATATGACCGAGTCCCTCGAGGGAAACTCTGGAGTGTATTACAGGAGTATGGAATTGATGGTTCTCTCTTGAGAGCCATTCAATCTCTTTACACAAACTGTAAAAGCTGTGTTCGGGTAAACGGCGTTAAATCAATACCTTTCACCGTGGGCGTTGGACTTCGTCAGGAGTGCGTCTTGTCTCCTCTCCTTTTCATTACTTATATGGACTGGATGTTACAGCGCAGTCGTGGCGAGGAACGTTTCGAATTGGGAGATCTGAGGATAAGTCATTTGCTCTTCGCTGATGACTTGGTCATCCTTGGATCCTCTCAGACTGAACTTCAGCGCGCACTCGATCGGTTTGTGGCCATTTGTGTTGAAGCTGAGATGAAGGTAAACGTGAACAAATCTGAAGTGATGGTCGTCTCCAGAACGCCTGTTCAATGCACTCTGCATGTTAGTGGAGTCCCATTGAAACAGGTGGAGAAGTTTAAGTATCTCGGGGTCTTATTCACGAGTGATGGAAGGAGCAATGCCGAGTTTTCCTGTAGGATTGGTCAGGCTGGATCGATTTTGAGACAGCTTGGTCATTCTGTTATCAGGAGGACTGAACTTGGTGTCAAAGCTAAGTTGTCAGTCTTTAATTCGGTGTTTGTTCCAACTCTTACCTATGGTCATGAGGTTTGGGTAATGACCGAAAGAATAAGATCGCGAATACAAGCTGCCGAAATGAGATTTCTCCGTAGTATTGCTGGTGTGACCCGTAGAGATCGCATCAGAAATACCAGAATACGTGAGGAACTCAATGTCGAGCAGCTACTTCTCCGGACGGAGCGATCCATGCTTCGGTGGTTTGGTCATGTTAAACGCATGTCCCCGACCAGGATTCCACGACGTGCTATGGAATCCGTACCATCGGGCAGGCGTCCCCTAGGTAGACCCAGGATGAGATGGTTAGATCAAATTCATAATCTCTCCTCTACCCGTATGGGGATTGCCCTTGATGATTTAGAGTCGATGGCGGAGGATCGAGAGCTATGGAGGGTCCACTTGAGCAACCTACACCCGCGACCCACTTAATGGACAAGCGGACCATTGAAAATAAATGAAAAAAATGAATGAATACTTTGTATGTAGGTACTTTATGTTATCGCTGCTCGACTCACAGTTAGCTTCACAGACGAAAAATTAAGAAAAATTATGGATTTTCATCTTTCCCTTTCCATAAATTAACTTACTGAGCCTTACTAATAATCATTTTTAACCATGAGCTTAAGATTGTTGTATGTCACAATAGAAAATAGTATATGAAAAACAAAATGCTACTGTGAGATCGTAACAATTGGACACTAAAAATGATTATTAGTACCGCTATGTACTAGGCAGGTATGCAAAATAAAAGCTAAATTGAAATTATTTGTGCTTGAATGATTTAATTGCAAAAATAAATGCTAATTTTTGCTTACCTTGGTACCTTCCTTCGCGCAGTCATAAAACAGTAACAGTACAAAATGCGCATTATCGCAGACAATGAAAGAAAGTATCCATTCCATTAAATTTACATTTTCTTCCTGAAAGCCCTAAGTACTTTTCTTGTAAGCAACGTTAATAATATCCCTCATATCTTGCACTTGATGGTTTATTGGATTATGATAAATGTTAGGGTTGTTGAGACATTTAAATCGAGGACCATCAATATATGCAGCCGAGTAGCTACTTTTCTCAACAATTTTTGAATTAAAAAAAAAAAAAAGCGCTACACTGTGATGTTGGCTTAAGGTGAAAATCACTTAAAGATAAGGAGTACACTCTAGCTACATTCTTAGACAGAGAGCAAGCTTTCAGCAATGTCAAAACTGACGCCGCCGTACTTAGGACCCTAAAGGACCATTCACATGGGAGCGAACGAACAATTTGATAAAATACAAACAAACCACTTTTTATGCATTTATAAACAGAAAATTGCACATTTTACTACTCCTGTTAAATTTGCTCCATCAATCTCAAGCAGCCCTACACTCCGCAGACAATTATGGTTGGATCATCGTCTTCACGCGGTAAGTGATCGAACGGTAACATTGATAAGCCGACACATATATCAACGTGATAAGCGGCACCAATTACCTTGCTGCGACGCGTGTACCGTGTACCTGCTAAGCCAGAGCAGCGTGATTGTCGTCGAAAGCTCATAACAACCGCTCCAACGCAGTCAACGAGCATTATACCCGAGGGATCACACGTGTCCAAACTAAACCGCTGGATTAACATCGTTATAAAGCCAAAAAGTGTTTTTTTTTATTTGCTAATAAACAATCTACATTAGTATTCTGTGTGAATTTTAGCTACAAAAAAAACGGAAAAGAGAGGATTAATTTAAAAAAAAATTAACTTCTAATATCACAGAAAAGGTGTCCGTTATATATCACAGTTAAATGATCATGCATTGCCCATTTATATCGATTGTTATCGACTATCCGTTTTTCATATCATTTAATATCATTTAATTGTGTTTCGTTTAGTGTTACTAAGTTAAGTATATAATAATTACAAAAAAAAAAAAAGGACAGTTCGGGGAGAGTACGATAATTACGGCGCCAAAAATTGATAACGGTACATATTTTGTAGAGGAGTTAAATACAAGCATTTTTTACTATGGGAGGGGGGCCTATCTCGCTCCGGTTAGGCGGGAGGGGTAATTAAAAAAAAAAATTATACATAAAATTAAAATAAAATATTAAAAAACAATGGCAACATTTACAACAAAGAACTATAGCATTTTTCAAAGCCAGGAATCTGTTCTAAATTGTCTAAAATGCAAATCCGCAAAATTTGGTCTACCAATGTGAAATTTCAGGCCAGAGACTGTAGCTGGAGAAAGTTGTTGACATTGGGTAAACTAATATAATTTAAAGAAAGTTTGCATATACTCAGCCTTGCACCCATCCCAAAATCCAACAGTGACCCCAAGCAGGGGGGTTGCAGGGGGGCAGCATGCGCCCCCATACACATTTCAAGGCGCAAAGGTAACAATTTGTACTCTAAGCGGAGCGACATATAAAGTAATTTTCAATTTTCTCAAAAATTAGAGGACATAAATCAATCTGGTTTTCAGTGTTCGATTAAGAATTGATTTCGGCAGTAAAAACTACAAAGAAATTAAGTATCTATATTCTCAATATTGAACAAATCAGCCCTACAACTTTTATTTTTTAATTTTTTTCCTTAAATTTCAAGTTTGAAATCATTTTTTTCAAAAACTATTATTTGAAATAACTTGATTTAAAAATAATATCAAAGAACAGATTCCTGGCTTCCAAGAATCCTAAAGTTCTTTATTGTAAGTGTTGCCATTGTTGCCATTTATTTATTGTAATAGCTAATTTGAATTAAGCCCCAGATCCAGTTTTTGTGCGCACAACAGCTGCACGACTTTTTTTTTTTACATTATTTAACTCTTGCCATCAGCTATCTATCACCAACAAGAACCGAAAATTACCGCTTTTGATAGAGTCTACGCCTTTTAGCTATAGAGAAAAATTGGGACAAACTATTGCAGCATATACTTTGTCTTGCCCTCACTGATCGCCAAACCCATCATCACCGTCCCCGTCTCGATACTCACGAACGCAAACAAAAACATATCGCTGCGTTCTACCGATTATGTTGATGTCGCCGGCCGGTAAGGGCGAGTAAATGGACGGACTTTTGAAAGATCATGCATGCCTCTAGCGACGGCGTTTTTTGCACTATTCATTTAAGAACTTAGTCGAAAAAGTCACAAAACTTTTTTGCCTTGTGAAAAGACTTTTTGAGGTTTTTTGAGTATTGGAACAACTTATTGCATATACTATATATTATGTGTATGTATCGGAAGAACATTAGGTAAAATGATCTGTATGACGACCAGGGCACTCATTCCGTAAGTCAATAATCGAATGACGATATCGTTTCGACGATAGCCTTGCATCACGTAACATTGAAAATCGCTATCGTCTCGGCGACATCGTTTCGACGATTCAAAATTTGCTTCTTGTAGCTCAATAATCGACAGAGCACTATCGTCAAGACGATAGCGTTTGCACGATAGCTAATTAGGTATCGTCTTGCACTGATTTGTATATTTTGGGGACAATTTCAAGATTTTTACAGGAATTTTGAAGCGAGCAATTGAAGTCAGATTTTTTTTTACGATTTAAATTACATAATAACTCATCCGACATTATAAATCATAAATTAAAAACAAAATTAATAAGCAAGGTTTTGTGGGTGACTGTAATTTAAATATTTTGTAGCACAAAGTAGGCCACTCTAATTTGTCAAATGTCATTTATGACAATTACGATGACGTCTAGTACGTATTTCTCCTACAGTTTGTGAGCTTCTAAAGGGTACCGAAAGTTCTCAAACTTTGTGCAAAATAAACGATAGACGACACGATGGTGGCGGAGTTTCGTGAAGCAAATAAAAGACTACTACTATCGCTTGAACGATTATTGTCTTAAATTTTACGGAATGAGTGCCCAGATCTATTTCGTTCCAACCAACTACTTTAGATTTGATGCCTTATATAGCGGTTGCAACATCTTTTTATTTAAGTAGATATTTGAAGGCTTACACATTAAGATATGTAGTGATAAGTTTTTTAATGATTTGGTTTTAATGTTTAAAGAATTTTTACAATTTCGCTTCTTGAGCTCAAGTAAGAACAACTATTTTTCCATACGTCAAAAAGATTGATTATCGACTATACGCAACATGAAGTTGGTTGTGGTTAAAAAAAACTCTCCAGCGGTTCACCCACTGTTACATTGTACTAGAACACATAGTTATAATTTTTTACTACAGATAATATTATTTTTTAAAATTGTAATAAGCTAAATAATGAATTTAAAAGAAATAAAACGCAAATTCCGCGTTTAGGGCATCTATGTTAACGTTCTCAGGAAACTGTGCTTTCTAATGACCAACACCAAATTCGCGAATACGTGTTTACAAATTTTGAGTTGGAATTTTTTTTGATATAGACTTTATTTCTCAAATCACGAAAAGCATAATGGAATTCGTCGGGACAATTTGGATATAGATAGGCCAACTCTATGTCTATAAGTTTCATGGCGTCTTAAATACAGTGTATTTTAATACAAATTGCATATTATCAATTATGTAGTATGTATCTACTACCATGTTGTGGATGATGTTACTTTTAATTAGTTCTGTATAGGTTGTTTAAATACAACCCGCCTATTCCTATATACTAATAAATTGTAAGTGTAACGTAATTAGTATAATTGCCAATAAATTGGATATCCAAAATCTTATCCCAAATTTTGGAATTTCCAAGTGTTTAAGAGCTATGAGCAAATCAATTACTTAAGACTCTTATTTATCGTTTTAAGCGCAATGCAACCCTCTAATTACATTTAGCTATATCTATGTTCGAATAAGCGACGGGCTTACAAATTACACCATCATTTCATTTATGTATGTAGCAATTTCGAATAGACATAAGTATGCGCACATAATTCCTAGTAGGGGTTGGTAATTAGAAGTGCTCCCGCTGAGCAAGTAATACAATTTTCTTAAAGGGGTATAATTGACACTTGGTGGTTACTAATTATAATAATTAATTTATCTGGATCGTGCTTATTTGTATATTTCTCTCTTTACCTCCAAGAGATTAAATTTCTTTGAGTTTCAGTTTCTAGTACTTTTGAATTTTCTGTATCGAACGATTGAACATTAATATTAATAAGAGAGAGGGCGTAGGTACTCGTATACCTATGCCGACAAAAGTAAAGCATTTACAAAATTTTTAAATTGGTTGCCGCTGGTTAAATTGTTTTGGGTTAAGTTGTCTGGAACCTAACTTTTGATAACCTTATTAAAAAGCTGTATTGTTTGGTACTTTTATTATAATTACGGTGACCATATACGACGTCTCACTAGGGTATTAACCACAAACAAATTAAAAGATTATTTGGGTCGGTCTGCCGGTGTATTTTTTTTTGTTTCTGCAATGAAGAACTGTTACTTTGCACTTCAAGAAAACCATCTGACTTTTACAATTAGTTTCTTTGTTTGTCGAAAATGGATTACTGTGATGGCCTAGGCCTATGATATCAGCATTAACCCCCAGAAGGTCAGGTACAGATTTCTTACAAACATCCTTGCATGGCTACATCCAGCAGAGTTATGCCAACGACAGCTGTGTTCAAGAGAAACCCGCTCGCCTAACCGCTGAATTGGGCAAGCCTTGTGTAAGTTAGAGGCCTGCGGAAAAACATTTTCTGAATCTTCTCCTGCAAGTTCATCGGCGATTAAGCTACAAATATGTATATAATTTTTCGGGCAAGGAAGTTCCTAAATTTAAAGTATTTTTAAGATCTTAAACGCTGCATTAAGATATTAACGAAAATATTTTGTTATTTTTTTTAAAGAATTTATTATTCGAATCGACAATTTTTCATAAAAATGTTCGTGTTATTGAAAATTTAATATCCAAAATAACTTAAGGAGTAAAGCTAAGTACACACGATTATCAGATCTTACAATATTGTCAGATCTGACTGATAATGAGCTTAAGACGGTTGTAAGACTTTGGGCCAAAATTCATTGTCAGATGGATGTCTTACAATGGTCTGACAATGGATTTTCTGACAACGTTGTAAGGTTGAAAATTGTGTGTTCACACGGTCGGCAGATATTTAAATATGAAAATTTGGTTAATCTATTTTCAGACATTGTCAGATAAATTCAAAGTCTTGTGGACTGTTTTTTGTAGTACCTACGGATAAATAAATAAATAAATAAATAAATAGGTGGCGCAACAGGCGGGTGACACCCAAGGCCTAGCTTCTCGCAACCATTCGTTTTGTGTGAGTTTCTATTTTTGGGACGAATGGAAGGGACCTACAATTTTATGCCGAGTCCGAACGGCTCAATTGAGAAGCTTTTTCACGAGAGTCATACTCTCGGATGTTTGTCAGACGTTCGCGAGAGGTGGCGCAGTAGAAAAAACTTTAAGATGTAATTTGGGTTTTTCCGGGGATCGAACCTACGGATAATGGATCAAAATATTGCACTTGCTACTATTTTAACTGCCTACGTGTTGGAAGACAGGAAGGATGATGGACAAAGGATTGAGTGGCCCGTCGTCAATAGGAGGGATTCTACTCCAAATTATTCGTCGAATTGCGAGCTGAGCGGAGCAGCCAGAACTCTATTGCAATTTTTTGCGGATGGACTCGACTTCGGCAGTTTATAGTCTGCGCTGCAAACGTCCTATACAGACTGCGTCGCGTTTCGATTTTCTGGATCAATAATTTCATTCAAATGGCTGCCTCGGCTGGCCATGCAGTAGCCTACACGATCGGTCTACGGCTGTGTGGCACGTAGCGCCGTCCTGTTGAAGCTAAATGTTGCCAATATCATCCTCTTCAATTTTTGTGAACAAAAATTCGTTCAACATGGCCCGATAACGATCGCCATTGACTGTAACGGCCACTCCTTGCTCATTTTCGAAGAAAAATGGCCCAATTATGCCTCACGCACACTTTCTGCCACATCAGCAACTTTCTCGGGTGTACGCACTGTTTTTGTCTTTTCACGCTTTGGTTTATCGATGAGGATGCCAGTTTCTTTCACTTTTTTCACAAGATAACGAACATACGGAGCTGACGGTGCTTCTCTTCTTCCAAAATCCGTACGCAATTTTCGCACACATTCTGCAACATTACCATGATTTTCAAAGTAATGTCGCAATATTTCCCAGCGTTGTTCAAGCGTATACACAACCATATTCGTTCGGATAAAACTAATTATCTGTCAAATCAAACATGAGCTAAGTGTTACCATTCGCGAAATAAGCACTAGTTGAAAAAAAAAAAAAACGTTAGATGGCGTACCCTTTAAGTTCAGACGGTTGTAAGACATTTGCGACACATTTTTCACTTACAGATCTGACAATTAAGTATATGTACATCCTTTTTGAATTTTTGAAAACTGCGCCCAAAATATGAAACATAAAAACTAAGCAGAAACGATGAATGGACAATATAATAAATCAATGGCAAACAAAAACAAGGCACATATATCATTATTAATAATTCCTGAATTGCTTTCATATTGGCAGCATTGTTTGTTTGCTTTGAATTTTTTTTATTGCGGATATTGTTGGTTGTATTTAGATTTTCGCGCACCCAGGAGAAAACAGTTAAGTCGTATAAAAACGTATGACGGTTAAATGAACCCGAACCCCGGGGTTGCTGTCAATTTAAGTGAGAAACGCTGCTTAAGCATTTATACTGACATATTTTTGTTTTTGTTTTTGCGATTTCAAAGAGTGTGCATGTGGTGTTTTTTTTATTATATTAGCTTAACTTTCCGGAAGGTACAGGGTACAGCCTACACGACACCACCTCCCGTAAGGGATTTAGGCTGATCGTCTTCGCCGCGGGGAAAAATGCTGTGATAGCAAGTACGCCGTTCCCGAATCTCGATATTCATAAAGGCACATGGAGATCTCCCGATCAATCAACCGTCAACCAGATTGACCACATTGCGATCGACGCACGCAAGGCACTCCTCCAGTATTTTGGATGTCCGAACGTTCTGAGGGGGCAACATCTTGTAGCCAAGGTACGCCTTCGGATATCCCGAACTCAGCCAAGGCAAGTAAATACTGTGAGGCAGTTTGACATCGGACGGCGAAAATCGCAAGAGATCACCAGATCCTTCTCCGATCAAGTCTCTCTCAATATCTCAAGAGGTTCTATGCAGCCAGCATCAAGCATTTAAGACCAGTGGCAACATTGCTAAAAACCCGTGAGAGTCGCCGACCACAACGAAACCCCTGGTTCGTGAGCTCTGCGTGCTGAAAAGAAGAGACTAATACCGGCTTCTCAGGAGAAAAAAAGAAAGGGGATTCAACATGCAAATATTTACCCACTGGACTTGGAAGACGACAGATAACAAGGAACACAAAGACAAAAGAGACAACACACGGGCACTAACAGAAGAAAGCTAGCAACATTCTGCAACATTCGATTTCTAGGATTCAACAATGTCAACGTCAGCAGCGTGCACCAGCATCTCCAAGAAAAAAGACGTCCTAGTATTAACCGAGACTCAAATAAACTCAAACACTGACTACACATATCTTCGCTGTTCAGGATACGAACTACTTCCTCGTTTTCGATATAAAGGGGGACTATGTGTGTTTGCCCGAACAGATCTGGCGTGTAAAAGAAAAGAAGAGATGGAACCTGCGGATCTCGACATAATATGGCTAAAGGTCGTCCTGCAAAGTTATACCAAATTCTTTTGCTGCCTGTACCGCTCGCCAAACCATAACGAATCATATAAATTATTTCGTCATTTATCCAATAAGGCAGAATGGATACAAATTCATCTCATCACCCAACGGCTGAAGTTATTATACTTAGTGACTTTAATGCCAATAACATGGATTGGCAACGATATTCTAACCGAACGGAGGAGGTAGGGAAACAAGCTGAAGACTTCGCCATTTGCTGCAATCTCACTCAGCTCGTTGATGAGCCCACGCGAATTTCAGACAATCCATCAAATTACGGGAACACTCTCGATCTTATTCGAGTCTTATTCACGAGTGATGGATGAATCAGGCTGGGTCAATTTTCAGACAGCTTGGTCAATCTGTTAATTGGAGGACTGAACTTGGTGTCAAAGCTAAGTTGTCAGTCTTTAATTTGGTGTTTGTTACAACTCTTACCTATGGTCATGACTCATGAGGTTTGAGTAATGACCGAAAGAATAAGATCGCGGATATAAACTACCAAAATGAAATTTCTCCGTTGGCGTTGTATTGCTGGTGTGACACATAGAGATCGCATTAGAAATACCAGAATACGTGAGGAACTCAATATCAATCAGCTACTTCTCCGGACGGAGCAGTCCATGCTTCGGATGTCCCCGACCAGGATTCCACGACGAGATATGGAATCCGTACCATCAGGCAGGCGTCCTCTAGGTAAACCTAGGATGAGATGGTTAGATCAAGGTAATAATCTTTCCTGTAACCGTAGTGGGATTGATGATTTGGAGTCGATGGCGGAGAATCGAGAACTATGGAGGGTTTACTTGAGCAACCTACACCCGCGACCCACTTAATGGATAAGCCGACCATTGATGAATGAATGAATGAATTCCCTTCAATCACAATAATTCATACCAAATAATATTTTTACAAGTTACCCGTTAAACATGCAACGTTTTCTTTGGTTTCATTTTTATTTTTGGTACGTGTGCATGTAGCCAGGTAGATTTAGGTGTAGATTGTAGATAGGGTTGTAGAATGTAGATTGTAGAATGCAACTCAATCATCTATTCTGTGTTTTGGTAAACAAATTTTTTGTGAAAAAATAAATAATTGGGGAAAGCGTCTGCGTCTGCGGAGTGCGGAAGTTCACCTTTTATTGGGTTCATATGTAAAAAAAAAATCAGTTTTAAAATGGCGCCGTAATTTGCTTAACAAAAAAACGTATAGCCTATTAATACGAGGATAATGATGATCCTAAGCAGTTAAACTACCTATTTATTTATTTATTTACATAATTGAGTTATTACTATTATGATTTTAACCACATTCAAAGCTGTCCATTGCTTCTAGAGAAAAATTATGTGTTTGTGTACACGTTTATTCTGAGATTCGAAATTCGATCGAATCGAGTACTCCTCGGTCCTCGAATTCAAAACGTTCACCGAAGAAACTTCTCGCATTCTAAGTTTCGAGGGAAAGAAGTTTAGAATGATTTCATTGAATGAATTTTATTTCTGAAATCAGCTGTATAAATATTTAGCTGTCAGATTCTCAATTGTTGTTGGTTTTAATTTGGGTAAAGATGATATCTACATATTTATGTATTCTTGGAGGAAGAAACGATTAAATTGAACCGAAAAGTACTACTAGACAAATCTAATCCACTTAATGTGCCCAACGAAATATAGGTATTTGGTATTTCGCTTGCTGGAAGCTTCCGGCTTAAAAAGACAACATTTAAATATGTGTTGTGTCCATTTTCATTGCGACCTGGGATTATATATTCGCCCATATTCCCGTTGGCGTTTGTCGTATACGACTCATGTTCCGTGTCGTTGCAAAATGATTTCCAGGTTTTTTTTTAAAACTTTTGTTAACAATTTTATTTTATTTTCTATGTGTTCAACATTATTTCAATTTATTTGTCTCAAAAAAGTTAAAAACACCGACTAAAAAACGAAGTGAAATATGAGTCGTTTACGACAAACGCCAACGGGAATAGGGATGATTAACACTAGCTGAACCCCCGCCAGCTTCGCCAGGCCTTTTTTTACTTTTTTTTTATTTTTTTTTTATTTATTACGGTTTGAAATTTTTTTTGTAATGGTGGTACCACGCCCCTTTGTCCAACTTTGACCAATCTTTAACAGGAGCACTCCAGGGCACCAATTTGGTGGTTTTCGAAATATATTTGGTGGTTTTCGAAATATACGATTTTGAATGTTTTTTGTATGGGAGGTGCCACGCCCCTTTGTCCAATTTTGACCAATCTTCACAGGAGTACTCCACGAACAATACCTAAGATTATCTGTAAGTTTGAGCTCAATCGATTAATCGATTCTGTGGTTTCCGAGATGTACGATTTTCAATGTTTTTGTTGTATGGGCGGTGCCACTCCCCTTTGACCTATTTTTAATTTGTTTAGCCTATCACCCAATCTCCGTAATTACCTACATTTAAAAAAATCAACAAAATCCGTTGAAAATTACGGGCGACAGAGGGAAACAGTTTTTTCCACTTTGTTTTATATATATAGAGATTTTGAACTTCTTTTCATAAAACCAACAATGTTCCTCCCTATGCTTCCTATTTATTTCAAAAATAATTGAACTTACATTTTTAAATACAGCTTTCGTTCACAAATTTTTGCTCGAATATAATTTGACGGGTCGGGTGCAACTCATCCGGTGGCAAGTCATCCGGAGACAAGTAACGCCGCCTACATCTTAACTTTGCAACGATAGCGAATATTCGCATCACTCACCCTTAGTGGAACGTGTCGTAGTCGAGCGTGTTTATTGTTGTGGGTTAGTGTTGCGATTACTAAAATGACAAATATACTGTTGGAGGGGGGCGGTTTAAGTTATTATAAATGGATGCCCTTGTTGAACTTGGAATGTTTTGTTGTTGTAGGAGGTAGGTACTATTGCAAGTAGGGGTAATCGTAGCTGTCGGTAGTATGGATAAGGGTGGGGTGGGAAATGCGTTAGTAGGAAAAATAGTATCATATAGCATGAATGATTTTAATAGATATATGTTGGCAGTGTAGCCAGCAATTTTCTAACGGAATATGCCAAATTAAAAAATAAAATGCTTAATTAGCTATATGCGCTATTTATTTATTTATTTATTTATTTTTGGGTAACACTATTTGTAAATGGTTGACAAAATCGTTTATATTGATATTAATTTATAAATACGTACAGGTACACACGTGGATGTGTTTAAATTATGGAAGTGAGTAGGTAGATGTGGAATTTATAATAGAGATTTTAATTAAACCAAAGGGGAGAAACCCCGCGGCTGGGAAACGTCAAATATAATGGCGAGAAGTTTGATATACATATAAGTGTTGTCACTAGATTGAAAGGAACAAATTGAATAAAAAATTAGATCCATCCTATTAAAAATAGGAAGGTAATTGATATGCAGACAGCATATAATATTTGGTATATGTATGTATTTACTATTTCCAATTTAAATATGTATCAATATGTATGTACCTACTTTGGAAAATAATTCTTGGGTAGGTAAATACATTTTTTTTTTGTTTTCCAGATACGTTTTAATTTTTCCAAGTTTTTGACTTTTTGGTCCCTCCTGTGAATGAAGTTTCCGTCCGGGTATTAAAAACATTTTACACGATTTATACTGGCTTTACATTACCAAGCCACGCAATTTTGCATGATAAAGTAGCAAATTATTCGCCTGTTTGTGTATCAGACGTTTTAAAATTTTTTCTACCACTGAGATGTATGAATTGACAAACATCACATACCTACTTAAATTTACGGAAAAACAAAAAGCATGTATTTTTTTTAAGAAAGCGTTTCCTAACTTTTTCGTAAGTTTATCTCTGAGAAAGAATTTATCCCCACAGGCCACAAATGCCACTTTGACAGTCTTTTCTCAGGTTTTGTTGAAAATACATCGAGTATTAAGTTTTATTTGTATGAAGTTCCTTTTTCAACTTTTTGCTACTTTTTGGCGACTTTATTATTTTGGGCATCGGGAACGCTGCAGCGTTATATTTAGGGCTAGCATAAAAAAAAACGTCCCTAGCAAGAAGCCCACAAACTATAAATACGAAGTTTGAAGCAAATCCGTCCAGCGTTTCCCCAGGGATGGGACAGACAGACATACGGACGAACAGAATTGCGAGACCCACTTTTTTGAGTTCCCCTATCATCGTAATATCAGAATTGATCAAAATCTCGAGTTCAAAATTTTGTACGAAAACAATATCTTTCTCTTACTACGTATACGAGAAAGTTAATAAACATGGAAAAATACAAATTTGGCATTTTATAGGCATATTTTTGGTAAAATGCTTCTATTTTTTTTAATGAATTTTGTTTTGTCAGTTGTCATTTTATGACAAAATCGATATAACTTTTCGATAACTTTAAAGACAATGATAGTTTGGTTGCAGAGTCTTTATCGAGGCTAAGGAATAAGCCCCGATAATTATCCGGGCTAACAAAATCTATATAGAATTAAATTCGTATGAAATTATTTTTCTAAGCCTATATAGAATAGCCACATTTCGTTTACATTTCTTTAACTAGAAGTTTCTATAACTCGAATTTATTTTCTGTCATTTTGAGAGTTGCACTTATGGAAGTTCCACTTTCACTGTACCTATATAATTATACTTAGGGGTATGGGGACAATTCCATCAAATCAACATTTGACTTTTTGATATACATTTCTAGGGAATATACCTGTTACCATAGCGTTCTTTTTTTGCATGCGCAGGGAGCAAACGCTAATAATAGGTAATAATTATTAAAAAATACGTTTTTCCCTCAGGCTGATGTTTTTCAGGTTCATAAAAAGAGTCGCCGTTGAATTGCATATTTTTGTTTTTTAATGAAGAAGATTTTAATTTAAATACACACTATAAATAAACCAAAACGTAGAGCCTCGTTTTCCCATTTCAATTGTATATTTTCCGATATTTTGATTGAAATAATCACAAAATGGAAAAAAATCCGCACATCTGGCATCGCTGCAAAAGTATATAAACTCATTCCAACACAAACCCACACGATGTGGGTGTAGTGAAAAGAAAAATGGATCAGGGTTACCTTTGCGACACCTTTTCGAGCACACATTTCTGAAATTTAGGCACTTTTGGAAACTTTTTGTAATAAACATAATAATTTCTTCAAAAAATTATTTCTACCCAGCCTGTTATCAATCATTCAAAATAATTATATCTATTTCTATAAATTTCATACTATCCTTTGACATGATTTGTATCTTTGTATTTAAATTCAGCCCCAAATGTTCTTTCTTCAGACACATAGCGAACGTCCACAAGTTTTTCTGCATGGATTATTATGTAGGTACCTACCTACTTTTTTCTCTTTCCAATGTCGTTTCGTTTTAATATAAATTTGTATGAGACAATTTTTTACCTCGCAGACACCTTTTTGAACACTTTAGAAAAATGTGCGAAGGAAACTCTGCGCTGGAATCCAACAATCTGATTTGTCAATAGTATTACAATATAAGGTTGCATCAAACAGTTTTGTGTATTGTTTCTTTTTGTGGAACGATAAAAAAAATATGCGTTTGACAATGGTTTCCTTTTTGCTAAATTTATTTGGTTGCGGTACAGGAATTCATCTCATCTTGGACTTATTTTGAAAAGTTGCATGTGATTAATATATAGATGGCGCTTTTGCGTTTGTCTTATGTCAGAAGATGACAGCGCACACGCAGCTGTTCTGTCACTGAAGAATTTGAATTCAATAACTTGTTTTCCCTGAAAACAAAGCCGCTGATAATTTGTATGCCAAATAAATAATTCTAAGTGAATTAACACCCAAATTGTATTTAAATTCGCCCATCAAATTCCTCCCAAAGGCTTTCAAATGCTTATTAAAAGTAAAAAACGAAAAACAATTTACGAAATCACCAAAAATATCAGCTGTTGTGTCAAATTAATTCGAAAAATCAGTGTGGCCATAGCGTAAAATTCGAATCCATTTTCACTTCTATTTACAAAACACTTCATACGCGTTAAAATACATTTGTATTGTACTATTAATTTCGAGGTTTGATAGCTGTTCTAATAAATCCATATCAGATTATAAAATAATGAGAACATAGTTTATAGAAGTTTTTGAACTACTTGTGGGCTTACACTTTGCTCCAATAAATGATTGAATTATGTTGTTTAACGATTTGAAAGATTTTTTTCTAAACACACACCAAATATAGGTACCTAAGAAAATACAATATTTTTATTATATCGTGGTTTTTGTATTTTCAGGCTCCAAATAATTTACTTGTTTTATCCCAGCTAATTGGAATCGGTTAATGAATAATTGTCTAAATTATATTCTTCGAGTCGTAGGAAATGTCAGTGTGAATGGTTTTTCGAACACCCACTTTCCAATCTTTTCTTAATTTTCATCAAGATTAAAAAGGAATGAATAAGAATAACTATTTATACATATTTTTCTCTAAACATTCTTCAGTTTTTTTAATTTTGAAAATATTAGATAAATTAACTAAAACTAGGCTCCCGAAAACATAACTTTGTCAGCAATTAAGTGCTGACTGTGAAATAAATTCCGAGAATCAGCCTTAAAATAAACGTTGTACGAGACTTATAAGTCTTTACTTCAAAATTCGTTTTATTGACAATTTACATTTTCGCGGGAATACACTGTGTCGCTGGTTATGACAATACTCAACATTTTTTTAGAAAGAAATAATTTTATGTAAGTTAAAATTAAGGGAAAATTAGACAGCAGTAGTTTAATTTAGTTATGCTATGTTTCCACCGAACGCTAACCACGAGATTAAGTGCAAGAGATTTAAAATTAATCCTGAAGTGTTTCCACCAAAAAAATAAAGAGATTAATTTGACATTTCACCAGATGTTGGCATAAGCTGTCCAATCGAAGTGTAACAAATGATAAAAAATTAAACAATTTCTACTTTCGAAATTAATAGTAAAAACAAAAAATGAGTGGCAGTAATCTAAAAATATTATTACCGTATCATTTTGTCCTCAAAACTAATATGTATGAACGTTTTAACGGTTGCATTGGCAGGAAGTCGCTATTATGGGCAGGTACAAAAAAAAAGATTTTTTTCTTTTGCTCACCTATGACATAAATGTCAAATGTAGCTCTGTTTGTTTTTAATTTTAGACATTTCGACCTGTGGAGAGTGTGTTCAGAGACCGAACTCTACATGTAAAACTAGTCAGCTTAGGAGATTAATTTTTAATCTCCATTTTATGAGATTAATTTTTGTATGATAAATCTCGAGATTTATTCGAGGTTAACGAAAATTAATCCTAATCTCGGAGTTCATCTCCGGTGGAAACAGGGGCGTAGCGAGGGGGGGGGTGTGGGGGGTGCGACACCCCCCCACCGGTTTTAAGAGTCGGCAAATCAAGGAGTAACATTTTAACTTGAGCAGCTAAAAAAAAAATTCTAAAAATTAAAAAAAAAAAAATGAAAAAATTTCAAAAAAAAATTAAAAAAAATTTTTTAAATTTGACTCGGAACAAAATGTTAAAAAATAAGAAGTGAGTTTGGATTTTCATTAGGTATATGTTTTCAAACTCGTAAAAACTCGTACAAGACGGCATTTTCAAAGGTTCCACCTTTCGGAAATGCGAATTTATATTTTTTTGACTGTATGTACCTTTTCCGAGTTTCGATTTTAAAAATGACGGTCAGCATCGGTGAATTTGCCGACTGAACACATTAAAATTTATCGATTTTCGATTCGATTTTAAAAAAGATTGCCGGCATCGCTGAATTTGCCGACTGAAAACATTAAAATTTAGCGAGTTTCGATTCGATTTTAAAAAAGATTGTCGGCATCGCTGAATTTGCCGACTGAAAACACTAAAATTTAGCGAGTTTCGATTCGATTTAAAAAAAGATTGTCGGCATCGCATCGCATATTCGATTTAAAACAAGAATGTCAGCATCGCTGAATTTGCCGACTGAAAACATTAAAATTTAGCGAGTTTCGATTCGATTTAAAAAAAGATTGTCGGCATCGCTGAATTTGCCGACTGAACACATTACACTTTAGCGAGTTTCGATTTGATTTTAAAAAAGATTGTCGGCATCGCTGAATTTGCCGACTGAAAACATTAAAATTTAGCGAGTTCCGATACGATTTAAAAAAAGATTTTCGGCATCGCTGAATTTGCCAACTGAACACATTACAATTTAGCGAGTTTCGATTCGATTTTAAAAAAGATTGTCGGCATCGCTGAATTTGCCGACTGAACACATTACAATTTAGCGAGTTTCGATTTGATTTTAAAAAAGATTGTCGGCATCGCTGAATTTGCCGACAGAAAACATTAAAATTTAGCGAGTTTCGATTCGATTTAAAAAAATTGTCGGCATCGCTGAATTTGCCGACCGAACATATTAAAATTTAGCGAGTTTCTATTCGATTTAAAAAAAGATTGTCGGCATCGGTGAATTTGTCGACTGAAAATGGATCGTGGTTTGTGTTCGGATGCGTAAAACTTGAAAACGACTTGACCAAATTGGATAGGTACTTCATTCTGCGGGTTTGTTCGTAATTGCTACGCGAAGGTTTAGGAAAAAAAAGTCGGAAAATTCTCAACAGGTGGCGCTGTAGCCCCACATTTAGATATCTCGAAGACCACCAAATCGATTGAGCTCCAATTTAAAGATAGTATTAGGTATTGGCCCAAGAGTATTCGTGTTAAGATTGATCGAAATTGGACAAAGGGGCGTGGCGCCTCCCATACAAAAAACATCTTCTATGGGGTGAAACTCGATGACGTTATAACTCGATAACCGCTGGCCCGATACAGTCGGCAAGTTCCTAAAATAAGTCGGCATTTCAAAGAAAGTCACCCCCCCACGGCTCGAACCCTCGCTACGCCCCTGGGTGGAAACGTAGCATTACGTATATGTGGGTATGTGAAAATTAATTTTTACTTAAGTATAAAACACATAATTAAGCATGTGAGGAAAAAAACCCAAAGTTAAGAGTAAATGTGTGGTATTACTGCTGAATTCTGTATCGCTTTCATAGTACAATGCATGGTGATCTGCAACAGTGGTAATGTATCACACGTTTATTGTTGAAATAATTCTCTTGATATCAGCGATTCAGTATATCTATGTACCTATCTCGGGATAGCTTCAAAAGTCTAGGATAAACAAAAATCGATTATTTAAAGAGCAGTGAGAATTGTATTTTAAATAATTACCGAAGGATTTTTGCTAATACTTCTCGTTTTCGCATAATCAACTTAATGTCCTCACTAATTTTTACAGATATCGAACACTCTTTAGATATCAGACAGAGGGAACGTGCGAATATTTCGTAATAGCCTGGATAGGCGAAGGCTAGCATTAGATTCTCGTCACCGTCATTATAATATTTCATGATTTATGAGGCAGTTTTACAGTTTAAAAAACGTTTGCACAAAATATGCAACTGGTTTCACAAATAAAATGTTTTTATTTCAGCCGAACTGTCAACGGGAAAAAATTCAACACGGCATTATGACAGCTTGAAGAAAGTTCAATTACCTATTTCACCTGCCGCCATTAAGAATTATTTTTTTTTTGCTTATTCACACGTATTCACAGAGAGAAAAAGAGACGGAGGCGCTTATTTCAAAACTGGCTCTATGGATCTCTCATTTTTGCCCGAAGCTGGTGGTCTATTCTCTCTGGTTTGTGGTTGAGAAAAGTACCTACAAGATTTGCATGCGCTGGGAGCAAACGCTACCTACGACTACCTATTAAAAAATGTTTCTCCCACAGGCTAACATTTTCAGGGTCTTAATAAGAGTCGTCGCTGAAATGGATATTTTTTTTTTAATGTGGAATAAAAAAATCGAAAAGAATAATTTCGTTTTTCCCATTTGATTAAAATAATCACAAAGTGGGAAAAACCGCACATCTGGCAACGCTGCAAAACCCCATAATCTCATTCGAACACAATGTGAGTGTGTGAATAGAATTAATCAGGAATCCAACAATCTGATTTGTCAACAGTACTACGATTTAATGTTGCATCAAACAGTTTTGTGTATTGTGTCTTTTTGTGGAACGATAAAAAAATATGCGTTTGACAATGGTTTCCTTTTTGCTAAATTTATTTGGTTGTGGTACAGGAACTCATCTCATCTTGGACTTATTTTGAAAAGTTGCATGTGATTAATATGTAGATGACGCTTTTGCGTTTGGCTTAAGTCAGAAGATGACAGCGCACACGCAACTGTTCTGTCACTAAAGAATTCGAATTCCGTAACTTGTTTTCCCTGAAAACAAGGCCGCTGACAATTTGTATGCCAAATAAATAATTCTAAGTTAATTAACACCCAAATTGCATTTAAATTCGCCCATCAAATTCCTCTCAAAGGCTTTCAAATGCTTATTAAAAGCAAAAAACGAAACACAATTTACGAAATCACCAAAAATATCAGCTGTTGTGTCAAAATAATTCGAAAAATCAGTGTGGCTATAGCATAAAATTCAAATCCATTTTCACTACTATTTACAAAACACTTCCTACGACTTAAAATATCTTTGTATTAATTTCGAGATTGATAGCTATTCTAAAAAAAATCCATTTCAGATTATAAAATAATATGAACATAGTTTTTAGAAGTTTTTGTATTAAGTAAATAAAGATTCAATTATATCTAGTGTTTAACGTTTTTTTTGCTGTGTGTCAAATTAGAATGATCTAAACGACAAAAATATAGTTTCGAGAAAACAATGTACCATCATACGTGAATTTAGCGAAACGCTTACAACCAAAATAAAAACAACGACTTTAAATAGTGCCAATATTTAAATTTTACTATTTATTTAATTTATTAAGCTGATAATATTAAACTACGTTTCTGTTGTATAATTTGTTTAATGAGTGGATTTTATTGGCAGATATGTGGCGCTTATCACAAACCTTGGTGTCATTAAAACACTGAACTCAGTTGCATGAAGAATATCGAAGTCCAATTGTACATAATATGGAGCATTTAAACATTAATACAAAATGTTTTTGCGATATGTTATTTCCTAATACTGATAGCTTCTGAAATAAAAGATTACCTACTTCAACTGATATTTCTTTTTTCATATACCTAAAACAAACGTGATATAAATTACTGCAATATACTGAGGTATATATTTTTATACTTTTCAATTCGACCTTAAGGACTAAAATTAGTACAAAGATAAACGGTCGCTACCATTTTTAAATACATATAAATATGTAGCTATATATACCTAATAAAATAAAAATTAATGCGTTAATTATGACTAACTTATTTTAAACAAAAATAAGTCGTATTTGTTTTCCTAATATAAGTTGTTTAGTATTCACTTTTTTTGCTTCCAGCTCCAGTTAACTTTTTTAGTCGTTTATGTAACATCCTCGTCAAAAATTTCCAAATGATTCCTGAACGAACATATCCAATATTAATAATTGTCTTCAAAAGAAACTAGCTGTCATTTTCAATAATTTATTTCTAAATGAGTAGATGAATTATCGTGGTGTGCAAATTGAAAAAAAAAGTACTAAGGCTAAATGGGAGAACTTAGAAAACATTTTTTATCTATTTAAAATGTTTGATGTCTTTATTATAAATAAAAGGAAACATATATTTAAGTTTCCGTTTAAAAGTTATTGAACAATTATTAAATTTGGATGTGAACTGTTTTACTTTTTTTTAATTCTCTCTGATTTTCCATTCAATCTACCGAATTTTTGCAATTATGTATAAGCGGCAACACTTGTGCTTCAAACTCCTCGACATTACATTTGACGTTTCACAGCCTCGGGTTTTCCCCTTTTAATAAAAATCTTTATTATAATTTTTTCAATCTCCATATATGTATCATACCTATTCACTTTTGCATATGCATGTGTATGTGTTCATAAATGAACGATTTTGTACCCCATTTACCAATAGCGTCTCCCAAAAAAAAATAGCCACACCCTTTCAAACACTAAATGCCGCGTTGTCAGGGGCAACGATCCACTGCAACTCGAACAATAAAGGTGAGTGGTTTGAAGGTAAGCGTTTATGTGGTGAATTGAAACATAGGTGGCTTTTAGGTTCCTGTCTAGGGTCGGGTGAAATGCGACCGGGTGAGTTGCGATGACCCCGTGGTGATCATATTACCAACCTTTAGTTTGAAAGTTAGACAAAGTGTTTAAAAACTTAGTTTTATGTGCAGTGCTAACAGAATATACTCTTCTGGTTCCATCAAGGGTGAAAAATAGACATTCGGCCCTATCATGGTATCCGTTCCGAAAGAAAAATTCTCCGATTTTGTACGAATCGGAGAATTTTGCTTCATGGTAATCGTTCCGAACAGCTTCGGAACATTTCTCCGACAATACGTAACGCACACCGGCAGTCTACGTTTCAGTGCGATGGGTTGCGTTTTTTGCACCTGGTTTTGACAGCCACACGTCAATTTTTCTCCGATTGTCTCCGACATCTGTTCATCGCGGAAATATTTTAGTGAATAAAATGCGTTGATGCATGATCGGAAAACGGATACTTTGAACGCAAATTTAGTATCCGACTGGATTTGCGTTGCGGAGAAAAGTACTCTCCGAACGGATACCATGATAGGGCCGATTATTTGTCCAAAGGTAAGGGGAGCTATAATCTGTTTTGATACAATGTAATGATTGTTTTTCTATATCCATTGGCCTATTAACAAAGGGAGCAGAAATATTTCGTGTTACCTAGTTGTAGGAAGGACAATGTTTTCAACGGCCTGCCTTTCCACTTTCATAATAACTTTAATTGAGAAGTCACAATCATAAATACAAACTGTCAGCTCTTAAGGTCAGTGGATAAGCATTTTGACCTTATTACGATTTTTGAAAACATGATGAACGTGCATTCCGTAATTGTGCTTTTAATATGTGTCAATAAAATTTTTATTTTTGGGAAGACACATTGCCTACTCAACTCAATGAGTAATTGCCTAGAATTATGAAAAGAAACTGTATCTATAGCTACTCATTTCTATCGTTATCATTTAAGAGTTACAAAACTCGTTATATATTCATTTTATGTTCCACACACGTTCCTATCGGTATTGCCAAATGCCTCTGCTGCTGCTGCCGCCTTTGTGTGACACCGAAGGGCTGCTGTTACCGCCTTTTGTTCCCTTTTCAATTAAAACCAAAACAAAACGTTTGATTTTCTATCACTTTGATATAACAAACGTTATCATATCATAGGAGGAAATGAAAATAAAATACGCCGTAAAATTCGATTCCTTCCGCATTCTATCCTACACATATTATATACACAGTAATTCTCTACATATGCGAAAATACAATTAAGTATATTTATGTACCTATATAAAGCTAGCTTTATAAACTCAAATAGCCGTAAATGATAAGGTAAATACAAATAAATGTATATAAAAGCAACACATGCAACATAAGACAATGGCCTATCCTACCCAACTCACTCTATAGCTCGTGAACTCGAATAATGAAAGTAATTCTTTAAATTAAGGACACGTTTTTATAATTATATTTTAAGTTCACTGCTCCTGTCGAAATATTAAAAGTATCTATAACATACAACCCCTGGAAATGAGTTTCTATTTTTAGTGCATTTTTTGTTTTGATGAGATGATGTCATTATTTATAAAATACTTAATTGTTATAGCAACTATAAAATTTGTTGGCTCTTAGAGAATTTTCAAATGGTTCGATTTCAAAATACTTTAAAGATAAGTGTGATAAATAAAATATTCCAATAAATATAAATTAATAGTTGGCGGTGCGTATCCATATTATGACCCTAGGCCTAGCTTCTCACAACCTCTTGTTTATTTTAGTTTTATTCATTTATTTATGAAAGAAAGATACCTAAAATTGAAAACCCAATTCCAATTTCGAATGACTGAATTCACCATTAGACAATTATTCTCTCGGATGGTTGTCAGATGCTCGCGAGGGATGCGCCAGTGGAAAAAACCTTGAGGTGTAATTTGTGTTCACTAAAAACAACGACATCAACCGGCGACCGTGAAAATAGTTGATATCGACTTTATAGGAGTAATTACTATTGATTTATGATATGAACTAGGGTCTGTATTGCTGTGTGTATTATGTGTAGGTATGTGTGTAGGTACCATTGATTGTCGATTTCAGTAAAAGTAAGTTAAAATTGGTTCGAACGAATGTGTATGAGCACAGCAATGATATCTGATATAGTTTTATTGTCAGGTTAGGTAAATGGGTTGAGGGGGTAAGAAAATATCCCACCAGCCACATTAATTTCAGTAATGAGGAATTATTGTAATGCCCTACGGGTTATGGCTTCCATGCTATAGAATCAATGAATTCGTGTAGGATCTTTTACGAATATGTGCAAGTCATTTACAGACCTGTCAAACATGCAAAGAAAAAGTGTCTTCTCATGATTTTGTTTCCAAAGTGACAGAGTGCTTGGCAGTGACAAATTAAGAGTATCCGCTAGCGCATTTACGCCGCCACATTTTTGGCACATTTTGCATAGGGCGATTGTGCTGATTTGTGCCTATTTTCTTAGTATGATATCTTAGCATGGTTACAACGGTTTTTTGGTGATTTAAATGTTTCTCTCAGTTTCTCATTTATGTAGCGTGGACATACACATTTTTCTGATTACATTATGTGAGGGATGAATTTGCAAGGCAGGTATCTGAAAGGTTTGAACAAATTCCAAATGTTCTATTGAATGTAGAGGAATAATGGCAGTTGTTTTCTACAGCAGTCATTGCGGAGTAAAGCGGCTCGGTGTGGCGGGTGGTGGTGAGAAAAGAAATGCGTGGTTTAAAACGCCCGGAGTTCAAGAAGCTATCAGAGAGAAGAAGAAGGCTTTTAAGGTTTGGATTCACTTGGGGGACTCTCCTTCTCGAAACCGGTACATTGAGGCGCGAAGAACTTGCAAATTGGCTGTTAAAGCAGCCAAAGAACAGTCTTGGAAGGAGTTCGGCGAAAAATTGGACCGTGATCACAGATCTGCAAGCAAGGTGTTCTGGTAGACCATCCGCCGTCTTAGAGGAAAAAAGTGGAACATTATCGAAGGATTCAAATCCAAAGATGGCACACTTCTTTCTAATGAGGAGGACATCTTGCGCAGATGGAGCGAGCACTTTTCCGAATTGCTCAATCCAATCCAGGGCATCGAGGATGACATATCCATCGCCTTAAGCAGGGCGGAAAATAGTCCCACGGTAGAGGAAGTCACTTTTGCGATCAAATCGCTAAAAGCTGACAAATCTGCCGGAGTGGATGAAATCCGGCCAGAAATGCTCAAGGCCTTAGGTGAAGAGGGAGTCAAATTGCTCTCTCGTGTCATTAAAGTGGCCTGGGAATGCGGCGAAACACCCAGCGATTGGCAGATTGGGGTGATTGTGCCCCTTTTTAAGAAAGGGGATAAGAGAGATTGCTCCAATTACAGGGGTATATCACTTTTAAGTCTCCCCGGAAAAGTGTTTGCCAAGGTGCTGAAAACTCGTTGCAGAGCTTAGGTCGAGGCACGATTAGGAGATGAGCAGAGCCTTCGTCCCGGCAGAAGCACAACCGACCAGTTATTCACTCTCAGAATGGTACTTGAAAAGGCTTGGGAATATGCTACACCTGCTTACGCATGCTTCGTAGATTTGGAGAAAGCATATGACCGAGTCCCTCGAGGGAAACTCTGGAGTGTATTACAGGAGTATGGAGTTGACGGTTCTCTCTTGAGACCCAATCAATCTCTTTACACAAACTGTAAAAGCTGTGTTCGGGTAAACGGCGTTAAATCAATACCTTTCACCGTGGGCGTTGGACTTCGCCAGGGGTGCGTCTTGTCCCCTCTCCTTTTCATTACTTATATGGACTGGATGTTACAGCGCAGTCTTGGCGAAGAACGTTTCGAATTGGGAGATCTGAGGATAAGTCATTTGCTCTTCGCTGATGACTTGGTCATCCTTGGATCCTCTCAGACTGAACTTCAGCGCACACTCGATCGGTTTGTAGCCGTTTGTGTTGAAGCTGAGATGAAGGTAAATGTGAACAAATCTGAGGTGATGGTCGTATCCAGAACGCCTGTTCAATGCACTCTGCATGTTAGTGGAGTCCAATTGAAACAGGTGGAGAAGTTTAAGTATCTCGGGGTCTCATTCACGAGTGATGGAAGGAGCAATGCCGAGTTTTCCTGTAGGATTGGTCAGGCTGGGTCAATTTTGAGACAGCTTGGTCATTCTGTTATTAGAAGGACTGAGCTTGGTGTCAAAGCTAAATTGTCAGTCTTTAATTCGGTGTTTGTTCAAAGTCTCACCTATGATCATGAGGTTTGGGTAATGATCGAAAGAATAAGATCGCGGACACAAGCTGCCGAAATGAGATTTCTCCGCAGTATTGCTGGTGTGACCCGTAGAGATCGCATCAGAAATAATACCAGAATACGTGAGGAACTCAATGTCGAGCAGCTACTTCTCCAGACGGAGCGATCCATGCTTCGGTGGTTTGGTCATGTTAAACGCATGTTCCCGAACAGGATTCCACGACGTGCTATGGAATCCGTACCATCGGGTAGGCGTCCTCTAGGTAGACCAAGGATGAGATGGTCAAGATCAAGTTCATAATCTCTCATAATCATAATCTCTCCTATACCCGTATGGGGATTGCCCTTGATGATTTAGAGTCGATGGCGGAGGATCGAGTTCGAAATTTTGTACGAAAACAATATCTTTCTCTTAGATACTACGTATACGAGAAGTTAAAAAACAAAGATGGCGTATGGGACAAAACAATTCTCAAGCGACGAAATGACATGGTTGCAGACAACTTGACGAAAGGAGTAGTTAAACAGAAGCACAATTTCTGTTGTGGAAAAATATGGGACTTATTTTCTAATTGAAACCAGGCTAAAATGGGGGTGTTGGAAGTGTGAACCTGTTTTATTGAATCATAGAAATTATGTTTTTCTTTGTTCAAAATTATTTTAATTTATTTTTCATTCGAATAAAATCAGCCCATCAGATAAGACCTGTTTGACTTTTCTATACTCTGCTAATATCCTGTCACAAAATTTCATTCGACTAGGTCGATTCGCTTGGACGCTGTCGTGTTTTAAACAGACAGACAGATGGACAGACGGGCGGACATAAAAAATCAATTCAGAATGTGCGACAGATCCCTTAAAATTAAATTTAGACTCATTAGCAAACAGCACCGTTCACCATGTAGCTACAGTCCAGTTTAAATGTTTTTTTTTTTGCAAACTCGGGTCTTGCGCGCCGATTCCTTTCAGCAATAGATCAAGCGAAGAATCACTCTTGTCAATCGCTGTTTTTCGGGATAAGAAGGCATCTAAGAAGTAAAGCCCTCTCTCATAGAACCAAGGAGATATAAGACCTTAATCATCCCGGTCCTGCTGTATGGTGCAGAAGAATGGACCCTGTCAAAAGTGGATGAATGGAATGCTTCTGGAATGCTTTGAGAGAAAGATTCTTCGAGTGATATTCGATCCAGTTTTTGATAATGGAGTGTGGAGAAGAAGGTACAATGACGAACTATACAGCGACGCTGACCTAGTCAAAAAACAAAAAAATACAACGGCTGAAATGGCTGGGACACGTAGGGCGTATGGACAACAATGCACCAGCCCGACGAGTTTTCGAATACACCCCAGAAGGACAACGCAGCAGAGGAAGACTCCCTTAGGTGGCGCGCACAATTGTAGAACGACCTTAACCAACTTGGTATGCGTAACTCGAGGCAGCTAGCGACGGACCGAGCTGGCTGGAGGGGCTTGTTGGTTGAGGCCGTGATCCACCCCGCACTGTAAGCGCCACCAAAAGTAAAGTAAGTCAAGTAAGTTATTGTATTCGTACTATGCATTTTTGCAAATTTCAAGGACGTTTCATGAGATTTCAGTGAACTCTTCAAAAAATATACAGTAAAACCCGCTTAAAAGAAACACCAAAATGTCACAGTCTTTCTTTCACTTTAACGGGTTTTTCACTGATCCGGACTCCGCTTAAGTGAAATTTTTGTTCACTTAAGCGGGGTTCGTTTAAGTGAAAACAAAATGTCACTTAAGCGGGTTTAAAAATTCCGTTAAGCGTATATTTATTACGTGAACTCTAATTTGTAGGTATTACAACATAAAACGCTATAACTTATAAATTATTATAGGTACAAAAATTGTTTTGTACATTTTGAAAAGACAATTTAGTATTATTTAGCATATACAAATCTACTGCACTTTGGGTACATCTGTGGAGCTACAAAAAAGTTATGGCTCCTTAAACGCAAAATTTTTAAAATTTGTTACAATTTTTTACCTAAAATGTTTTTTTCTCAAAATTAATAAATTTTAATTCTTGGATTAAATTTTTATCTTTAAGAAATATCCTAAAAAATATGTTAAGCAACTTTTTTACGTGCAATCAACAAAAGTTGTAGTATAAGCCATTTTTTTTTTCAGACAAAAATAGTCAAAAAAAGACTTGATATTTCTCTAAAATAAACTTTTTCTTCCATAGAACCCCAGAAGAAAAAATCCGTGGGTGTTAGTTCAAGAAATCTGGGTGGCTAAGGGTTGGGGCCAAATCGACCAGTCAACCGGTCGTTAAAAGTGTGGTTTCGGAATGGAGTTATCCCGCTGCTACTGTGACAAGGTGCTCCATCTTGTTGAAAAAACATCGGCCTCCTCTGAACAAGAGGAACATCTTCAAGGAGCTCCGGCAATCGTTTTCTAAGAAATTCTATGCAGTAATGGGAATTAACTGTTTATGGAAGAACGTGTGGGCCTACTAAAGTGTTACCAAACATTTACGCTAAACTTACTTTGAAATAAGCACACATTCTGATGAAGAAGTTGTTCACAATAATTTAATTCTTGAAAGGATGTTATGCATATTGGGGTCTGACCAATGGTGCAAATTGTGGTAGTTTGTAACCCCGTCTCTTGTGAATTTCGCTTCGTCAGGCCACAGAATATTTTTGAGGAAGTGCCTATCTTCTGTCTGTATGCATTGGCAAAATTCCACTCTTCCTTGCGCATCTCCTGGTAGTAAATCCTGTACCGGTGTTAAATGGAAAGTGTGTAATCTATTACTCCGTAGAGTTCTGTAAATCCTGATTCTGGGAAGTTCCAACTGCACAGCTAGTCTGAGCCTCTGCGGACCTGTCTGAAAGCTAAACTTCCACACCACGCAAAATCCCATCCTCAACTTCTGCCGCCACTCCGTCTTGCGTCGTTCCCTTTTATTTGGAGGAGATGACCCAGCATAAACAAGGCGCTGAATACCCGGCTAGATGGTGTTCTACGATTTGGGTATCGCCGTTGGTACTCCAATCTTGCCAACGAACGAACCGTTCCCATTGCGCTCAAAGGTACGTTAGTTTATTATTCTCACTTATTTGTGTTTGACCTTTGTCTGACAAAAAATGGTTTTTACTACAACTTCTGTTGATCGTATGTGAAAAAGTTGTAAAAATTTTGAGTGAGAAAAAAGCATTTAAAAAAGTAACAACAAATTTTCAAAACTTTGAGTTTAAGGAGCCATAACTTTTTTGTAGCTTAACAGATGTCCCCGAAGTGCTTCAGACATGTATGCGCTACTAAATTATCTTTTCAAAATGTACAAAACAATTTTTGTACCTGTAATAGTTTAGAAGTTATAGTGTTTTAAGTTGTAACACCTCCAAATTAGAGGTCACCTACTTTGATGGGCTACATATAACGGGAAAAATGGTGAGAATAGACCCCCCTGTCATACAATTTTATGTTCGGCAGAACTTCAGAAATTAAAATGTTATTTTCGAGAAAAAAGAAGTGAAAGCGTTCAAATTTTTTGTTCTGTTCGATTCAATATTTTCACTTTGAGAGTTTTTTTCAATGAAAAATATAAAATATAACTGAAAATATGTTTCAGGTATCCGGGTTTTTCACTTAAGCGAGTTTCGCTTAAGCGGAGTGTTTTATAGGTAATTGGTCGACAAAAACTCGGGTATGGAAAAAGTGTTTCAGATATGCGGGTTTTTCTCTCAAGCGGGTTTCTCTTAAGCGGGTTTTACTGTACTTAAAACACGAAAAAAAAGAAAAAATCCCATGTAAATTTTCATGAGAACCAGTCTTTTTCATCCCACAATTTAAGCCTGACGATGACAGTAACAAAAATTTCTCTTATTAAAAATTGCACTCGATAAGAGCCGAGCATATAAACAATTATCGAAGCTCCCATGTCATATCGCGATTCGTGCTTCAAAGCGCTGATCTAACAAAAGAAATAATACGAGAATCAATGTACCTACAGATAGTTTTTTCCGGACCTCCGGTTTGTTAGAGTCGTCGCTTTAATCGTTGCTCCAACATTAACACAACCTTAATTAATTAATTTTTTTTAGCAAATCTTATTTTTATAAGACCGTTATATGGGAATCACCGTCAGCTTGGTGTCTAAAATGAACAAAAAAAAAAAACGCCCTTTCAGCATACTGCTAGATCGACTTTTAAAGCTTTAATTTATTATTATATCGAGTTTAAAAAATAGGGAGAAAATAATTTCTTTCTTTTACTACGTATATACGAGAAGGATAAATCATATACGACAGAGCGGAGGAAGTAGGTACCCGAAACAAGTGATTGAAATGAATTCAGCGCAACAGAGTGTGAAAACACATCTATTTTTCTTAGGGGGAGGATATCATTGCGGACCAGTGATAGTCTCTCATCGTTACGTTATAAGGCCGACATCTTGACAAGGTAAAATTGACAAATAGAAAAATGGAATTTCTGTGCACATGGACTTAATGCATGTAAATCTAGTTTCCATGCAAATACGTCATGTTCATGTAGAAACTCATGGCCTCGTATATACCTATCTTATTTATCCCTCTAGGTCTTACCTTTGCCGTAATGTAGAAAAGATTATTCAATATCATCTCTGTTGCCTCCGTGGACCCAGTACCTTCCCGCCGACCACGTGTTCCTGAATCAGGGAAGTACTGAAATTAAATGAAAGAAACACAAAATACATTTCGCATCAAAAACGATTTATGCCAGCAATTGCAAGGACACCGTACCATAATGTATGACAAGGGTGTTGCGGGCGGAACTGTAGTTGCTACTAATTCCATGTTCTGTAGCCAAGGTAGCAGGCATTGCAAAAGCAAAGCACGGACCTCTTCCCGTGCCGTTTGGAAACGATGGGTAATTTCTACAAAAAGAATAATACATAAAACAACACAACATCGACCGTAGATGATTTACATCCTTTTCTTTTGTTCAGAGTACTTACCAGAAAACATGGACATGGTCAGTTCGGGTCGAAGTTGGGCCATTTGCTTCGAGAGGAATCGTTGCGAACGACAGTATGCATTACTCAAGAGGATATCCAAAGTTCCTGCCTTTTCATCTTCTGCAAAAAAAGGAATAAATTTAAATTGGATTTTTTAAAGATTGAAATATGAAACGGTTATTGTTCAAATTGGAATAGTATTTGTAACGTGCCTTCAACGACCTCCACAGATGTCGGCATTTCAAAAAAAAAAATAAATTTCAGGAAAACGTAATCTGTGCTGTGTGAATGCTTTGTGCTACTGCCGCATGAAATGGAGTTTTTTCCCGTTGTACTCGTACGTCGCACTCGTAGTTGGTGCTAAAAAGAGCTTTTTTAATGTCGTCATCGACTGGAAAATATCTGGAAGGTGCTAGGAGGGAAACGTTGACTGTTTCGAATAAAACACACTTATAAATGGTTTGGTCAACTCTATAATGCCCAAACTTTTAAATTAAAAGAATCCCTAATTGATAAGGCTTTAATGGTAGCTCATCAGGACAGGGCAAATTTTAATAATGAACAGATTGGCATAATTAATTTCGAAAATTAAGTTGAGTGGTAAATATATACATGTATCTCTACTTTATAGATCCTAGAATAAGTTGTTAAAATCGCTTTCGGCATTTTTCCTAATGAGATTCTATTTTACTAAATACCATTGTGTTTGCAGGCCATGGCCAAGTGTGAAATGGAAAATGTTACTCGATTTAAATGGACTCGAAATTATATACATATTTATAGGTTGTGGTAAGGAGATGGAGACTACAGTAAACAATACGATGCGATGGCATGAGTATTTCACTCAAGCTGATTATTTCATCGTTCGATGGTCTGTACATACAACAGAGTGTCCTATTGAAACTCTGCTAGGCAAAAATGCACTACGCTATGATGTTTACGAGCTACATCGCACCTTAAAGTGCGTTCAATATTTGATCAATAGCCTCATGCTCGTATTTAACTGGTACTGTGTAATAAACTGCAGTCCATGCATCAATTGTGTAAACAGATAACTGTTTGCATAGTAATTGGTACCTACAACTGGTGGATAGTATGAAGAGTGGACATGGACATTTTAAATATTAGGGACATTTAACTTAAAAAAAAAATAAATAAATAGGTGGAGCAACACCCTAGGCCTAGCTTCTCGCAACCATTCGTTTGTGTCAGTTTCTATTTTTAGGAATGGCGAATGGGCTTTCGGGCAATACTTTGAAAACTGAAGTTGTTCTCTTCACGAGACGGAGGATTTTGACCGATCAGACTCAGCCAATGCTAAAAGGCGTCACTATCCAGATCTCCAATGAAGCGAAATATCTGGGAGTGATTCTGGATAAGAAACTTCTTTGGGCAAAGCATGTCAAGTCGAAGACATCCCAGGTGCTCTCAGTTTTCTGGCAGTGTAAGGGTGCTTTCGGTAAAACGTGGGGCTTATCTCCCAAAAAGGTCCTTTGGATCTATACGGCTGTGATAAGGCCTTTTCTAGCCTACGCGTCGGTTGTTTGGTGTGGAGGGCTTTCGCGAAAATGTGTGACTGCCTTCTGCACAAAACTTCAAAGAACGGTTTTTCTTGGCTGCACGGTTGCTTATTCGAGTAAGCCGGGTTCTGCTCTAGACGCTCTGCTTGATCTACCTCTCCTTGATACCTTTATCATGGGTGTTACTATCAAAGCAATCTACCATCACAGGTGGGGAGATTTTTGTTATAATCCACACTGGAGTTTCGATGACCTTGCGGGACACTTATCCTACGACCCTAGTTCTATGGATATGCCGTCTGATGCAATGATACCGGAACTTCGGCTGTTGTGCAAATTTAGAGTCGACTTTCCTTGCGTTTAGGACTGGCTTCAGCCAGAGTCTGAGCTTGGTTTGGGATGAAGTCGTATTTTCACCGACTAGTCAAGGGTCCGGTGCTGGTGTCTTCGTGGAAGTCGACAACATTAGACTTAACTACCCGTTAGGCACGCATGATGGCTGCCGAATATATTGTTATGAATAGGTGGCGCAGTCGGAGTATCTGTGTCTGTAGCGACAACCAAACTTCGCTTAAGGCCTTGCTCAACCCTGTAATTCGTTCCAAAATAGTTCGGGAATGCCAGAGCTCTTTGACTCTTGTATGAGTCCCTGGTCACACTGGGATTGTTGGAAATGAGGCTCAGAGAATACTTTCTCTGGACCAGAACCTGTGCTGGGTCTTCCTGCGTCCTCGGTCAGGGCGTCCATTGACGATTGGGTCTCAAACAAACACAATTGTGTATGGCTCTACAGGAAGCGGTAAGAGTTCTGCGGCATTTCTGCTGTCTCTCAGTAGAAATGACTGCAGAAAAGATATTACTCGGTGGGGCTTGGTCTAAAGCCAAATTAGCGTACTCTATTATTTGAACTATTCAGCTTACGTTTAGGCTCCAAACGCTCCGTATATGCACGACCACGTTGCTTACAATGGTTCAATTTTTTTTTTTTTTTTTTGCAATATGTAATTTACGATGTTATCGGGATTGGCCAATCAACAAATTCGTACTGTGGACAATGCAAAAATATATGTGTTCCGCGTTTCCCGAAATGGTTTCGCAATGTTGATACTTTGGAATGGTTTCATGTCCGCGTTTAAAGAGACATTGCCATGCCCCATAAAGAACTGGGTCAGATAGAAATTTGTTTCGCCTTGAGTTCTTTTAATTCATGCATCGATCACTAGTATGACACGATGTGTCCATCTTCCCTTTAACGATTCGTTTCACCACGAAGATGTCGTCTGCAAGCCTGATATTTGACACTTTTCTTGGAATTGGTAATTTTGGACAAAAAAGTCCAAAAGCCATTGTAGTATCCTGAATAAATGACATCTTTCTGGTTCTGTAGTCTCGTATAAAGTGAGTTTTATTTTATTAAATCTGACATTTTATACAGTGTGAGCATACACTAAAATTCTGACAATTTATACAGTGTTTCAAGTAGGGATGATACGGAGCTTCGACTCCGAATCCGATATGTCGGAACCTCCGGCTTAAATTGCACCTCCGAATCCGTCTTCGATTCCGATATAATCACATCGGAGGTTTTTCGGAACACCATCGCATCAGTGACGCTGACGACCAATGAACATGAATAACGACAAAGACTTATCGAGTTGCGACATTTTACAAAACGACTGTCTTTTTACTCATTTATTTGTTTATTGTTTTACATGAGTAGCCGACATTTGCATTAAAGTTGAGAGTGCGTGCGTGAGACTTAGTTTTTTCGGTTTCTTTATTTACAATGAAGCCTAAAACAATTGTAGTACGAAATTATTTCAGTGAAATTGAAGATACCTAGGTTTTGAAGCTTCAAGCTAATCGTACGACAATTTTTGTCAGCTCCACCTGGAACCGTTTCGAGCGAATAACTATTCAGTGCAACTGGTTTGATTTATAACCCACTACCGAACAGATTGGATGGCGGCAAAGCAGGGCTAAGTGGCTGTTTATAAAAGATAATTTACCCATTTTGAAATGACAATACAAATTCGTATTTTTATGTTAATTTTCTAATAAAAATTGATTTCTCCAGTTTCTTTATTTTAAATTTGTGCGACCACCGCCTCCGACTCCGATTAAACTCCGACTCCGCGGAGGTCAGTATGAGGCTTCCGATTCCGACTCCGCTAAAACCACCTCCGTAACATCCCTAGTTTCAAGATCCTACAGCCATTGCACATTATTGCCCTCTATTCTACTGTTTATGCATTGTGGATTTTATTTCCACTTCGATTTGGACTTTATTGCACTTTTGGAAATGAAATAAAGTCCAAAAATAGTTCGACCTTTTTGCATAATACTTTATTTAATTGCACCGTTATTATCACGGTAGATCTTGACTTACTTCTGCTGTTTAAATTCCTGGCTGGAACCTATTGTAAATGATTCACTCAAGAATTTTACAAATCGTTCGTCTAGTAACCAAATAGGTCGACAAAAACTGTACTCTATTCCCTTCGTTTGTTTTATTTGAAATTACAACTTTAAAATTACGATCACTACTTCTCTCTGCTACCCATAATAGTCGTATGACGCGGCATAGGTTAGGTTAGGTTAGGTTAGGTTGAATAGGGTGTGAGTTCATCACATTGGACCAGGCACCATATTGGACCCATCGCCATCCCTGGGGAACCTTAACGGTCAAATGACCTAAACCACTTCGCCCAAGCAATTAATTTCCCTACAGAACCTGAAAATTGTTTCAGTTTTGTTTGCGAGGCCAACCTCCTCCAAATTGTCGAAGAAGTACCTACCGAGGAATTTCCTCCTATACCGAGCAATAGCTTGACATTCACAGAGGAGATGATTTATGTCCTCTGTGACATGCAAGTCTTCGCAATACCTGCATATGCCCGTATCTGTTAGACCTAATCTCATAGCGTGTCTCCTTAAAAGACAGTGCCCGGAGAGTATCCCTATTACCATTCGTAGCCTTGATCTACTGAGCCTTAGTAATTCTACAGATTTTTCCCGATCTAGCTTAGGCCACAGAGCCTTAGAGACCCTGTGCCCTACTATATTCAACCATCTCTGATCTGCCCTGTTTTTAATATTCTCGAGAATAATTCTCTTGGCCACGGCTATTGGTGGTCTAATGCCTCCAATTGTTTCATTAGGTGGAAGCTCTGCTCCGGTTTTGGCCAGAACATCAGCCCTTTCGTTACCCTCAATATCACAGTGTCCGGGTACCCAACACAATCTGACTTGGTTCTGCGCGCATAATGCTCTGAGCATTGTGCGGCAGCTCCTGACTAGGTCAGATTTGATGATAAAGGACTCTAGCGCCTTTAGCGCAGCCTGACTATCAATGTAGATAGCGATATTCTTGTTGGATATTGATCCCATATCAAGTAGATCCGCGGCTTTGAGCACGGCCAGAACCTCTGCCTGGAACACACTGCATGTATCCGGAAGTCTTAATGACACTTGTAGGTCTATATCCCTGGAGTATATACCTGACCCTGTACCCTCCTTAGTTTTAGAACCATCCGTATAAATCGAAATTTCATTTTCATTCGAAACCTCATTCTTTTGCCAGTCCTCCCTATCTGGATATTGTACTTCGTACGGTGTGTCGAAGTCAATTTCCCCCAAACTTTCATCCGTTTTATCGGGGATGTTGGAGAAGGATTCCATTAGTATGGAGCTATGTCCTACCTGTCTGGTTTTGAAGAACCCTGCGTTAGTTAGCCGAAGCGCACTATTATCTGCTTGCAATTTTATTTGTAGGTCCAGGGGTAAAAGATACATAAATGCCTCAAGTGCGTAAAGCACCAGTGATGGCAGTGCAGGCTGTTCTTTGTACCCTGGTCAACAAATCCCGTATATATAACTTATTTGTGGCTTTCCACCAAACAAGAGCTCCATAGGTAAGGATGGGTCTAACCACCATGATGTATAACCAATGCATCATTGTTGGACTCAATCCCCATTTTTTTCCTGCTGTTCTCTTACAGAGGAAGAGAGCATTATGAGCCTTTCGGACTCTTTCCTGAACGTTAAGTTTCCAATTCAATTTTTTATCTAGGACCATACCAAGATATCTTGCGCTATCCGAAAGGGAAAGCTCCACTCCACCAATCCTGGGTAGTTTGAAGGGTGGTATCTTGTATTTTGTACTAAAAAGTACTAGTTCTGTCTTTTCCGGGTTGACACGAAGTCCACACCCTTCCGCCCATTTTCTGAGCTTGTTGAGGGCTGATTCCATGGTTTCACTCAAAGTGTTCAAGAATTTACCCCGAACTAGAATTGCCACATCATCCGCATAAGCGGTTACGCTAAACCCTGCGTTATTGAGTTATTTAAGTATATCGTCTATGACAAGATCCCAGAGAAGAGGAGATATAACCCCTCCCTGGGGAGTGCCTCTAGTAACCGATTTTCTTATTGAATTGTGTCCGAGATAAGAATTGATATTCCTGGTGACAAGCATCGTGCAAAGCCAATTGGTGATGCTATGATCTACCTTAATCTTTTCTAGAGCGCGTTTGATTGCCTCTGCCCTAACGTTATTGAAAGCCCCTTCGATGTCTAAGAAGGCAGCTAAAGCAAATTCCTTGTGGTGTAAGCTTTGTTCTATTTTACCTACCACTTCATGTAGAGCTGTTTCTACCGATTTACCTTTTAAGTATGCGTGCTGAGCATTGCATAGATTTCCATTGCAACACTTGCTTCTTATATGGATATCAAGAAGCCTTTCGAGTGTCTTGAGGAGAAATGACGAAAGACTGATGGGTCTATAGTCCTTCGCAGAGGTATGGCTTGGTTTACCTGCTTTGGGTATGAAAACCACTCGTACCTCTCTCCATGCCGTGGGTATGTAGCCAAATTTAAGGCAATGTATAAAAATTTCCCTGATTCTACCTGTAACCATAGCCGGGGCCTTTTGCAGCATAGCTGGCAGAATGCCATCAGGGCCCGGTGCTTTATATTGAGAGAAGGACATTATAGCCCAACGCACTTTTTTCCAAGTGAAAAGGTGTTCTATTTCGGCTTCGGTTGACACGTCAGCGTACTCATAATGCCCATTCGGGTTCGAAGCCGTTGGAGTGCTACTTCCTGGAAAGTGAGCTTCAACTAAAGCTTCTAGAACTTCCTCACTGCTTTCAGCCCATGCACCATTAGATTTCCTAATAAAGCTGGGTACTACCGCATCTTTAGCAATAATCTTGCGAAGTCTGGAGGCTTCTGCAATCGATTCACAGAAAAGCTTCCAGGATTTCCTTTTAGATCGCCTAATCAAGTATTTAAACTCTCTCTTGCTCTCTGCATATTCATCCCATGTAATATCATCCCCTACTACTTTCGCTCTGTTGTAAAAGTGTCTGACCTGTTTTCTTTTGGAGCTTAGCTCCTTGTTCCACCACTGAGGTTGAGACCTCTTAGCCGTTTTCCTGAGTGGACAAATTTTTTCATATGCTTCATTCAAAGTTGTGCATAGTTTGTCCACCGCCCTGTCTATGTCCGGAGGATTGGTCATATGAGTTGGCCCCTCCCCCAGGTGTTGCCCTACTATTACCTTGTACCTATCCCAGTCAGCTCTTCTTGGGTTTCTATAGGTACTGTTTTCCTTATTTAGGAAGCTTATTGGAAAGCGAATCCATTTGTGATCCGATAGGGATGCCTCATCTAAGACCCTCCATTTACAAATTGTGAGAGAATCAGTACAGGATGCTAGAGTGATGTCTAGCACTTCCTGTCTGTTTCGCACCACAAAAGTTGGTGTTTTGCCCTTATTATGACGCGGCATAGTATCCACTTATTTATGAACCAACAAATCTGTGTTTTGTTAATTTTATTGTTTGTGATACGAAAAAAAAAAACAGTCGTCTCCGGAAATTCAAATTTCTTTTGGTCAATATTTCATAAAATTCGTTTTTTTTCTAAATAAAGCCGTAATCGGTACGACAAACAAAAAAGTGTAGCCTATTAATATAACGATGGTATTCATTTCAACAGACTTGTTTACGATTATTGCCGAAACTCAATAATGAAGTACATGATAAAGGAACCGTAAAACTCGTTGCTTTTTTCATTACGGTGGTATTTTATTTAAAGGCTGTGATTTCTGCTACTAGGCTCTTCATCATAAACTTTAAGGAGTTTGTTAGGAGTGATTTTGGCATCAATCACTATCAATCATCAATTTTATTTTGGCTTTCTCGCTGAAATTTAGGCAACATTTCTGCGGCACTTGAACAGAACATGCATTTAGTTTTACCATTACCTTTGGTACGTGGACTCATATTTTTCTTTGATCGATTTTTTTTGTAAATTTCTACTATTTAATTAAAAAAAAAATAAAATGGGTGGGGAAAAAGCATTAGGTAACCGAGACGGAAAAAGGACAAATCAACGCTTAAAGGACGCTCGTCTATTTATTGCCAAATTAGCTAAGGAAATCGAGAGCAACCGACACGTTAAATCCATATTTTTAAGTAATGAGTCTAAAATATGGATAAAAACATGAAAAGCCGCACAGTGTGCTTATACAGTGTGCGGAAAGGCGACTTATATTAAAAAAAAAGCGTCAAATTCTCACGACTCTTTGGAAAGATGTGGTATCAAATCAAGTCCCACAACTATTCGTCATATTATTTTGAATGCTAAGCATATAAAAAGGCTAAAAATCAAGAAGAAGTCACCCCTTATACACTGATTCGATAAGTTCAACGCCTCCGTTTTTGTCGCGCACATGTGACCTGGACTTCGTAGTGCCATTATATGGTCTTCTCAGAGGAACAAAATTTAATTTGGATCGCCCCGATGGCTATAGCTCATAGTTGCAAAAAGGCTTACTATTGTACTGAATTCAGTACAATTTGACTTTCTCGAGTACGCAAGTACCACTTCTCAATTTTCAGTACTATTTTTAATTTTTGAAAGTTTATTTTTATATCTTTCAAATCAGACATTATATAAGGATTAAACAAAAATAAGCTGAACGCACTCCTTTGTTTTAAAATTCTGAATGCATTCATTACTCACTGTACTTCGTTAAAAATAATTTTTTGAAATTTGCTGCATTTCTCGAAGATGTGGGAAAACGATTTGATTTCGGAAACATTTTTTTGAACTCAAAATTTTTCACAAAGTGCCATTTGGACGATCAAGTAAATTCAATCGTCCACTTTGTCTTAAGGTTTTTTTCCTGGTGAACAAAAAAGTATTGAAATTATTAATCAGTCAGATATTCAGACTACGATAGAAATACATACTTCTATTTCTGAGTTTTGGGCTGAAATAGGCATTGTGCGATATGAATGCAACGAGTTCATATTTTCAGATCCTACACCGCATTGTCCAGGGTGGTTTTTGTATTTCTTCTTATTCTTCCGCAAACGTTTAAAGAATGTTTTCTTATCAAAATAGCTATTACCAAAAAAAAAGCTAAAGAATCGAATGCAGGCGTAATGTCTGCACTATTAGAACCTAAACATCTTATTACAAATTAAGGCTACCACATACAGCTCTTTGAATAAAACAGTTCTTTACAAAATAATCTTGAAAATTAAGAATTTGTATAGCAGATTGTTATCTGAATGTGGTACGGTCGTGTTCAAATCATTTGGACAATGGTAGATTTTCTGTACAAAGTCTACAGTTTACTCAATCGACCGTTGGACAAGTGATTTTGAACACGACTATACAAAGATTAGTCTTAATCTGTTTATATGTATGTACATGGACTAAAGTTCCTATCCGGCGTCTATAAGACTTGTATTATCTTGAGCTTGGTACGCTGCTCGTGCTAAATTTTAGCTCACATAAAAAATTGTCTCCAAAAATTAGCTGAGCTAAAAAAAAGAAAGTGCAACGAAAATATAACACATTTTCGAGTCGATGAATTTTTGAAGTAAATAATTTTCAACGGACAGCTGTTTTCTGTGACACTTATATTCACAGCGCACTCTATGTCAAAATTTAGGTAGGATTTTGTTTAATGTTTGGAGAGGAAAATTGGAGAGCACCTAAAATTTAGATTCGCTCGAACTTCGTACTAAGCTTTAGATTCAATTAAATGCGCCTTTATAACACCCTCCAATGGAAGGTATAAGTACTTACATTTCTAAAACCAAGAAGAAGACACCCTATACCCTATAAGCCATAAATATTCTGAATCAGGATGCAATTCTGAAACGATTTAGCCATGTACGTCTATCCGCCCGTCGGTCTATCTGTTTTTTTAAAAACACAACAAAGTCCAGCCAAACGAATCGACCTAGGCGAATGAAATTTTGTGAAAGGACTTCTTTGTTCCGGTACCTCCCTGCACTCACAAAATCATTATAATAATTGCTTAACATTTTGCAAGACTTGAATGCTGGGGAGGTTATAAAAACTGGCCGATGATAACACTGATAGGTACCTACCTACTCGTTTTTTTTTTGTTTTTTTTTTTTAATAAAATATTAATTTTTTATGTTTTCCTTTGGTTTTATAAATTTAAGAAATTTGAGTAATTTTCAGTACAATTTGGTTTCACTTTTCAGTACAATTGAGAAAAGTCGATTTTCATCACGATAGCTACTATTTCCATAACCTCCGCAAAGAAGCTCATTATTTGGACTGGCTGCATAGTTTCGTATTATGACACCGGCTGAAAATTACAATTTTTGTTAACCACAATGAATGGGTCAGTGTTGGGACTTAAGAGTAGGCAACACAAATAACGTTCTTTTCTTCTGCTAACAGCGACACCCTTCCATGCTTTTCAAGAGTCGGCAAATCCAGGAAGCTACATTAATTAGCTTGAGCAACTAAAAAAATTTGGCAAAAACGACCCATTTTCAAAAATTAGCTCGGAACAAAATGTAAGAAGTGAGTTTGGATTTTATTAGGTGAAGGTTTTCAAATTTGTAAATGCATACAAGTCGGCATATTTAAAGGTTCCATCTTTCGGATATGTCAATTTGTATTTGTTTATCTTTATGTACCTTCTCTGAGTTTCCATTTTAAAAAGAACGGTCGGCATCGGTGAGTTTGCCGACTGAACTCCTTAAAATTTACCGAGTTTCGATTCGATTTTAAAAAGGGCGGGTGGGGTCGTCAGGCAGTCTTAGGTATTAGCCCGGGATAGTTCTGGGGAATATTGGTCATAATTGAACAAAGTGGCGTGGCGCCTCCCATACAAAAAAAAAAATCATTCAAAATCTTATATCTCGAAAACCACTGAACCTAAAATGTTCAGGAAATCTTAGGTATTCTGGTTAGGTATTAGGTTTCTGTGAAAATTGGTCGAAATAGGGCACAGGGGTCTGTTGCCTCTCATACAAAAAACATCTTTAATGGGGTCAAACTCAATAACTCGATAACCGCTGGGCCGATTTTGTTGATTTCTATACAGTCGGCAAGTTCCTAATATAAGTCGGCAATTCAATGAAAACCCCCACGGCTCGAACCCTGGTTACGCCCCTGAGTGCATAATATCAACAGGTTCCTAAATATTTTTCAACCACTCGGTTTCTATGCGTGCATGATGGAAAGTAAGGCGGCTCTCAGATTGAGGCAACAAGCAATAAGCAACTATAGTTACTATAGCAACTGCCAATAAACAATCAGCAACATTTTTCGTTCGAGCGATATTTAGTTGCTTTGATGTGAGCCCTCAAATTCAAAGTAAAATAATTGTGAGCGATAATTTTGCGTGTTTCCTATTGCTAGTTGCTTATTGAATGTTGCCTTAATGTGGGAACCGAAGCCGACTAAGGCGGCTCTCAGATTGAGGCAACCAGCAATAAGCATATATAGTTACTATAGCAACTGCCAATAAGCAATTAGCAACATTTTTCGTTCGAGCGATATTTATTTGCTTTGATGTGAGACCTGAGACCTCTAATTTAATTCAAAGTAAAATTGAATGTTGCCTCAATGTGAGAGCCGACTTAGGCGGCTCTCAGATTGAGGCAACAAGCAATAAGCAACTATAGTTACTATAGCAACTGCCAATAAACAATCAGCAACATTTTTCGTTCGAGCGATATTTAGTTGCTTTGATGTGAGACCTCTAATTTAATTTAAAGTAAAATAATTGTGAGCGATAATTTTACGTGTTTCCTATTGCTAGTTGCTTATTGAATGTTGCCTCAGTGTGAGACCCTGGTATATTGAAAGAGGTCTTTCCATACTTTCATAACCTTTTAGGAACTCCAACTTATCAATATGATAATACGACAATACATACTGCCCGGGTTGTTTAAACATACAGCCAAAATGTGGAGCTATTGATCTGACAGGCCTACTAACCGGATTCAACCGGACACGTCAAGTTTATGAATCGGGACAACAATATTCGACTAGATAATTATATCTAAACTAACCCAAGTCATTGAATTAGCTTGGAGCTCGATTTCGCTAATTTATTTGGCCAATTTGTATGCATCCTTTCTAAACCGGATTTGCGAATTTTGGAGCTGAAAGGTGGCTCAAAACACAATTAAAATTTTTTTTAAATCTAAAATACTCCAATTATCTCAAATTTAAGTAATGTTTGTGTTAAAAAGAAGCAGAAATCCCTAAAATGTATTTGTCGGTTAAGTGTTCTATTGAAGTGGCGCAAAATTAGGACTCCACATTTAGTCGGTTATTAGTTAATAATTTTTGTGTTAATACTTAAAGAGGTCTCTAGCATGCTTGTTTTGGAAGGGACCAATGGGCGATAGAAAACCGACCTGAGCCCCGGTGCATACATGCGTCATTTTAACGCGGTGTGCCGCAGCGGTGTCGCGCTCGCTCGTGTGTGTACACCACTCAATTTATTTGTGAGTACTGCAAGACACAAATGCGGTGACGCTGCGGCACCGCGCGTTAAAATGACTAATGTGTGCCCCGTGGCTAAGGGGGTGTGCTATTCGAGTGGCGCGGAGTGTATCTTCATTTGTGGAGTAGAGTTCGATTTATAAAAAAATGCAAGCTTGCCAAAACACAGACAAGAAAGTGAAATCAATATAGTAATATAACTTTTAAAAAACTAAACTGAATGATTTTTCAGACAGTTAAACCAAAATAGGGGTAAATTATAAAATAAAAGTTGACTCGAGTCGGTGGAAAGGCACTACGCACTAGTAGTGTCGGACTCGCTACGGCCGGCGGCGGCGGGTAGTCCATTGGCAAGTCCGTAAATTATTTAAATATTTATGTGCCTACTTATTTAAAATGAATAAAGAAAAATTGAATTGAAAAAATTAAATTTAATTTGTACTGTGTTATTCGAAAATCGGAAATTTAAATACGAATTTAATTTGTCTAGACTAGAAGATACTTTTGCTCGAAAATCGGAAAAGTCGTACTATACAACTATATTTTCGTTGCTAAATACATTCGAATTTCTGAAATTTCATTCGATATCTATTTACCATCCGGAAAGGTTTTGCTGAAAGCTAAAATGTAAGGTTTTATTAAAAAAAATACATAAATAATATTTTTCTATGAAATGTTATATATTAATTGAAGAAAATATAATAAATATTAATATGATGATATTTTTAAAGATTTTATTTAGTTTTAAAGGGAATATTAATACAAAACAAAATCAATTTCAAATTCTTATTGATTTTATGTGTTCCCATCCGGATTTATACAAGTTGATTTGTCTCCCTTTTGGAAGTTGTTTTCAAGGTATTACCGCTGATTAGAAATTAGCTGATTAGCTGATAATTTGAATGTGTGTCCCATTAACGACTGCAACAATTCCCGGTATTCCAGATTTCAAATGGAAATATTTTTTTGATTCTGCCTTTTCCTCATTCGTAATATTAAAATTTATCCGCGGTACTAATAATCATTTTTAGTGTCTAAGGCTAAGTTGTACGGCACAATGGCGAAAATTTCCATATAAAATTATCCATTGTGACCGTCAAAATATTTAAGTTGAAGATTAAAAATGATTATTGGTAAGGCCCTATGTGTTTGACACAGCTGTTTTTCGATAGCTTTACAGACTTCAGAAATAACCGTTGAAACCGTCTGCTGCTCCAGCCCAGTGAATCGATCTAGACCTATTTGGTGCTGGTATCCACCTTGTGCAATAAATTTAAGCGTTGCACCTAGTTTTATGACTGCAGATATTGAAGACGATCTTTTTCTTTCTCTCAGATCATTACTTATGCTGTTCAAAACATACATAAATGCATCTTTTGAAAGACGATCATTTTTTACAAAATCATTTCGCCATTAAACTGAGTGTTTTATCACATTACTTTTTACTTGATAAACCCATAATGTTAGAATTGCCTTTTATTGTCTTTCTTCAGCACAAATTTCTTCATCAAACCACAATGCAACTGAATCCATATCCATAGTGAAATTCAATTATGGACGAATAAACTTAGGTATATAGGTACCTAATCAAAAACTAATTATTTGACTTTTTGTTGAATTGAAAATCTAATTTTTGACAAAAAACAGCTCTAGTCACGGAACATTTATTCGAAAGATGCAAGGTTTCTTTGCAACAACGGAAACAACTTTCGAACAGTTTTTACTTTTGAATCGAATTACAGAGTTAGGCCCCTGGCTTGAGGATGGACACTAAAACAGGAAAGAATAGATATCGTTTATTGACACTGGATTGGTAACCGAGCTTGAAGTTGGTTAAGGAGAAGGCCGCCAGCAATAACAAGAGCACCGACTGCTATCAGTGCGGTAGGAGGCGGCGCTGCAAAAGGAACAGGAGCAATACAAATAATATTTCCATAAAATTGAGATCGAAGTTACGCGAAATTTCTGGGTAAAAAACAGATCCGGAAATTCAACTACAGAGGGCAATCTAAGGTTTCGCTACCATAACCAAAACCACGAAAGACAAAATATTCAAAATTGGAAATTTATACGAATTTTCAGTACAAGCCCTTGGCTACACTTAAAACGTTTTGGATCTTTATATCCTTTTGTACTCTTGTTTATGACTGTAATCAAGTTTCTGAAAAGTAACGCATTTTTATGTATATCTATACTTTTACTTTAAACGATAGGATGAGAATCAACGACAAGTGGTTTGCATGGAACAAAAACTATGAGTTAGTATGCGGGCAGCACAAAGGGGAAACCGTTCTCAAAGATTTGTACAACAATGAGTTAGATTCTGTAACTTGCCATTTCTACAAAATTCTTGAACAAACAAATAAACAAAAAAACTAGGAAATGTCTGTCGACGTAAATTAAAAAAACTTGTAAAACGCAATACTAACTTAGATGTAAGAATAAATAATGATATACTGAATAATGAAGAATCAGATATTAGAATATTAGCCTATAACATACATGGTCTAGAAAATAAAAGCCTTTTCACACACTTTTTTAAGTATGTATTGTCATGCGATATATTTATCCTAACTGAAACTCACATAATGAAGACAGAAAAAATAGAGCAGTTCAAAAAATATTTTCAAGGGGATTTTCACACATATTGGAAACCTGGATCAAGAAATAATAATTTTGGAAGAGCAATAGGGGGGTGTGTATTTGGAGTTAAAAGAAATCTAGTTGAGAGGGGCATTCGGCATGTATACAACGACGGTGATGGTGTGGAGAGTATAAAAATAATCTCGAATAAAAAAACAGTTACAATTTTTCCTTTATATCTGAGAGGCATGAATTGGCGAAATGAATTCAATGTTGTGAAAAACTTCTTCGTAGAAAACAGCATAATTAATCCAATTCTTATCGGAGATGTAAATGTTAGATTAGGTGAGCTGCAACAAGATATAGAAGGAGTATATAAATCATGTTTTCACGCGGGACTAGAAATACGACACTCGAAAGATACCATTGCTAATGCAAGAGGAAAAGATTTTCTGGAGTTCTGCGAGGATAACAGATTAATCATTTTAAATGGAAGAACAAAAGGTGACGAGGAAGGCAACTTTACGTTTATAAATAATACAGGAAATTCTGTGAACGATGTTTGTGCTATATCGCAGGAGCTGCTTATGTCGGTTGAAAGGTTTAGTGTAGAGGAAGCGATATGGTCGGACCACCTGCCCATAAAATTAACTTTGAAACACATCGGCACCTCCACCAGCACGAACACTTTCAACCTCTTGCCAAAATTACAGTGGAACGACCGAAAAAAGTCTGAGTACCAAGTTAAGCTAAGCAACAATTTACAAATCCTTAAGCTTCAGGAAAACCCAATAGAGCTAAAAGACTTAAGTGATATAATCAAGAATTCAGCAAAGGAACAGGGAAATAGCTTAAAGCTCTTTAAAGCAAAAAATAAGTGGTACAATTACGAGTGTGAAGCAGCTAGGAAAAAAAGTTATAGATTGCTAAATATTTTCCGAAGATCTGGAAACCAGGAGGCGAAAGAAAATTACTCAAAGGCTCAAAAGGAATACAGGTCAATCTGCAGCAGAAATATGACATCGTACTATCACCAGCTTGACCTCAAAATAAGCAGGGTGAAAGACAGCAAAGAGTGGTGGAAACTGGCAAAAGAAATACGAAACCAAGACCAACACATGTGCCCCCAAATTTCCGCTCCCGAGTTTAGAGCATATTATAACTCACTCCTTAACCCTAACCAAAGCGTAAATCAGATTTTGTATGCACATAATGTAGTCGAAGATCGCGATTTGGATAAACGCATAACAGTACATGAAATCATTAATATTTTGAAAAAAGTAAAACTGAATAAAGCACCTGGGGAAGACAGGATTACCTATGAGTTTTTCATAAATGCAACGGACGACTACCTTGAGCAACTGGCTGTTACCTTTAATAGAATGCTGAATGACTGCAAAGTAGAGGAAGATTTTAGCAAAACAATAATTTTTCCAATATTCAAAAAAGGTGATATAAACCAACCCAGCAACTACAGGGGCATCGCTTTTATGAACTGTGTTGCGAAGATTATGATGGGAGTACTCAACGAGAGGCTGTTCGCATGGGTGGAAAAAAATGGTATCTTGACAGAATTTCAGGCGGGCTTTAGAAAACGTTATTCGACTATGGATAACATCTATAATCTGGCTTCAATCGTTCATCTGAAGCTGGCAGAAAAACAGAAAGTTTACGCATTTTTTGTTGACTTGAAAGCTGCATTTGATAAAATTTCAAGAAAATTGCTTATCTACAAATTACACGCAATGGGAGTCTCGTCCAAATTCGTCAACCTGATCGAAGCTATATATGCCAATACTCAATCTGCGGTTTGGACAGGAAAGGAGCTCTCCGAATACTTTGAGATACTTTTTGGAGTTAAGCAGGGATGCTTGCTTTCGCCGCTGCTTTTCGCGCTATATATAAATGATTTGCATGAAGTGCTAGGGGGAGGACTCTACATTGATTGTCTCAACATAAGATTGCTGCTATACGCAGACGATATGGTTATTCTGGCGGATGATGTCAAGGTGTTACAGCAGATGATAACGCGACTTGAAGCTTACTGCGACAAATGGGGCCTAGAAGTAAACATATCTAAATCAGAGATTATGGTATTTAGAAATGGTGGGAGGCTTTCTTGCAAAGAAAAATGGATATTAAATGGAGAAGAAATACGTATTGTTTCTAATTATACATACCTAGGAGTCTTATTGTCTCCGAAGATGTCATTCTCAAAGCATGTGGAGAAGAGAAACAGTGCAGCGAAGAGCAGCATAAACTCGACGTGGCAACATTTTTTGGCAAAGAGAAATATTGGTCTAGCTGCAAAGTGGAAATTGTTCCAAGCGGTCTGCAGAGCTATCCAGACTTACGGCGCTCAGGTCTGGGGCTTTGGAATGTTCGAAGAAGTGGATAAATTACAACGGTACTTTTTGAAACGAATTTTGAAGTTACCTGCATTTACCCCAAACTACGCGCTATCATTAGAGACAGGAGCAGAAGACGGACATTACTACACCCTTGATCTTCACATGAGATACACATCAAAAACAATGTTCGAACACAGTGAAAGAAGACTACCACACCAACTAACAAAAATACTTTTAAGGGAAAATGTATTCTGGGTCAAAGAATTAAACCATCTTGGGGGTAGTTTTGGGCTGCATTGGAATGAGGGAGACACTTCTCATAGCGATTGGACCCAAAAGAGCTTAGAGCTACTGCGGCTGCTGAAATCGGAGGGTCAACAGGAAAATCTACGGAGGGCATCTGGAAGCAGTACACGCATCTACAGGTTTCTGGATTATTCAAGAGGCTCAAGTTACATCACCGGTGGGCTCGAACTAAACAAAATCACCTGGATATTTAAGGCAAGATGCGACCTAATTCAGCTTAACGGGAATAGATTCGGGGAAAACGAAACATCCTTATGTACTGTGTGCAGCTTAAGGGAAGAAGAGAACATCCAGCATTTCCTAGGCAGATGTCCGGGGTTAAAAGAATTCAGGCTGGGTTGTTTTGGAAGAGCTTGGTTAACAGATGCGGAAATTATTAACATACTCAATGGGGAAAACAGTACAGATTTTGATAGACTCATTAATTATATCACTGTAACATTACCATACCGAAATGAACTTGTTAGAGAATTTAATCAGTAATAATTTTCTTACATGATCATAAAACTTTGAATTCAAGCTAATATTTAATATAAATTTAACTAACCGACAGACGACTTTTGTCATTGTCGTAAGTTTTGTATTTTTAACTTTAATTTAAACTATATAAGCTAAAATAATAATGTAAAATTTTCTTTTTTAATATTAAGTTGAAAATAAAAACATTCTACTACTACTACTACTACTTTTACTTTATTTAAGTCGGTGTGCTGCCAGACTTGAGAAGATTTGAGATCCCTTTCATATCAGTGCTTCATGTTAATGCACATACATACATACATGTGCCTTGGCACCTTATACAACAAATAAAATATCTGAACTTCTTTTGTGATTCATTATTCTTGCACGTGATAAAATTAAAACAAAAAAAAAATGGTTCGTTAGATTTTAGTTGTGGAATTCTTATTCCCACCGCTTGGGCCACAAAACACAAGGGAGAGGATGTGTTGCGGTCTTTTTGCTTTGGATAACTAAATCAATGTCTGATTGCGAACCGCTTATTTATTGGTGTATGTATATGGTATGGCATAACATCAATTAGAAGGAAATAGGCATAGGAAACCAACAATTTGGAGGCCAGAACAGGCGGAATCTAATCATTAAACTTTTATATTTGAGGCTGTTTTATCTCAGTTGGAATTTCTTGCATTAATCAAATATCACTTTCTTTCGGTCTGATTTTCGTTAGTCCAGACCAGACCAACAAAGAAGACATTCTCTGGGTTCCCGTGTACAATAAATTGAAAACATTTATCTAATACGAAGTAAACGAACAAATTTGCACATTAGCAGCACATTTGCGCTTATAATTTCCTATTATCCTGAATATTTGCTAAGAGCAGACTTTGAGTAGTTGGTTTGGTTGGTTTGCCAGGTTTTGTCAACATATATGCATGTCATGTACATACATAATCGACTTTGCAAGGATAAACTCACAGTTAGTGCAAATGGCATGCCATTAGGAACATAAGATAATAGCAATGTGTGGTTGCGCTTAGTAGCACATGTTGTTGCGAAAATTTGAAAATATTAAATTGTTATAGAAATCAATTTGCTATATTCCAAGGATTGGGCGAAAACAATTAATGACATTTGGGTAAGACCTGTTACATATGACAATCGAAATGACATATTAAACAATTTAATTCCATGGGAAATGAATTTAACCTAAGTTAGGATTTTTTTGTTGATACCCTCCACAGGAAGGTATATTCACTTTGCCATTACATTTGTAACGCCAAGAAGAAGTCATCGGAGACCCCATAAGGTATATATATATTCTGAATCAGGATCACATTCTGAATCGATTGAGCCATGTCCGTCTGTCTGTCTGTTGAAAACACGATAGAGTCCAAACGAATCGACATAGGCGAATGAAACTTTGTGAGAGGACTTCTTTTTATCGTCGTCAGGTTGGTATTGAAAATGGGCTATGTCGGTCAAGTAGTTCTGGTACCTCCCATACAAAACCAATATTAGACACAATGTGTGTACCTGTAGTACAGTACATACAGTGGAGGGTATCTCAATAACCTATCCAAGGTACAGAGATTGGCATGCATCGGAATAACGGGAGCAATGAGATCAACACCTCAAGCCGGGCTGGAGATGATTCTAAATCTTCCACCTCTAAGCGAATACATTTGCAGCATGGCAGCCAAGGGAGCCCTCCGCCTAAAGGAGGCAAAAACCTGGAAGCACAGCTCCTATGGGCACGGTTCCATAATTCAAAAATACTTGAGTACTGATCTGGCTAGAAAAACGGACTACATGATTCCGTACCAGAGTTTCAACAAAAACTACTCTACCTACATACCCCAAAGACAGGATTGGATTACTAACACGCACGCAAGCGTACAAGAAATTCACATCTACACTGACGGGTCAAAAATGGAAGTAGGCACAGGTGCCGGAGTATTCTGCGAGTCCCTAGGTATAAGTGACTCGTACAAACTGCCAGATGAATGCAGTGTCTTCCAAGCTGAAATAGTCGCCATCGACAAGGCAGCAAGTACCGTATATACAAAGAATCTCGACCCTTCCAAGATTACAATCTTCGTAGACAGTCAGGCGGCCATCAAAGCACTAGACAGCGCAACTATCAAAGCAAAGACAGTCAAGGACTGTCAAAGAGCCCTAAACAAAATAGGCGAGAAACACAAGGTCACGCTCTGCTGGGTTCCCGGACATAGTGACATTGATGGAAATGAAAAAGCAGACGAGCTAGCAAGAACTGGCTTGATGCAGTAAATATTATTGCATCAATAGACATCCCAATTAGTGTAGCAAAAAGAAATATTGACCAAAAATCAAGGGAAAAAATTAACACCACCTGGTCTAACAGACACGACTGTGTTATATCCCGTAGCCTTTGGCCAAGAATTGACGAAAAAAGAACAAGGTGTTTTCTGAAAATGAATAAACGAGATATTCGAATCTTAACAGGTGTACTGACAGGCCACTGTACCATCGGTACCATGGCCACAAGACTGGGCATTAACTCACCAGACTACTGCAGGAGCTGTCAAGACATAGAGGAAATGGAGACCATCAAGCACCTGCTCTGCGAATGCCCAAACCTCCAAACCAGTCGACTCCGATACATGGGAGACAGACTTTTCGGAGACCTAGAGGACATAGTGCAGGTACCACTGACGAATACAATCAGGTTTGTTAAAAGTACGGGATGGTTCACTTAGTAGTCCCACCCCGCCAAGGAACAACTCCAAGAAACCAGGTAAAGCGTTTATGCATGTTTTTTGTGTTGTCCAATAAAATGAAAATTTTTAATCCACGACCAAAAACCAAGGGATCACAATGGACCAAAAGGCCCCCGTGAAAGCACAGCACTCTTAAAGCTGTGCACTTCCCTCATACCTAACCTAACCTAACCTACAGTGGAGGGTACAAAGCATCGGCCAGGCCGATGATAAAACTTTTACTTGTTTTTTTTTTTAATGTTGGCAATAGTTTAAGGGAGGCTTTTACATTAAACACATTAGAAAAGTTGCCCGAGTAAGGACCGTGCCACCTCCCATACAAAAAAAAAATTCAAACACTATTCGACAGTTATGGGAGCCAAAGTTTGTAAAATTTCGAACATAGATATGCACTGTCCTGATAGACAAGAATAAGGCAGTTAACTTTATGATAGGTTATATTCAAAATCTCAGATAATCACTATCTAGTCCACTTCTCAAAGATTTCTAAAAATTAATTTTTAATAGTTGAAGTGGGCGCAGTGGCTCACAAATTACATCTTAAGGTTTTTTCCACTAAATTAAATTGCAATGGAATCAGTAAGCTCAGGTGCGTTTTTGTATGTTTTAAAAAAAAAAAAAAACCCTTAATCGTTTCGTTGTGTCAATAAGTTTTATACGTCATTTTGTTAAGCGTTTTCAGAATATGTAAAGTTTTCTTGCTACAATTTGCTCCCCTTGTGTCGTGGATATTTTTGTTGGTGACGTAACTATCTAAATTTTTGGTCAAAATCATTGTATTATTGACACTTCTTAATAATAATAATAACTAATTAATTTTTTATGGCTGGTAACCCTACAAATGGGCGTGGCCATTAGAGACTTTGACAATGTATTACCATTGGTATCAGTAGGATTAGTGATAAATTTCAAGTTGTTAGCCCTGTTGGTTGATTTAATGCCAACTTTTCGTCATTTTGCCCCACTATGCGCTTGTTGCGCCAACTATTTATTTATTTTTTTAAGCCGGCTCTCAGACTGAGGGAATAATCAATAAGCAATATTATCGCTCACAATTATTTTACTTACTTAGATTGCGCTACAGTCCGGGGTGGACCTGGGCCTCAACCAACACGCCTCTCCAGTTAGCACGATCTTTGGCTAACTGCCTCCAGTTTCGCACTCCAAGTTGGTTGAGGTCCCCGTCCACTTGTGCGCGCCACCTAAGGCGAGGTCTTCCTCTACTGCGTTTTCCCTCCGGGTTGGAATCGAAGACTCTTCGGGCCGGAGCGTTGGTGTTCATTCGCTCTACATGTCCTAGCCATTTTAGTCGACTGATACGTACTTTTCTGACCAGGTCGATGTCGCTGTACAGCTCGTAGAGTTCGCTGTTAAATCTAATCCTCCAAAGGCCGTCAACGCAAACGGGACCGAAAATCACTCAAAGAATTTTGCGTTCGAACCGACCAAGGAGATCTTCATCCGCTTTTGACAACGTCCATGATTCTGCGCCATAAAGCAGGACTGGGATGATGAGGGTCTTATATAGAGTCTCCTTGGTGTTTCTCGACAAGGCCTTACTAATCAATTGCCTTCTTAGGCCAAAGTAACAGCGGTTGGCAAGTGTAATTCTTCGCTTGATTTCTGATGTGATGTCATTTTCAGAATTAATAGCGGAGCCGAGGTAGACAAAGTCCCGAACTACCTCAAAGTTATAGCTGTCTATCGTGACGTTCTGTCTGATTCGTCGATGTTGTGTGTCCCTTCTCGTTGACAGCATATATTTTGTTTTGCCCTCATTCACCACTAAACCCATTTTTGCCGCCTCTGTACTGATACTTGCAAACGCACCAGTGACAGCTCGCTGTGTCCTGCCAATGATGTCGATGTCGTCAGCGTATGCAAGTAGTTGCACAGACTTTTGGAAAATTGTGCCCCTGGTGTTGGCTTGCGAGTTTCGCACAATTTTCTCAAGAATGATGTTGAAAAAGTCACATGACAGCGCATCACTTTGTCTACATCCTTTTTTGACATCAAAGGTCTCGGTGAGATTGTTTCCAACCTTTACGGAGCAGCAAGCGTTCTCCATCGTCATTCTGCACAATCTGACAAGTTTGGTAGGGATGCCAAAACTAGACATGGCTCTGTATAGCTCGTCTCTATAAATGCTGTCATATGCGGCTTTAAAATCGATAAATAGGTGATGAGTATCGATTTGGACTTCGTTGGTTTTCTCCAGGATCTGCCGTAGTGTGAATATTTGGTCGGTTGTGGACTTACCGGGCCTAAAACCGCACTGATAGGGTCCAATCAGTTCGTTGACAAATGGTTTCAGGCGTTCACACAGTACGGAAGACAGTATTTTGTAAGCGATGTTAAGGAGACTGATGCCTCTATAGTTGGCGCAGTTTAGAGGGTCTCCTTTCTTATGGATCGGGCAAACAATACTGAGGCTCCATTCATCAGGCATACTTTCCTCTGACCAAATTTTAGAAACGAGTTGGTGTATGCTCTCTACCAAGTCATCCCCTGCTGCCTTAAAAAGCTCGGCCGATAAACCGTCCGGTCCTGCAGTTTTGTTGGACTTCAGCTTGGATATTGCTAACCTTACCTCATTTTGGTCAGGTGGACGGAAGTCTTGGCTTTCATCGCCCAGGTTGAATGGTTCATTCTGCCTGACAGCGGAATTTGTGTCGTCTTCGCCGTTTAACAGTCTGCAGAAATGGTTTTTTCATGTCCTCAGCACCGACTGTGACTCTACTACAAGGTTTCCTTGTTCGTCTCTACAGGTCTCTGTTCGGGTCTTGTTCCCGTGACACGTTCTTTTTACCTTTTGGTAAAACTTCCGAACATTGGTCCTGGAGTAGCACCTCTCTATTTCCTCGATCGCGCGCTTCTCATGCTCTTTCTTTTTCCTCCGGAGAAGCCGGTGTTCTTCCCTCCTTTTTTGCTCGTAGAGCTCACGAGCTGCTCTCGTCCTTCTCTGCAGCGCCGCTTTGTAGGCCAGTTGCTTTGCTGCATGTGCTTCCCGGCACTCTTCATCAAACCAAGAGTTTCGTGGTGGTGGTCGGGTGAAACATAGCACATCAGTTGCGGCTTTTCTGATGGCTTCTTGGCATCGATGCCACTGGTCTTTAGCACTTGATGCTGGCTGCACGAGGCTTCTCGAGAGGTTGAGGGAGACAGGATCGGCACAAGTTCTGGCGGTTTGTTGCGCTTGTAGCCGTTCAACGTTGAATCTCCTCACAGTATTTCCTCGTTGTTGTAGTGTCTGGGATATCCGCATACGTACCTTGGCTACAACAAGGTAGTGATCCGAGTCTATGTTGGCCGCTCGGAAAGTTTGGACATCTAGAATATCGCCCGAACGATAAATGTTGCTGATTGCTTATTGGCAGTTGCTAGTTGCTTATTGCTTGTTGCCTCAATCTGAGAGCCGCCTTAATCTTCGAATGCTATATGGCTATAATGTGGATTTGGATTTTGCTTCCACTGCCTGCTTTGTTTCGAAAATGAGAGAAATTTTGTTTCAAAGCGAGTTCAAAGTTGAGGGAACCTCGCGTACAGGTGACCTGTACGTAGCGTTTTGCGATGTCCTTTAGATACCACCACGACGGACGCCCAGGGCCTCTTGAAATCGGAACCAAAAAAGCTATGTTCGTTAGGTTATTTTCTTGTTCGGTGTGCATTTCATTCATTTGATGAAAAGATGTTTGGTATTAAACTGGGAATTCGGGAAATTCGGTCAAAAAGAATTGTATTTTGGTCAAAAAGCATTTGACCGAATTCGAAGATTTTCTTCGGTCAAAACACTTCGAATTCGGTCAAATTTGACCGAAATAATGTCAAATTGACATCCCTGAGTGAAACATGTAAGGGAATACTTTTGTCGATTAAATTTTCGAGTGTTTTCACGGTTTTCGGCTCAGGGTGAATAGCGTATAAGGGTAAATTACTAGGCATCTTTGGCATTTTAGAGAAAAGAAATAATTTATAGGTAAATAGTATATTATAAGAAAATATGTATACACTCATTTTTCTGGTCGTTTTTTTTTTTTTTTTTTCATTATAGCAATGACATGCAATACATTATTTAATTTCGCAGTGATAAGCTAAAATTTGCCATTGTAACTACCCGTAGAGGAAAATATATTCCCGGCAAAATATTCAATCAAATTCAATGTATTTCTGTTTAGTTTCGCTATTCATGGAAATAAACGTAATCAATGGACACGTCAAGACAGGTCGAATAAACAAAATATCATCAATCATGGAACCAGAACTGACATTCCCACAGGTCAATAAAAATATAGCCACATGGGATTCCTTCTATATCTACAATCTTGTCAGCATCAATTCATCAAATTCAATTCATAGATAGTGCTTTAGGTTTTCCTGAATAATTATACAAAAAGTCATGGACACGAATTGAGAGATGAACCAACGTCTGTCCATTTACATATTTGTATCTCACATTGAACTTTGTGAATTACGGTCAATGGATTCAATAAACATTCGAAACATATTCCGTTTCATAAAAAAAATCCTATTAACAGATAGCAGTGAATGCCCTCCTTATTTACTTTGCACATCATTACAATAAAAACCATGCCAGCAAAACTAAGTGCTAGTAGCAATAATTCTGCGCACTTTAATGTGCTTATACTTTTACTGCATACTATAGTATTATACTAGATACAGCGTTTGATTGTTCCTACCCATTTCCCTTTGAGTTTGAGGGAAACTCATTCGGTTTGAGGTAGACTTATTGGAATTTCTTTCGAGAGCGAAATCCAAAGTAAATCCCAAAAAAGTAGGCATAAGATTATTTTTATGATGGCTTTATGTAAGGCTATTAGCAGTATTAGTATTAGCGTGGTAGTGTTGTCAACACTTAACACACCGACGCATAAATCGAAATTTCCATTAAACTGTCAGAGTCAGGGTGTAGCCTACGGACACAAGTAAATTTAGAGGGATTAATTGGACATTATCATCAATTTGCGTGATTCGTGTTTTGAGTGACACACCGATTTGGATCTAACAAAAGCCATATTTAAGAAGAAATTTAAACAAATCCAATGCAGACAAACGCCTTTTCTTATTTTAGCATTTGAATTATACAATATTCGTCATTCAGTAAGTTACTCGAATACAATTCTCAATTTCACAAGGTAATTACCTTATCTTCATAAAAATTGATTGATCATTATTAGATGGTTATCAAAGAAGCATCAAATTACAGTCGATTCGGACTGCTAATAGCCGACTTTTATGAAGAAAGCCATTACATTAATGCTTTCATTTTATTGTTTGGACAGTGCGTGTTTTTGGGCACATTCATCTTTATAGCTAAGCTGAGAACTAAAGATTTACATCCTAACATGCAACAATAGACGTCGAATAAGAGTTGTGTCATAGGTGCCAGAATAATTATAAAAGGGTGCACGACTGGGTCGCACAAAACTTGTTGCTTCATTGGTTGGGGTTTCTTTGTTACTAAGATAGTTGGCAGTAGTAATTCACTCAAAACAATAATTCAGAGACTGAAATTCGACACACGATTTTGGAGGCCAATTCACGGGTCCGCAACGTGAAACTATGCGGTTACCAAACAACGTTTCTTTCAATAAATCAATTGTGGCACGAGCTGTATGACATGTTGCGCCGTCTTGTTGAATGGCTCCTGCACATCATGGTTGTTCAATTGATCAACGAAAAAGTCAGTAATCATGGCTCTATAGCGGTCACCATTCTTGCCAGCATCGTTTTTAAAGAAGTACGGACCAATTATTCCACCAACCCATAAAGCACACAAAACAGTCAGTTTTTGTGGATGTAACGATGTCTCAACATATACTTGAGGATTATCATCACTCACTACGACTCGATCGCTAAGGCAATCAGATGCAAAGGTATCGAAGACCCGACCAACCAATGGATCAGAGCCATGCTGGAAAGTCGGATAATTACATCCTCCTCCGGAGGTGTGTCGGTGTCTGTGACGGCAGCAAAAGGCTGCCCCCAAGGAGGAGTACTCTCTCCTCTCCTGTGGTCACTAATCGTCGACAGTCTACTAGTCAGTCTGCATAGCCTAGGCTTTAGTGCCATCGGCTACGCTGACGACTTAGCGATCATCATTAGTGGTAAGCTCAGCGCTACCATTACCTGTAGTTTAAACCCCAAAATGATACACTGGCTTGGCTGTATATCATGATGGTAAGGCCCATTATCACATACGCAGCAATTGTCTGGTGGCCGAAAGTTCTTCAACGGACAACGGCAAATAGACTACAAAAATTACAGCGTATTGCCTGTCTCGGCATCACGGGTGCGATGCGCACTTGCCCTACTACAGCATTAGAAGCTATTACAGGGCTTTCACCCCTACATATATTTATTAGGAAAGTGGCAGCTAGATGTGCTTTTAAGCTACAGCTAGAATACAAGTTTAAAACAGCTGACCAGGTGGGACACCTGGAAATACTTAACTCAATCCCAAATATGGACATGTTCTGTTCCACCCCCGACATTATGGTTAGGGAATATAGTTTTGGGAAATTATTTGAGGTAGAAATACTGGACCGCGCGAAATGGGACAATGGTGTTCCGACACTAAACCCCAAAAGTTTGGTCTGGTACACGGACGGATCGAAAATGGAATCTGGAGTTGGTGCTGGTGCCTCTGGACCCAATACCAAAGTCTCAATACCTATGGGAATGTGTCCCACGGTTTTTCAGGCTGAAGTCCATGCCATTGAGGTCTGCGCCGATTTCATCTCCAGTAAGGGAATTAAAGGCGCCACAATACAAATCTTCTCAGATAGTCAAGCGGCTTTACAAGCTCTTTCGTCCAACACGATGGACCCAAAAACAGTAAAGTGCTGCTACGATGCCTTGCAAGTCCTATCCAAACAGAACAAGGTTAAACTTGGTTGGGTACCTGGTCATCAAGGTATTGAGGGCAACGAATCGGCGGACCAATTAGCTAGGGCTGGTTCGGAATCCGCGTTTTGTGGACCAGAACCTTATTGCAGAGTCAATTGGGCTACTGCTTTAGGTCTAATTAACAACTGGGAACATCAACTTCGTCTAAACCACTGGGAAAATGTTCCGGGCTTAAGACAATCCAAAAGTTTAATTAAACCTTACTCCTACAAGGAAATCCTCAACCTAAATAAGGATAATATCAGAAGGCTGGTGGGCTTTCTCACAGGCCATTGTGGCTTGAGATATCATCTTAACAAAATGAACTTGTGCCCGGAGATAGAATGTAGGTTGTGTCTTGAGGATGTAGAATCCTCCGAACACATTCTCTGTGATTGCCAGGCACTTCATTGGTTAAGAAAACGTATCTTCAACAAGAAGATACTTTTACCAGCAGAGCTCAGGAACTCCGCTACTAAGGACATAGTGGCCTTCACTAGGGAAGTCACACGTCTCTTAGAATAACCTTATCCCTTCCGATACAATAGATCTTTTAGGTCGCAGTTTCAGCCAAATGGGCAGGGAATTTAATAAAAAAAAAAAAAAATCATCACTCCAAATACGGCAGTTTTGAAGTATCTATTCAACCAAAATTGAGACGATTATGTTGAACAGAACCATGATTTTTAAAATAAATTTGCACAATTTGGAAACGTTGTTATTCAGGCGTTAGTCTATTCATGTTGAAATGCCAAACCAAACTAAAAACAAATCACTTGACAGCTGACAAAATGGTCGCCAGGTAAAATAGTTTTGCCAACTTAAAGTTCTATACCTTTTAAAATAACAACTTTCCGCTTTTCTTGAATTTTCGAACTTCCCGGGTCATTTTTTTTTTTTTTCAATTTTTCTTTTGTAAAAACCTCATTTGGACTATTGCGGGAACATGTTTTTGACATGCTGAATACATTTATTGTGTCGTGTATACATACATGTACATATATTGTGATATATTTATCAAACAAATGGCAGCGAGTTCAGCCATTCGCCTTAAAGCTATCTCACAGTGGTCAAGGGAAGACTTTGGCCACGCATCCATTTTAAAGAACTTCGAGATCTCAACCGAAAACACTGACTACACCACCCCATCTCTATATTTTGACAAGAACTTTTTCGTCACTATCCCCTCCAGAGCAATCTGGGATGAGGATACTTTCACAGAAGATGAATCAGTTCACTTCTACACTGACGGCTCAAAAACCAAAGACGGAGTTGGTGGGGGCGTTTTCTCCGAAAGTCTTAATCTTAAGTTCAAAGCTTCGTATCAATTGTATAGTTAAGTTATGTTTAAAGATGCAACTAGAAAGTCAGCAGATCGACTAGGATCGGACATAAAAGGTCACTATGAAAAAGTTTTATAAGTTCTCCTTCCATCTACCAGATTTCTGTAGCTTGTTCCAGGCGATTAAAGAGGTCTTATATTGGCTCAAGAAAAACGTCATATCCGCCAAAGATATCTGCATATTTTCGGACAGCCAAGCAGCCATCAAATTCTTGGATTCGATCTCTACAACTTCTGTAACAGCCTTCGACTGCCGATGGTCTCTTACGGAGATGGCGGAACAGTTCAACATTCACCTAATATGAGTGCCGGGGCATAGAGACATTCCAGGGAATTGTGAGGCCGATGAACTTGGGCGATCTGACAAACACAGACATCAGAAACCCCTTAGCTCTTACGCTTTATAAAGAGCTCAAAGTGGTTTAACTAGTAGGGAGATCTTATATGATCCTTTTTCGTGGTATCAGAATGGACCTATGCTGGTCTAAGTGTTTTGGGCTTTGGCGTTTCCCAGCTGGCAGCCACTTTCAATCAACCAACCAACCAATACGGGACTAAACAATAAATACGGGAAATTTGTGTCTTAAAAAAAATCGGGACGATTGAATTACGGGACTGTCTCGGGAAAAACGGAACGGATGATCACCGTAGGTATAAAATTCAACACACATCAGTTATAAAATTCTGGATGGAAATAAATAGGTGGGTAGTTCTTCAAATCACAAATCAATTTTAATGGAAATATTTAATTTGAATTCAGAGTTCCGCTTCTAAAGAATTCCTAAATCTGTTACCTATTTATTAAACTTGGCCCTTCAAAAGTACCATAAATAGTTCTAATGTTACAGTACATAACTGTCTAATAGCTAACATTACAAAGTTTTGTTTTTTCCTATGGCCTATACAAAACAGTGAGTGTTCTAACATTCAACCAGGAGGGTTATTAATCATCAGGTTATTTTCATGAAGTACAAGGGAAAGTGGTGTGAATAATATACCCGTACAATACTCCACCACTCCTGCAATTTTACAAAATTATTTGGAATTAATTTTAGCGTTTCGACGTCCACCCATCAAAGTACGTAACATAATTCCACTGCCTCGCAAGGACTTGGTGCAAATTGATGTAAAATGAACATTTCCCATTGAGTGACAGTTTTATTGGGAAACGCCACGGTAAAATTAAATGTTAAATATAGAATTGATGGGAGAAAAGGGAAAATAGATTGCACAGAAAATATGGTGCCCACGCTAAAAATCAATAGCGTCAAACATAACCAAAGTAATCTGCGATGTTTTTGTGAAATAAAATAGTATATAATTGGAAGGGATGGATTTAAGCCGACATTCAGTGGATGGACGTGTAAAAAAAAAAAATTTTTATTGAAGGACACCGTGTCGCGTCGAGACTATATTGCACTTCAATTCTAAAGTCAAAACATCGAACAACTTTACTTAAAAATTCTGCAACTTTATAAAGCGAAAGCTTTACGGCATAGAACCGCCAAGTTTTCGCAAATATGCCTGTTACGATTTTTTGGTTAAGAATGTCCTTATACAAGTTGTATAGCCTTTAAACCTGTTTTGGGACTCGATTGGAATAAAAAGTTATTCAATTTCATTTGATGGATATTGGTACATTGCTTTTGTTCATTTCTCATTGTATTCTCTGCATGAGACACTTCAGCCTTCTATCTTCTGTGATCCCGGGGACGCTGCTTCCAGTTGTCCATACCAAGCGCTCAGGCATCCATTATGGCTTGGTCTTTGAAACGGAGTTTCAGTCTTCCTTATCTTCTGGAACCTGGATGCTGGGATTCGAATTCGACGAATCTTGGCTTTTTTGACTACATCCACGTCTTGGTACAGCTCATAGAGTTCGCGGTTGTATACTCTCTTCTCCATTCGCCCTTCTCCAACACAGGACCAAAACTCCGCCGAAATATTTTTCTTCGAAGGAGCCCAGTATCAGCTCTTCCTTCTTGCTTACAGTCTAGAGTCTACCACTTGGCGCCATAAAGCAGAACTGGCAGGATAAGGGTTCTGCAGAGCACACATTTCGTCCTTCGAGCTAGGAAATTTGAATCCAATTGTTTTGTCAAAGCGAAGTAGCAACGATTTCCTAGGGTAATTCTTCGCCGGATCTCTACTAGGGTGTCATTCGTGGAGTTCATATTTACTTCGGGGTGAACTTCTTAACTGGCTCGAAATTGTTGCTATCAATAGTGACGTTTTGTCGTAGGCGGTGGACAGACGCTTGTTTGTTTGTTGATAGCATGCACTTTGTCTTAGTCATTTACTTCAAGGCCAACGGATTTCGCCTGTTCTTTAATCGTCGTGAAACTTTCTATCAGGGCACGCTGGGAGCAACCGATGTCAATATCGTCCGCATAGCCCAGCAGCTGGACGGACCTGTTGAAGATAGTGCCTTCCGTGTTGACACCTGCCCTGCTCACCATCTGCTCCAGTGATAGATTAAAAAGTTGCATGATATCGCTTCTATACTTGCAGAAATAGTTGAAATAGTTCGGGGGAACTACTTCCAAACTGCGCGTTGCATTGCGTATGTTTTAGTGGCACGCGGCATAGCTGAATAATTTTTTTCGTGATTCCGAATTCGGCCATCGCCATATACACTATACAACTCCTGACGATGTATGCTAACATACGCGGCTTTAAAGTCAATAAATAGGTGTGATGGTGAGTCTCGACTTGAAATTCGTTGAGTTTAGAGGTATATATCATTCGAGCATATGTAAGCAGCTTACTAGCAAATTACGAATACATCCATATAACAATAAATAAAGGGTCCGCCAAATAACTTTTTTTTTGAAAATGCTATAAAAAAACTACTGAATATTTTCTCAAATTTCTTTTTTTGTTTGAAAGTACAATCCTTCCGGTTAATAATGGAAAATAATTTCATTCAAATGGCTGCCTCGGCTGGCCATGCAGTAGCCTATACGATCGGTCCAATTTTTAAGCACATTATCGATGGTGTGCAGCTGTATTTCACCAATGGCTTCACGAATATTGTCCTTTAAAGCTTCAATTGTCTCTGGCATGTCGGCGTAACACTTATCTTTTACGGCACCCCACAAATAATAGTCCAACGGCGTCAAATCGCAGCTCCGCGGTGGCCAAATTACATCAGCTTTGCGGCTGATAATGCGATCTTGAAAAACAGGGCGCAAAATATCGAGTGTAGCTTCGGCTGTGTGGCACGTAGCGCCGTCCTGTTGAAACCAAATGTTGCCAATATCCTCCTCTTAAATTTTTGTGAACAAAAATTCATTCAACATGGCCCGATAACGATCGTCATTGACTGTAACGGCCACTCCTTGCTCATTTTCGAAGAAAAATGGCCCAATTATGCCTCACGCACACTTTCTGCCACAGCAGCAACTTTCTCGGGTGTACGCACTGTTTTTGGCTTTTCACGCTTTGGTTTATCGATGAGGATGCCAGTTTCTTTCACTTTTTTCACAAGATAACGAACATACGGAGCTGACGGTGCTTCTCTTCTTCCAAAATCCGTACGCAATTTTCGCACACATTCTGCAACATTACCATGATTTTCAAAGTAATGTCTCAATATTTCCCAGCGTTGTTCAAGCGTATACACAACCATATTCGTTTAGCGGAAGGATAAAACTAATTATCTGTCAAATCAGACATGAGCTAAGTGTTACCATTCTCGAAATAAGCACTAGTTGCAAAAAAAAAACGTTAGATGGCGGACCCTTTAGAAACGCACTGTATAAAAGTGGTCAAAATTGTGCCATTACTGTCAGTTTCCGCTATTTTTGATCTACTGATCTAATGACCACACATGGCCATGGTTCTTGATTTATCACTTTCGGTATTTATTGTTGTTTTTTGTAGGATGGTATGATTATATTTGTTGCATAAATTGTTTAGTTGTCATTTTATTGTGTTAATGATGAATGACGTATAAAGGGTCATCGCATCGCCACTTTTGAAAATATGCTTATAGAAATGAATTAAATGTAAAACAGAGCAAATGTGGCCGTTTTGATCTAAGTGGCCAAGAAGTCAAAGATCCACGCAGAATTGATAGAAAATTTGGATTGGAAGTCATAGGTTTGAGAGCAGGATTCAGTTCATTCAAATAAAACACAACCAGAAAAATCTTATTACGACCGTCAACAATTTTAAAACCATTTTGCTTAGTCAAAAAATAATATAAATAAACATATTCAAATAAAGCCCAATAATATATTAGGGACGTTGTTCAAAAACCTATATGAACCAATTGTGTATGTGTAAGACAACTACAACTGTTGTAATTCGATTCTACAATCAAAGTGTTCGAATTCGCGAGAAACGTACTGTGTAACTCTAACCGTTTTTTATTATCAACTATGATCCATATAGATCATCGATTTACATGCACTTATAACAACGTGATCCTACTTTTAATATGATCTGAAAATTATTTCAACTATTTCTGGTTGTTGTTTCGTGGCGTTGTTTATTTCATTCACTAAATATTGGTGTCCCTGTAAATTATAGCCATACAGTAATGTTGCCAAACCAAAATATGAAACACAATTAACAACACAAAAAATTAATTAGCACTTATTCAAATTCGAATAAGTTGCTACTCCGACTTTCGAGATGTTATGCTTCGCTATATAGCAGAAATATAAATGGAAATATTAGCAGTACAATACGGTTAATTTAAATTATGATGCATGTTTGAACAAAACATTTTAACATAATTTCTCAAAAAAAAAAATATTGAATGCAAAATGTATGCAGATTTGTATTCATATGGTAACACCCCCGACACAACAAGCGAAATGTCAAACTCAAATATGAGCAAGTGCAATGGAGAAATCATCGCGTTGCGAAGTCACATTGTACCGTGTGGCTGCAATATGGCTGGTGGCAATACGAAATTTGTCATAATTGGCATTGGATTTTATATGTGAAAAACAACTGTTGCCACAACTTAAATATAAAATCTTTCAATGATCCAGTTTGTTTTATTTTCATGATTTGAGCCGAAAGCCTCTGCAGCTAGCGCTCGTTAAAATTTAAGTTTTTTAGCAGTGTTTTTCCTTTTTTAATTACATTGTTAAAAATAATAATAATAATAATTTTCATGATCTGATCCGAATCAGATCACGCTGATAATAAAAAACGGCTTCTATAGCCAGCGCTCATATTCGAAAATCGAACGGACCTCGAATTGTCTATTTTGTTAAAAAAAATAAATAGGTGGCGCAACAGGCGGGTGACACCCAAGGCCTAGCTTCTCGCAACCATTCGTTTTGTGTGAGTTTCTATTTTTGGGACGAATGGAAGGGACCTACAATTTTATGCCGAGTCCGAACGGCTCAATTGAGAAGCTTTTTCATGACAGGCATACTCTCGAATGTTTGTCAGACGTTCGCGAGAGGTGGCGCAGTAGAAAAAACTTTAAGATGTAATTTGGGTTTTTCCGGGGATCGAACCTGGGAAACTGGCACAGTAGTCCAACACACTAACCACTGCGCTACTGCGCCCGTCTATTTTGTTGGTACTACCTAATTCTAAAGTAAATGCCAAAACCATTCGAATTCGCAAATAATCATTCTAATGCAAATGTGTTTGCGAACAGGCTGTGTAGATTGCAGAAATCTCAAAAAATGTGAGTAAGAAATTTGTTCATAACTAAGAGCATTAAAATATACTTTATGCATAGGGAATCATCTAAATGTGCAAACAGAAAGACATCTCAATTTGAGGTTCTTTTTCAATAAATGAGAATGCATTCCGACTTATCTAAAGGATTTATCCCGAATTCGTCTTCGCTCAATTTGATCATTGCGATCCTCATTTTCATCGGTAAAAACCAAATTGCGACAATGTCCATGTTGATTTAGTACCTATTCAAGTTGGCATTACTTACATTCGTTTCTAATTTTATATGTACATAGTTCTATTTGAAAGTAGAATCGGAACCAACTTTCGAATAGAATCGAAAGTAGAATCGAATTACATAGTTAAGGAGCATTCACATGAGAGCGAACGAACGAATTAATAAAAGAAGAAACAACTTTTGATGTATTTATGAACAGAAAATTCCACATTTTACTATTTCACGAGTAGGATAATTAATTATCTCAACAAAATGTATTAAAAAACAAGTTTATAAAAAGTTTAAATACCGAAATTTCGAGTTCCAAACTTTTGGCCGCGAACGAAAACACCCTGGCGCGAATTGTCAGTCTATTCTCAATCCACATCATTTCATTCGCGTTCCATAAAGTAGCGAATACAAAATTCGCTCGAACTTAACCTAATTCCAAGAGGAGGATATTTTGGAATAATAAAATGTGCAATTTTCTGTTTATAAATGCATAAAAAGTGGCTTGTTTGCATTTCATCAATTCGTTCGTTCGCTCCCATGTGAATGGTCCTTTAGCCCCTGGACTACTAAGAGAAAGGTTTCAGGTTCAGGTGCAATCTCCGTAGAAAGACAAATTATATCTTAAGGTGCCATCTCCCGCGAACATTGACAAACATTAGAAGTATAACTGTCATGAGAAAACTTCTTAATTCATGTAGTCCAAAAATAAATACTAATATAAACGAATGGTTGTGGGAAGCCAGCACTATACGGACCTGTTGCGCCAACTCTATTTTTTTTTTTTTTTTAATTTATTTATAGATTTTAGTCAGACGTACACGAGAGGTAAAGCAGAAGAAAACAATCTGTAGGGGCAATTTTATTTCTCCGAAGGTTTCTGCCCTGAAGATATTCTTCTGAACCGAACGGTATGAAACTTTGGCTACTGCTTTTGGATGGCTTTTTTCAATTTCAGTGAAATTTGCTCTTAAGCTTGTAGCCATATCACTTAGTTGGTAAGTCTTTTCGTCTGTACTATTGCAAGTGATAGGCGTGTGGTTAATATAGTAATAGAATACTGCTTTTCGATAATTCTAAATTAATACCTCAAGATGTACAGTACACCTTTAAAAATAATGTGCGCCAGACAATTTTTGCCTATTTTAATTCAATAGCATTGGATCAGACTGTTGATAAAATTAAATTATTGAAGAGACTGATGTTTTAACCAACTGATATTTTGAAACTTCATACAGGTTATGAATATGCATGCCTACAGGCATATATAAAATAATATAATGAAAGTATTGCTTCGATATAGGGAAATTGTCCTTCCAAATTAAACTTGCAGCTAAATCACCAACAATCTCTTAAAGATATTCATTCCTTACTGAGGGTGTTATTCAACCCTGTGCGTGGTTATTAAAACACGGGTACAAATTGACAGATAAAAAGGTAAAAGTAAAACGCTTTGACCAACCCTAAAATTTGTGACCAACCGCCGTAAAAATGTACGTTCTGCTTAAAATCAGCCATTAATTGACACACAACCTTAATATACAAATTTTAATTAATCTTTTTAAGGGACTCAAAAAGAAATTAATAATAAGGTCGTAAGGAACCTTTTTGCAGCAAATATTGACTCATGAAATGGTTCTTATACATATTTTTCATAAACCAAAAAGAATTCTCTATCTAAAAGTCATGAATACAAATTATGAATTCAGGTCTATTGAGGCAAATAATAAAATCACTTTCAATATTTATAAACAAACACATTGCGTTCTATTCTTCGTACGTTTGCTGATATATCGCATAAAATAGAATAACGATTTAAAATATTTCCCTTGCTGTCGAACACAAATAAAGAGATAAAAATATCGCCTATTTTTAAAATCCATTAGCCGTGTGCTGGTTCGATTTTTCAAATTCTACCCAAATGTATATATGTATGTGAGAGGCGAAACCAAATTGCAGGTTGATTTGGTAAACAAATCCGACCTTGACAGTTGTTTTTAATTGCACATCTGACAGACACCTTAATCGTTGATGAGGTAGAACCTGTTGCTGTTTCCCTATTTCCATGACGTCAAGCTCAGAAAACTTCCATCTGAGTAGGTACTACGACAACGACTACCCCTTAAAAGGGTGGCAAAGGCAATAGCAACTGGCAGTATTTGGTATGAACTTCCTGCCAACTGGAATACTCAATGGAAAAGAGCTTTTCCTCTATATACTCTACTCGTATCCTCTGAATTCGGCGCCAAGTTGTTCGTTTAAAACAAAATAAATTCATTCATGGATTTTAGTACGTTATCTGGTGGTCCTCGGTCATGTTCTCCTCGGAATATACATTTTGCATCTGTTGAGCTAGAAATTCATTCCTCAGCGAATTGCGGTATTCAAAATATTTCGAAACGTTCCGAAGTGATATTCAATTTCAAAGAGGCTGAAAGGTGTTTCTTTACAGAATTATATGCGTATGTTCCAAAAAGTGCGTGTGCGTGCAAGAAGTGTCGAAAGTAAAAAGTTTAACAATGCTAGGAATTTTCAGCATATGTAAGAGATGCCAAAATAACAATGTAACTTGAAAGATTTCGATAAACAAAGACATTCCGTCGGAGTCTGAAAAAAGCCAACACAATGGACTATACAGATTGGATAACCAACCAAACCGAGGTTAATAGGACATATTCCGCTCCGAATGCAACCTCAAGTATTGAGCTGCAGCAGCAGCAGCAATCGTACTCGAAAATAATTTCCACGGTGGAACTTATCGGCGACTACTTATCCCTGTACTATACGCCGATCCTAGTGTTTAGCGGCAGCATAGGCAACATTCTTTCTGTGTTTGTGTTTTTTAAAACAAAGTTAAAGAAGCTCTCGTCGAGTTTCTACTTGGCAGCGCTAGCTGTTAGTGATACCTGTTTTTTGTTTGGCCTGTTCGCCCAATGGCTTAATTTTGTGGAGGTGCACTTTTACAATCGCGAGTTCGTTTGCCAATTCTTTACATTCTTCAGCAGCCTATGCAGCTTCTGTTCGGTGTGGTTCGTCGTGGCGTTTACCGTTGAAAGATTCATTGCCGTGATGTATCCTTTGAAAAGGCAGACTATGTGCACCGTCAAGAGGGCTAAGATTGTGCTCGTTGGACTAACGTTGGTGGGGTGCCTGCATTGTACGCCGTTCCTATTTGTTTCCAGTCCAAAGTACGAATCAAAATTAAACTCAACAATTTGTGATATACGGCTTGAGTACAAGGTAAATTGATGAAAAGCTTGAAGTGGTATGCTATAAAATTGAATGGGAATCTTGAGGTGGGAAAATTGGATTTGTTTTAAAGAGATTGAAAAGCTTGTTTGATTGATGGGTCATTAAGATATTACTTTTTTGTCCTTGTTTAAAATGCAGACAATTTAATCCCCATATTAAAATATTTTTAATACGAACATACTAACAGAGATCGACACCCACGAGAATAAAGAAGTACCTATAAGATTAAAAAGATCCAGCATGTTAAAATGTTAATCTCAGGTGCATATATTTAAGCTTCTTCCTCATGGCCATACATATACCTACCTATAATATTCAAAAGGTGTTTTCTTAAAAAACGGCTGCGTGTCTCATGGGGGAAATAAAGTGTGCCCTATAATGTTTATGAGACTAAAGGCTTGTGCACATCAAACAAACCTTCAAAAAAAACATGCGAAAACATTGTTCTTTGTTTTTAAAACATTTCAAATGTTTTCCCCAAATTTTGTTGTGGGACTTGAATGTTTTTTAATTTTTTCGAAGTTTCAGTGCTTAAGAAAATGTCTTCAAACGAGAATCTCATTTGTTCAGCTTGATTTATTGTCATGAAAAGCATTTTAGAAAGGAGAGAAACGACAAAAAATATTAAAAAATAACATTTTTAAAATTTGTTTACAGAACAAAAATAATTATAGTGTATTGCATTTTTTAAATGATCTCGGCAGATTTTCAGAATATCTATATATATTTAAAACAAAGCGGAAAAATTTTTATGTTTCCCTCTGTCGGCAGTAATTTTCAAGCAATTTAGTTGATTTTCTTTACTGTCGGTAATTACGGCGATCAATTGATAGGCCAAAATAATTGAAAAAAAAAAAAAAAGAAAAAGCCTGGCGAAGCCGGCGAGGTTCAGCTGGTCTAATAGAAATTATTGGACCGAGAATTAAAAAAGTAAATATACCTACGAAATATAGAAATTATAGTGCCTATTATGGATAACAACTCAACTTAGTTGTGTTGTCTTCATGACAACTCAACTTAGTTGTGTTGTCTTCATGACAACTCAACTTTGAGACAACCAAACAGATTTTTCGTATTATGCAAGACAACTCTTTTCAGTTGTCTTTAGAAAATAAATTGCCTTCTTTTAGGAGCATATTAAAATCGATATCAGCTGTTAAATGTCAGTTTTGTGAAATTATTTGTGGAAAATGAAATGAGAAAGTTAAAAAAAACAATGGAAAGTATTGTTGATTTATTTTTTGGTGGCTTGGAGGAGGAGGTTGAGAATTTGGTTAATGTTTTACGAAAGAGAAAAAGTATTCATGATCACCCCGATCCATTAGAATTCCCAAGTACAAAGTTAGCATACTAAACCTGAAGTTTTTCTTTCGGTTTCAGGTTTTTAGTTATTTTAGGCTTACTAAAGAAGGCATTCGTGTACGATTTTCTCGAAATAAATTATTATTTGAAACAGCCATCGTTTTTATCGTTTTTCGGCAATTTCACCTATTCTTGCTTGCTCTTCGTTACATAGCAGAAAAAAGTTGCCAGAAGTGCAGTGGGTAATGACTTCAAATTAGGAGTTCGTACTTAGAAACATTCTTATTCCACATTACTAACGAATGTGAAGAATTGAAATTCTTTTGCCGTCCTTGAAGTCTATGCTATTGAGCTCCAATTCCCCCTACCAAACTGCCTACCTAACCTACCCCTGGCCAGTGATCAGGTTGTTCCTGAAGAATCCCAATGAGCCGATCAAATTGTTTTGGTTTGGTGATTTTTAAAATTTAAAAACACACATTCTATTATCCTTTTATATTATATTCTAGTTCCTAAAATTTAATTTTATTTGTCAATTTTTCATTAAAAATGCCGAATTTTTTGGTTCAACAAATGCAACACAACTGGTTAAAAGCAGTTCTCATTTTGATATTCTGGACAACTCCAACACAACTCAGTTGTCTTATACCCTATTCACACCAAGCCGAAAACTGGGTTTTCGCGAAAACAGCCGAAAACTTCCTCGAAAACAGAAGTTTTCCCATACATATTGCAGTTTTCAAAACGAGTTGTTTGAGGTCGTTTTCCATGAAAATGCCACGAAAACGAGAACGATCGTTGGGTTGTTGAAGCAGACACACCTATTGCAACATTCAGCGAGCTCAGCAAAACTGCTGACAGGATGTGAGAGACTGAGTGAGAGTGAGATTGAGAGTTTTTTTGTTATCTTTGCTTGCACGTTGCACCATAAAGAGCAAACTACCTGCCACAACTAAATGGTTTTTTTCAGATGTTTTGATTTTGAATGTTGGTTATGTTAATTATTTGATGCATTGGTTAATAAGTTAACGATTATCAAGTAGCTTAAATAATTCTGTTTTTATATTATGTCAATACAAGCGAAGTTTAGTAACTAAAATAAAAGTCTAGTCGCCACAAACATTTCATAGCTAGTTTCACAGCTAATTGAAACGTCAAACGAAAACGAGTTGGTGTTCGGTGTGAATGCATCTACGAGTTTTCTAAACTTTTTTGACGAAAACTCGGTTTTCGGCTTGGTGTGAATAGGGTATTATATAATACGGGCACTCAACTGAAAAGACAACCATTTTATTTGTTGTCTACTCATAGGGTGATGGTTGTACTTTGACAGACAACTAGTTGTAATCGATAATACCAATTGGAATTGGTTTGGTTGTAGTTGCCTTCCATAATAGGGGCATATATTTTAGTTTTGTATTTTTCACAAGTTGGGCTTGGTTTTCGAATAATATTATTAATTGAACATTTTTCCTGACACCACACTTGTTGCTTTATTTTGATTTGAAAAAAAAAAAAAGTTTCGCTAACAAAATTGAAACAGAGTTTAAACAAAAAAATTTTTTGAAAATGTGTTGGAATCATTTTCATTTTGCTAAAACGTTTCTACAATTTTTGGTGTGGACAAGCCTTAAAATTATTCAATAATGGATGAACTAAATTGTTGCACACTTCAATATATGTAAAATATCCGTTGCATGTTTTGTATGTTTTAAATAAATAATCAAAAACTCGCTGTTGTCTCTATCTACTTCGACGAATCTGAGGAGATAAGCTATTACAGAAACAGATACGGAATGCGTATGCAAAAACTAATTACCACAATTACGCTAAAGAAGTATAACTTAATTTCAATCGTAATTTAATTAAATTTTATTGAATTATAATTTATTTTGAATTACATTTTTTTCGAAAGAGCAGTATTATGTCATTTATAAATAGATATTTGAAAATGATTTGGAATTCATTTATAAGGCGTATTTTTTTGAGAATCTATAGCTAGCTCACTTTTACTTTTACATGCAAAACTTGTATACTCACTTTTGGTTTTGTTATACTCACTTTTGGTTTTACATGCAAAATTGTTATACTCACTTTTGGTTTTGTTATACTCACTTCCCAAAAAAATACGCCAATAGTTTGTTGTTAATAATAGCCCGCTTTACCCTCCCCCCAGTTTCACAGTGGAAATTTAAGTTTAAAAAATAAATAAATAAATAGGTGGCACAACAGGCGGCTAGACACCCTAGGCCTAGCTTCTCGCAACCATTCGTTTGTGTGAGTTTCTATTTTTGGGACGAATGGGAAGGACCTACAATTTTATGCCGAGTCCGATCCGAACGGCTAAATTGAGAAGCTTTTTCATGAGAGTCATACTCTCGGATGTTTGTCAGACGTTCGCGAGAGGTGGCGCAGTAGAAAAAACTTTAAGATGTAATTTGTGTAGTCCAGCACACAATTGAAACCAGTTTACGAAATTTAATGAATAGTATTTGGCAGTATTGTAAAGTCCTTAGCTTTTTTATGACTTTTCCAAAATCATTCCTTGTCTTTTCTTTCAAAGATCACGCAAAACAACGTCAAATATTTGTGATTTAGACAATCGTCAGCTTTGAAATTGAAATGTCACTATGTCTAGTGATCTGAGGTTTAAACGTAAGAATACTGACGTTAAACTTGAACTGCAAAATGAATGAATGAAAATAAACAACAAGATGAAAATAAAGCCCAAAAAGAAGGGTTGCAGGGGGCAGAATGCCCCATACTTATTCTACGGCTTATGCATTTGCACTTATTATTTTGCGCCTTACTGCTGTATTGAAAATACGAACCCAGGAAAGGAAATAACACCCAAAATGTCGAAAAAATTTACAACAAAAAAATAGTACGAATTTTTTTAGGGCGTTATTTCCAAACTGATTTGGGCGTTATTGCCTAACGCCGGCCGTATTAAACTGCAAATGCTTTTGGGCTTTATTTCCATCTTGTTGTTTATTTTTGTTGGGCGTTGGAAGCCAATATTCCGCGTATTATTGGTGAGATAGGTCCACAACAGATGGAAAATTGGACCGAGAGGATGCGCTTCGTAAAAAAAAAAAGCCAACAATTTAATGGACACATAAAAGAAGAATTCATATTTTTTTGCCAGACAATGTTTTGATAGGTAACTAAGTTTTATACAGTACAGTTTTATATAAGTACAATGGACCAGTAGTTGTGTCTGAGTGCTCCATCGGATAGTAACAACCTCCGACAAAGAAAGAAAAAAAAGAAGAAAGTTTTATATTATGTTTTGTTTAATAACTTGTAAATTCGCCTATACATATAGGCAATATACTTAAAAACTAATCGACAGATTGTTTTTATTAGTGCATCAATGTTTTTTTTAGAGTGCTTTGTGTAAAATTGTGTTGTTTTCACAGTATTTTCATTTAAGTGCGTCAGTTTGTATGTGCTAATCTCGAGAGCTACAGAACTGATTCGGATGCGGTTTCAATATTTTTTTTTGGCAATTTGTATTGAGTTCCGTGGTTTTTAAATTAACAAGTAGTAAAATGCTGTTGACTAGACTTTTCATGGTATTGTATACTGTATAGTATTGGAATTAATTGAAATAGACAGACAAAATTCCCACAACATTAAATATTTTACAAAAAATTGAAAGGATTTCTTTTTTAAGGTATACAATAAAAAAATGGATATCTCTTTAAATGGAATAAATAAATTAATTAAAACAATATTTTGTTGTGCTTGCCCTTCAGCGTTGGTCTCAATAGTACCTACATTTTTAATAGGTACTTAATATATTCAAATATTATTATATTTTTATTTATTTAATAAGTTCTTGTATTAGTCAACATCGGAAAAAGGGACATGGGATTCGAAACCACCAACTAACATTTTCTGACAATTGGTATTGGCCAGGGAGTTTTCCTGTGATGATTAGTCAAATTTGAACAAACACCGGCCATACAAACAAGAATTTCGTAACAGCTAAAAAACATGCATATATATATCTTTTTGTTAAGCTATGAGTACACGACATTCGCATGCCAGTCTGACGTCAATTTGACGTCAGAATATATATGTCACAAGACGGTGCATGTCGTGTACTCGGCAAATTATTGACGCTGACATATATGTTGGCATGCGTCTGTCACCCGTATGTCCGACTCAGAATGTCATGTAAATTCCGGAGAATGAGAAAAAAAATCGTTTGAATTGAAGATTTGTTGGACGTTTTTTAATCCATTGATATCGTAGCCATCCTTTGATGGAATTTGTTAATTTATGGTTTGATATTAAGGAGACGAACCATATTTTGGGATATATACTATACTAGCGTAGCCCGTGCACACTTCGTAGTGCAAAATAGTTAAATAGATAAACTGTTTTTATTGTAATGATGTGTGGTACACAACATTTTTTGTTTTTTCAGAAATCGTATTGTCTAGAGTCTAGACAATATTATTGACTTTTATTATTTATATCAATGTTACAAATTTGAAAAACTTTGGCTTCCAATTCCAAGACTGTCGAAGAAGCTGCACCCGCCCGGCTTTGCCCGTGCACAGGAATTGTATTGCTTAGGTCTTAGGTAATATTGTTCTTTCGTAAAATACGAGAAATGATAATAAATCGACTTGGTGGAATTTTCTTTCTGCCTAAACCTGAAATACAGCAATACGAACAAAACAAAAAAAGAATAATAAAAATCGGCCCAGCGGTTATGGAGATATAACTCATCGAGATTCACCCCATAGAAGGTGTTTTTTGTATAGGTGGTATACAATTTTTGAATGTTTTTTTGTATGTGAAGTGCCGCTCCCCTTTGGACCGAATTTGACTAATCTTCACAGTAGCACTCCAGGGCCAATACTTAAGACTATCTGTAAGTTTCAGCTCAATCGATTGGGTTGTTTTCGAGATGTAAGATTTTGAATGTTTTTTTTTTGTGTGCCACGCCCCTTTCTCCGATTTTAACCAATTTTCCCTCTACGGCTAATACCAAAGATTATCTGTAAGTTTGAGCTCAATCGATTTGGTGGTTTTCGATATATACGATTTTGAATGTTTTTTTTGTATGGGGGGTGCCACGCCCCTTTGTCCATTTTTGACCAAACTTCACAGGATTCATGTATGGACCAATACCAAAGATGTGCGAAAGTTTGGTTAAGAACGGTAAATGCGTTAAATCGTGAATCGGCGACAAACATTTTAAGGCTCAATTTTTATATATATAGATAGAGAAAGATAGAAGATTGATTTATTTCAAAATGTCATCAGAAAGCCCTAAAATCTTAATTTTTCCATGCGAACAAAAATAACCCGAATTTTTAATATTTTAGGGCTTTCTGGTGGCATTTCGAAATAAATGCAGTATATACCCCAAAATATGGTTCGTCTTCTTTCTATCAAGCCATAAAGTAACAAATTCCATCAAAGGATGGCTACGATATCAATGGATTTAAAAAACGTCAAAAAAAAAAAAATTGCTAAAAAACATGACAGTCACCGTCGACATACCAATATGCCAACTTTGAGACAAAACGTGCATGCCGTGTACTCGGTATACTTTTCGTAAATTGCAATAAAGTCCAAAAAAAGTCCAAAATTACGTTTTGGACCTTTTTGCATACGACTTGATTTCATGGCACCGTCGTGTACTCGTAACTTTATAGTCATATGACAATCTGATCCTCGAATAGTTGCATCTAAGAAGCTTTGAATATTAGGAATGAAAATAACCCAAACAAATTCTAACTGCTAAACCATTTCCTCTATCCGGATGAAAATATTTCTGATATTTTGATGAAAATATTTCTGATATTTTCATAAAAAAATGTATTTATAGGAGCGTTTTTAAAATTAAATGAGATAAGATAGTAGATGAACATTTTGATTCGATTTTATCAAGATATAATTTAACAGGCTGAATCGTTCAAACTATGCTATCGAATACAATATATATATTTGCAAATATACAAGTCCATTTGTTAAATCGCTTTTTCGGCTTTATTTTTTTATAATTCACACGCGCTAAAGAGTTTGTGACTACTCTTATGGTGTAGTGTGATGTACACAGCGCCGGCGTTAAGGAAAGTGGGATATAGAAGATAGGAGATTCCGTGGCACATTGGCTTTAAATGTCTGTAAATTATACTCAGGAGGAAAGACAGAGCTGGACAAGGCATTGCACATTCGTGTCGTTGTTGTTTGGCTTATGAAAGAATTTCTGTATTTCAAAGTAGTACGGCCGAAGATAGGCTGGATGATAAACTGATGGGCATTCCTAGCAAGGCGAGTATTGCGGTTGAATTTCTGAAGGGGAGGAATGCAGCTGGAAATTTCGTTTGAGCACTGTTTGTTAAAAAAGCGATAAAAAAGCGAGAGACACGTAACGTTTCTGCGATGTTCAAGCGAATGAATAAAATTTTGCGATATTCGTGTCTCCGATTAGTTTTAACGCACGATTTTGGATCCGATCCAGTAGGTGCAATATGGTTTTCGGCGCACCAGACCAGATATGGGAATTGTTCTCAAGTTTGGGGCGAATGAACGCCTTATATATTGTAGCCAGATCAAAAGTGGTAAAATATTTCTTGCACCATTTGAAAAAACCTAGACATTTCGCAGCATTCTTGGCGACTTCGTATATTATGGTCATTCCAGCGAAGGTTGTCATGAACGCACATACCGAGAATGGAAAGTCTTTCGGTTTCGGTGATGCAAGTGCCATTCATGGATAATGGCTGTAGTTTCGGGTTTGGCGTTAGACAGCAGACCGCATTGTGTTTTTGAAGCATTTAATTCCACTCTATTGGCTAAGTCCCATTTTAAAATGCTGTCAAGGTCGGAATTCAATGAGCTTAACATACGTTGCCCTTCCAGTTGTATGGCCGAAGAGCTGGGCCGTGAGTCCTGGAAAGAATATGAGAAGCTAAGAGTACTGTCATCAGCGAAGGAATGAAGTGGATTAGAGGTTTCAGACAAGAGATGATTTATAAAAATAAGAAAGAGAGTCGGAGACAGAACAGAGCCTTGGGGAACACCAGCATTTATATGGTGAGTTTCAGACTTGAAACCATCCAAAACAACTTGAATTGAACGGCCATAAAGGTAGTTTCTAATCCATTAAATAAGAGACGCATCGATCCCATAAGCACGCATTTTCGACAAAACAGCTTGATGCCAAACTCTGTCAAATTCCTTTGAAATATCAAGCGCAACAATCTTCGATTCACCAAAGTGATAAAGAGATTGGTTTAAATTACAATAACTTCAAAGACGCTAAACTCATTAGTATCTCTAATTCGTATCAAATTACACAATAGGTACTGTATTTATTTGTTTGAAAGACACGTCTGGATGTAACCCGCGACAATAGCTAAAAAAACCAATTGTCTGTCGAAATTTAATTTGTCCACCTCATGCTCATCCCAATTTGTACACATCTCAGTTCCAATTTCTATTATATTTTATCCTATGCACCTCTGCATTAGGCCAACATCTATTTCACCGAAATTGATAGATACATTGAACTCGAAACATCACATTACAGTCTTACTTATTAACGAAATATCTTATGCAAGCATTCGATGTTACCTAAAACTCATCTTAATTAAAGCACTTGAGCAGGACCTTAAAACACAATTTTCCATTACTTATCACCGATGCCGAAAGCAATTGGAAATCATTATCTATAATTTGAATTTTTTTTTTCCAATTTTAGCTCTGTACATTATCTGTGAGATGAAAAGAATTCACTGAAGGATATCTTCTGTGTATCTACATATTTATTGTATAACCTAACACGCCGAGATAGCGATCTACGAAAATACTTCTTCTTGGGTTATAGACAACTCGGGGTTTGGGGATAACTTGGCGTGATTACATACACAGCATAATAAAATCAGATTGCTTAGAGTATAAAGTATACTCCAAAGCAAGTTCAACGTTCTTTACAAAATACGCATTGAGTGACAAAAATTTTCCGGTGGAATGCAAACAATCCATTTGTGGAATTATTCACGGACCAAAAAACTTTCAGCTTTAAGGTTTCATTAATTTTCATAAATTTTCACCTGGAAATGGAATTGCCATTAATAATATTCTAATAAATTTCAAGCTCTGAACGCTCTCAATTTAAATCAAATATGCAGTTCTATCAGCTGTTTAAACCATTTGAATTGCGAGCATAACAGTCACTAAAACTTAGTTGAGAAATCTACCATAATTTAAAAGAACCTTAAAGCAACATTATCCGCTGTGGCTTTCGAAAATTCGCATAAAAACAAAGAAAGTCATATTAGGTAGGTACTCAGGATCAGGAACGCTTTTATGCTGTCCAAACAAACAAGCAACTTTTTTTTGTGACTATTCTACTGTTCTTAAGAGGAGACTATGTTCAATTTCCTGAGGAGGAAAAGGAAATACATTTTCTGACATCGACAAATGGATTTTGATTCGGCCCGTCAAGTACTACGTTTGTAATTAACTATTTCTTTTACCATAGTATTATTTGATAAAAAGTTTACGTGACTATGACGAGATTCAGTAAGCATCAAGGCTGAGCTACAAAGTTTTTGTTGTAGTTGCACAGCAGTCATGCTTTGAATGGAACAGGGGGTAATGCATACACGAGTATTTGTCTGAAGTATTCACCTCTACGTGGCGTTTATATTAAACGACAGCTGGCGTTTTGTGAGTCAAGTCGCTTTAGTGTCGTTTTAGTATCGGTACTATATTCCTTGAACGCCTTCTCTCTCTCATTTATTTTACATTTCACATGAGTTCCACACCAAAAACTGATAATTGACAAGTAGGTATTTACGTTTTGTATTTTAAATGAACATACAAAAGTGTTTCGAATTGTGGTAATATATATACTAAAAACACAAAAACATGAATAGCATTGCAATGTTCATACTATTAGAAAGCGAAGGCGACGCAGAAGATGAGTCTGCAAAATGAGAGCTGAAACATATAAGAAGAAGAATCAGGTCAAAATCGGATCCTTTGGATTTAACAGATTCAAAGTAAGTACATATAAATACAAAGTAGTTTTAGGTAGAAAATAATGTCAATCATATTTACAAATTCAAAATGTACATACTTTATGCTTAGCAAAGGAGCCTTTGTCTATTTGTTAAATGAATAAAGGATAAACTTCTTGCCGCCGGGAGTTCTTTGTCAGTACCAGTCATTTTAAACTGGCTTCGACAATGCGTCTTCTTGCGGAAGGTGGCTACCAAAAGGGTGTAGCGAATGATCTTAATTTGGGTCTTGCCCAGCCAACCATTTGTAAAATCCTAACAGAAATGCTTACTTATCGAAGAAAATATATGCCCACAATGGATAAACATGCATTACACGGCAGAACAATTACTAAACCTCACATGCCTTTTTCTTAAATTTAGGGCCAGTTTCAAATGTTCCGGATAAAGTTTCGGATAGTTAGCCGACACATAACGCTTTCCACCAGATAAAAGTAGCTGATATTTTTTTTCTGTTTCATCGTCAAAGTCTCTGATAAACTATCCGGTAGAAAAATTTATCAGGCACTAATTGTTTGACAGGAATGGAAATTATGTTTTTGATCGTTTATCACATTTTTAAGTGAATTGTGTTATTCTAGTTTGTTTAATTTAGCATGGATAAATTCATTCATTCACTCATTTTCGATACCCCGCTTATCCCTTAAGTGGGTCGCGGGTGTAGGTTGCGCAAGTCCAAATGCACCGTCCATAGTCTCGATTCTAGGCCATCGACTGTAAATCATAAAGGGCAATCCCCATACGGGTAGGAGAGATATTATGGACTTGGTCTAACCATCTCATCCTGGGTCTACCTAGAGGACGCCTTCCCGATTGTACGGATTCCATAGCACGTCGTGGAATCCTGGTCGGGGACATGCTTTGCTCTTGGTCCTTTTATCACTCGTGAGTATACATTAAACAGGCGTTCTGGAGACGACCATCACTTGAAATTTGTTTACGTTTACTTTCATCTCAGCTTCCACATAAGCGACTACAAACGGATAGAGTGCGCATTGAAGTTCCGTCTAAGAGGACCAAAGGATGGACAAGTCATCAGCGAAGAGCAAGCGACTTATCCTCGGATGTTCCAATTCGAAACGTTCTTCGCCAAGACTGCGCTGTAACATCCAGTCCATATAAGTAATGAAAAGGATGGAAGGATAATGGCAAAGTCCAACGCCCACGGTGAAAGGTATTGACTGGACATGGATATAGTTAAACAAAATAGTGAAAATTCAGAAATCTTCATCGTCGAGGCTTTCTAAAAATTATTTTAAATACTCTGTTCCTACGGGGCACTGTAATATGGTTGTAATATTCATCTAATTCGACATTTAAGAATTCAAATGCAAATGCATATAACACTTCTGACTGCTGTCTACACGCGTCAACAAAAGAATGCTCTGAAACTATATTTTTTCCAGCCATATCAAATAAATATTTTGTTTAAATCTTCCGGATAGAGGCTTTAACAGCCAGTTGAACTGGCTGATAAACTATCCGAGACTTTATCTGTCAGCTATTACTATCCGAAACCTTTGAAACCGAAATATTACGTTTATCTGACATATAAATTCCGGATAGGCTATCCGAGACTTTATCAGCTAGTCTTGAAACTGGCCCTTAGTCTATTTAAGAAATTGTAATCGATAATAATCGGCGTTTTACATGAGTCGTTTTGTGCAACTAAAACGACAGTCAGACTCAGAATGCGAAAAACTGTGTAGAACTTGTGTAAGTGTTGTTAGGACTCTGTCTTCACGAAACGTGGTCATTTTTCCCTTTTTTCCCTTTTCACAGAACTCAAATTCCCACCAAAATCCCACGATACATTAAAATGACAACAAAATTGTTTAATTCATTTTTATTATGTTAAAAGAAAATCACAATGGCCGCGTTGCATTGATCGCTAGATGACTAGCGGCATGCCACACTCCATATTCAAAAACTGACATTTCAGCATTTGCACTAGATCTCTAGCACATACTGTGAAATATCCTTTACTGCGAAATGTTTCAATCTAGATCAAAATTACCTGAATAAATAAATAAATATATTTTTTTAAATACATACTTTTCCCAGGAAAGGCAAACCTATAACGCTTTATCAGCGCCCCGAAATGCTCTCAGATGCATATTTGTTCTGCACTTAAATTGCTGCAAATTGCAGTCTTCTGATGGAAATATATCTACAGGAAGCGAGTTCCAAAGTTTGCTTGTTCTGTAACAGGAGTTTTGGAATAGACAAGTTGTCTATTCCTCACTTCAAAATTTTGTCCAGATCATCATTTATTGAACTAAAATAAAATCGGCCCTATCATGTATCCGTTCCGAAAGGAAAATTCTCCGATTTTGTACGAATCGGAGAATTTTGCTTCATGGTAATCGAATCGTTCCGATAAGCTGTTCGGAACATTTCTCCGACAATATACGTAACGCACCCCGGCAGTCTACGTTTCATTTCGATGGGTTGCGTTTTTTGCACCTTGTTTTGACAGCCGAACGTCAATTTCTCTCCGATGGTCTCCGAAATCTGCTCATCGCGGAAAGATTTTAGTGAACAAAATGCGTTGACGCACGTTCGGAAAACGAACAGTATCCGACTGGATTTGCGTTGCGGAGAAAATTACTCTTCGAACGGATACCATGATAGGGCCGAATAAGTCCGTATCATCCTAGGTCTAGCTTCTCACATTAAATTATGGCACAAAATACATTTTTGATGCTCATGAAGATGAAGTAATAATAATTCAAACTGGTTCTGTTCCAATCCCAACTGATAATTGTTGTGAATTGGAATAGTTTTGATGAAAATTCACAAAAAATTGATTTTAACACTTTTTTTGTCAGTTTCCTGAAATTCCCACGATTTTGGTGCTTTTTCCCTTTATCCCACAGAAGGCTTTTCGGACATCGGAAATCCCACAAAAAGGGATAAATCCCAGGATATAACAACACAAGTTGTGTTCCACACTACTTAAACGCCACATGTCGTTAAACGACATAAAACCGATTTCAAAAAACGCCATTTGTCGTTTAATATAAACGCCACGTAGAATAATAGTGATTGCTTAAATAAATAAATAAATAAATAGGTGGCGCAACAGGCGGGTGACACCCAAGGCCTAGCTTCTCGCAACCATTCGTTTTGTGTGAGTTTCTATTTTTGGGACGAATGGAAGGGACCTACAATTTTATACCGAGTCCGAACGGCTCAATTGAGAAGCTTTTTCATGACAGTCATACTCTCGGATGTTTGTCAGACGTTCGCGAGAGGTGGCGCAGTAGAAAAAACTTTAAGATGTAATTTGGGTTTTTCCGGGGATCGAACCTGGGATCCCTCGCACAGTAGTCCAACACACTAACCACTGCGCTACTGCGCCTACATACATACATATTGATTGCTTAGGAATGATTATTTTCTATATATAAAAATATGAAGCTTCCGACTCACCGATCATCAACATCAACGCCTAGCCCAAACCCTTTGCTTTAGAAGCTGACATTTTTCACAGAGGTTCCCTTTGTGTAGTATATAACGAATAAGGGAGGATTTTTGGATATTCAACTCTTAAAGGGGTACAAGTTTTTGTGGAGACATTTTTATGTTTCATCCGATTGACTTCAAACTTAGTTTGTCTACTTTCTATGAGAAATAAAGAAAACTAATTTCTCAGATTTTGGAAATTTTGCTTGGGGCTCGATTTATTGGCGATGACCGCTTTTAAGGGGGCCCTTTTCTTAACTCACGAACCGTTCGTCGTATCAATTTTAAACTTTGTAATGCGTCCCAACCTCTGCCGTCGTTGAATATGCTTAAGGACCATTCACATGAAAGCGAACGAACGAATTAATGAAATGCGAACAAACCTCTTTTGATGCATTTATGAACTGAAAATTCCACATTTTACTATTCTAAGCGTAGGATAATTAATTATCTAATCAAAATGTGTTAAGATAACAAGTTTATAAATAGTTTAAATAACGAATTTTCGAATTCCAAACTTTTTGCCGCGAACGAAAACACACTGGCGCGAATTGTCAGTCTATTCACAATCCACATCATTTAAATCGCGTTCCACAAAGTAGCTAATAAAAAATTCGTTCGAACTTAACCTTATTCCAAGAGGAGGATATCTTGGAATATTAAAATGTGCAATTTTCTGTTTATAAATGCATTAAAAGTGGTTTGTTAGCATTTCATCAATTCGTTCGTTCGCTCCCATGTGAATGGTCATTTATGGCTTCATCCAACTCCAGCGTACGTACTCCAAAGGTATTCAAGCGGAATTCTATAAGAATAAAGTCATACTGCTAGGTACACATCCTCACGATTTTTTTGGTTGCATATGTTGCATAGTATGTTGCAGGGTATAAGATGGTGCTCATCCGGTGCATTTGCCAGCAAATAAATATGTTTTGAAGCGTAGATAGTGGCTCAGTCTGCTATACATAGTAAGATCTGTGTTGAGATGACAGCGCAGTGCTTTACCAACAAGTATTGATCATATAATTTTTGAAATGATTTCTTCAATAGGGCGTTAAACATATTTTTCAGAGATATACTAATCCGTAAGTATTTTCTTAGGTAGGTTTCCTGCGCGATATATAAATGCAAAAGAGGGAACTAACTGACTGTGAAGATATCTTCGTGTACCAAATCCTGAGGACTGCGCGAGCGAAGCCGCGGGCAAAAGCTAGCTCCGAATATTCTGGTTGTTTTTTATGTGGCTTCAGTAAATGGCCGCGTTCCGTTGACCGCTATATGACTAGCGGCATGCCAAACTCCATATAAAAAAACTGACATTTCACAAAATGTGCTAGAGCTCTAGCGCAAATGCTGAAACGTAAATTTTATTTATATGGAGTTTGGCATACCGCTAGTCAATGCCACTGTATTTTTTTGATTAGATAATGTAAATTTCACAGCATTGCCAATTAATGTACTGCACGACCCTGATCGATAATGACTACAAGAATTCTCAAAATAAGTGCATACGAAATGATGTCTATATCTTCATTTAGATTACCACATACTCAAAATCCGAGTACAATTAAAACACTTTTTTAAAACCCACCCATTTACATACCAACAAAACAAAAAAAAAAAAAAACATTTCTGACAATTTATTTGAAGCGGTTTTATTTTTAATGGAAAAAATATATTACTTACTTACTTATCGGGCTCCCGACCCGTGAAGAGTCTCTGCCTGAGACACTGCAGCCTTCCATCCTCTACGATCCCGGGCACGCTGCTTCCAATTGTCCAGACCAAGCGCTCTGGCATCCGCGATGGCTTGGTCTTTGAAACGGAGGTTCGGTCTTCCTTGTCTTCTCGAACCTGGGGGCTGGGATTCGAAGACCCTCTTGGCTGGAGCATTATTGTCCATTCGCTCGATGTGGCCGAGCCAATGTAGTCGACGTGTTTTGGCTTTTTGGACTACATCCACATCTTGGTACAGCTCATAGAGTTCGCGGTTGTATCTTCTCCTCCATTCGCCCTCCTCGCACACAGGACCAAAAATCCGCCGAAGTATTTTTCTTTCGAAGGAGCCCAGTATCAGCTCTCCCTTCTTGCTTATCGTCCAGCACTCGGCGCCATAAAGCAGAACTGGCAGGATAAGGGTTTTGTAGAGCACACATTTCGTCCTTCGAGTTAGGAGTTTTGAACCCAGTTGTTTTGCCAAACCGAAGTAGCAACGGTTTCCTAGGGTAATTCTTCGCCGGATCTCCACTAGGGTGTCATTCGTGGAGTTTACGTTTACTCCGAGGTAGGTGAACTCCTTAACTACCTCGAAATTGTTGCTATCAATAGTGACGTTTTGTCCTAGGCGGTGGACAGATGCTTGTTTGTTTGTTGATAGCATGTACTTAGTCTTGTCCTCATTTACTACAAGTCCAACGGATTTCGCCTGTTCTTCAATCGCCGTGAACGCTTCTATCACGGCACGCTGGGAGCGACCGATGATGTCAATATCGTCCGCATAGCCAAGCAGCTGGATGGACCTGTTGAAGATAGTGCCTTCCGTGTTGACACCTGCCCTGCGCACTATCTGCTCCAGTACGAGATTGAAGAAGTCGCATGATAGAGCGTCTCCTTGCCGAAATCCGGTGCATGTTTGAAAAAGTTCGGAAGAGCTGCTTCCAAACTGCACGTTGCAGCGCGTGTTTTCCAGCGTCACGCGACACAGCTGAATCAGTTTTGCCGGGATTCCAAATTCGGCCATCGCCATATAGAGCTCCTGACGATGTATGCTATCATACGCGGCTTTGAAGTCGATGAATAGGTGGTGAGTTTCGACTTGAAATTCGTTGGTCTTTTCCAAGATTTGCCTCAGTGTGAAAATTTGGTCTATAGTCGATCTGCCGGGCCGGAAGCCACACTGGTACGTGCCGATTAGTGTGTTGCAGAACGGTTTTAGACGTTCACACAGTACGTTGGATAGGATCTTGTATGCGACATTTAGCAAGGATATGCCTCGATAGTTCTTGCAAGACATAGGATCGCCTTTTTTGTAGATGGGGCATATGGAGCTGATAGTCCAGTCATCGGGCATGTTTTCTTCCACCCATACTTGGTTGATGATTCGGTGCATGCTCCCTACCAAAACATCACCACCGTATTTAAAGAGCTCCGCTGGTAGACCATCAGAGCCTGCGGCCTTGTTGTTCTTAAGCTTTTTTATAGCTAAGCCAACTTCTTCTATACTAGGTGGTGGAACTAGTTCTTCATTGACTGGACGTGGGTTCTCTTCTTGCCCTATCACTCTCTCTACATGATGCCCATTAAGCAGCTGCTGGAAATGCTGCTTAAACACATCTACTATTCCCTGCGCTTCGGTGACTAGGTTCCCTTCGCTATCTCGAAGAGCCTGCGTTCCGGTTTTGTAGCCAGCAGCCAGTTGCTTAGCTTTTTTATAAAACCTCCGGATGTTATTACGATCGCGCGACTCTTCGATCTCCTTGAGCTGGGAAGCTGCGTAAAAAATATATACAAAGATCAAACGGATCATTATTTGCTCAAACCAATTGAGTGCGATAAAATAGTCTATTCAATTTCAGCTTCCGCAAAACAACAAAATAACACACGAAGATTTCACACATAGCACATGAAGATTTCGATGAGATTTTTTTCTCATTTTATTGTTTGAACTTTGCCGTTAAGTATTTAATAACTAAATAATATAAATTTTCGATGACAGCTCGGCTTGACTTTAATGTCAAATCGAATAATCTCGATGGCAAATTGATATCACCAAATCTAGAAATTGTGAGGCCTGAGAACTTTATGCGCAATAAAGCTAAAATTGGCCGTGCTCTCATCCTGTGTGGCTTGTGGCGCCGACTGGTTGTCTTGTTAGAATACCGCTCAGGTCAAAACCGTCAATTTTCAAATTCAGTCAGCTAACGGCTGAGCCCGAGAAAGACGAATATACCGACCATAATCCACTAGGTAAAGTTTCAGTTTCATAAAGTTTAACAATACCAATACTTAAACGATGATGCCTTTGTAAACCTTAAGCTGATCAAATCACAAGTTGGATTACATTCAAGTTTGACAGCTGTCAAAATTGCTGGCCTATATTTTCCGAACCACGAAATGGACAACCCAGTTTTACGACAGTTTATGCCGGGGTAAGCCACCGCCTAATGAAATCACAAAAGTCCACCGCGTTTACTTTTTCCCAGTTTTTGACGATACCTACTCTAAAAAAAAAAACGCAAAAATATATCGGGCCTAAGAAGAAGTTTCTTTTTTCCCCTTTACTTTACTTTTGGTGGCGCTTACAGTCCGGGGTGGACCACGGCCTCAACCAACAAGCCCCTCCAGCCAGTTCGGTCCCTCGCCAGCTGCCTCCAGTTACGCACACCAAGTTGGTTGAGGTCGTTCTCCAATTGTGCGCGCCACCTAAGGTGGGGTCTTCCTCTGCTGCGTTGTCCCTCAGGGGTGGATTCGAAGACTCGTCGGGCTGGTGCGTTGTTGTCCATACGCTCTACGTGTCCCAGCCGTTGTATTTTTAGCTTTTTGACCAGGTCAGCGTTGCTGTATAGCCCGTATAGTTCGTCATTGAATCTTCTGCTCCACACTCCATCGTCACAAACTGGACCGAATATCACTCGAAGAATTTTTCTCTCAGAGCATCCCAGAAGGTTTTCATCCGCTTTTGACAGGGTCCATGCTTCTGCACCATACAGCAGAACCGGGATGATTAAGGTCTTATATAATATCTCCTTGGTTCTATGAGAGAGGGCTTTACTTCTTAGATGCATTCTTAGCCCGAAGAAACAGCGATTGGCAAGAGTGATTCTTCGCTTGATCTCTGCGCCGATGTCATTTTGCGAAGTGATAGTGGAGCCCAGGTAGACAAAGTCTTTAACTACTTCGAAGTTGTATCTGTCCATCGTGACGTTTTGTCCGAGTCGCCGATGTTGAGAGTCCTTTCTCGTTGACTGCATATACTTCGTTTTGTCCTCATTAACAGCCAGACCCATCTCCGCCGCCTCCGTTTCGATGCTTGCAAATGCGCCACTGACAGCTCGTCGCGTTCTCCCAATGATGTCAATATCATCAGCATAGGCAAGTAGTTGAACGGACTTTTGAAAAATTGTACCTCTGGTGTTGGCTTGTGAGTTTCGTACAATTGCTTCAAGAACGATGTTAAAGAGAGTACATGATAGCGCATCGCCTTGTCTCAAACCTTTTTCGACATCAAATGGATCGGTGGTGTTCTTGCCGACTTTAACGGAGCAGCGAGATTTCTCCATGGTCATCCTGCACAGACGGACGAGCTTTGCGGGGATGCCAAAACTTGACATGGCTTTGTATAATTCGTCCCTATATACGCTGTCATAGGCGACTTTAAAGTCGATAAATAGATGGTGTGTATCGATCTGAAATTCCTGGGTTTTTTCCAAGATCTGTCGGAGTGTGAAAATTTGGTCGATGGTTGACTTCCCTGGTCTAAAACCACACTGATATGGGCCGATCAGGTTGTTGGTGAAAGGTTTTAGGCGTTCACACAATACAGCCGACAAGATCTTATACGCGACATTCAGGAAGACTTATTCCTCTGTAGTTGGCGCAGTTCAGAGTATCTCCTTTCTTGTGGATGGGGCACACGATGCTGAGGTTCCATTCGTCGGGCATGCTTTCATCCGACCATATTTTACAGATGAGTTGGTGCATGCTCCTTACCAATCCATCTCCCGCTGCTTTTTAAAGCTCGGCCGGGAGGACATCCGCTCCAGCAGCTTTGTTGCACTTAAGTTTGGATATCGCTATGCTCACTTCGTGTAGGTCGGGTGGACGCAAATTTTGGCTATCATCGCCCAAACTGAACAGATCATTCTGCCTGACAGCGGGTTGTTGGCTGTCTCCGCCGTTTAACAGTCTGCAGAAGTGTTCTTTCCAAATCCTCAGCACCGACTGTGAATCTACTACTGTATTCCCATGCTCATCTCAGCAGGCTTCTGTTCGGGCCTTGTATCGTTGGGTGGAATGTTTTACCCTTTGGTAGAACTTTCGAACATTGCCTCTGCATTAGCGTCCCTCCATTGATTCGACCGCTCGCTTCTCGTGCTCTTTCTTTTTCCTTCTGAGAAGTCGGTGTTCCTCCCTTCTTTTTTGCCCGTAGAGCTCACGGGCAGCTCTCTCAGCCGCTCTGGTTCTTGTCTGAAGCATTAATTGATAGGCCTCGTTCTTGGCTGCATGTGCCTGGCGGCATTCCTCATCGAACCAGGGGTTTCGTCGTGGTCGCCTAGTGAAACCCAGCACTTCCGTAGCGGCACTCCTGATGGCATGCTGGCAGTGTTGCCACTGGTCCTCTGTACTTGATGTTGGTGACGCTGAGGATGGGCTTGCTGAGAGGTTTAGTGAGACGCGGTCGGCAAAGGTTTTGGCGGTCTCTTGCGATAGTAGCCTTGCAACGTCAAATCTTCTTACAGTATCCTCTCGCTGTTGTGGAGTATTGGATATCCGCATCCGTACTTTGGCTACTACCAAGTAATGGTCCGAGTCTATGTTGGCCGCTCGGAACGTTCGGACATCCAAGATACTGGAGGCATGTCTGGCGTCGATCGCAACATGATCAATTTGGTTGACGGTTTGTTGATCTGGAGACCGCCAAGTCACCTTGTGTATGTTGAGGTGTGGGAAACGTGTGCTGGCAATGATGACATTTCGCCCCGCCGCAAAGTCGATTAGCCTGAGTCCGTTTCCGGAGGTGTTGTCGTGCAGGCTGTGCTTTCCGACTGCGGAGCCAAAGATGCCCTCCTTTCCGATTTTGGCGTTACAGTCGCCAAGAACTATCTTGACGTCGTACTTCGGGAACTTATCATACGTCTTCTCAAGGAGATCGTAGAATGCTTCAACATTTGGATCATCCATATCCGAGGCTTGTAGTTTTTTTCTTTTTTCCCCGCAAACACCAAATTAAGCAATATATTAAAAAAAAATAACTTGCTAAATATTTTTTTTATATTGCTTACATTATTTAAAAAATAAAACAAGTAAAAGTGTTATCATCGGCCTGTCTGATGCTTTGATACCCTCCACTGTATGATTGTAGTGTATAGGTACACGCATGTGTCTAATAGTGGTTTTGTATGGGAGGTAACAGAACTACTTGACCGACATGGACCATTTTTAATACAAACCTGAAGGCCATAAATATAAGACCTCTCATAAAATTTCAGTTGCCTAAGTTGATTCGTTCGGACGCTATCGTGATTTCAACAGACAGAGAGACACATAGTGGTTTTGTATGGAAGGTACCAGAACTACTTGACCGACATAGCCCATTTTCAATACCAACCTCACGACGGTGAAAAGAAGTCCTCTTACAAAATTCATTCGCCTATGTCGATTCGTTTGGACGCTATCGTGTTTTCAACAGACAGACGGACAGACAGACAGACGGACATGGCTAAATCGATTCAGAATGTAATCCTGATTCAGAATATATATACTTTATAAGGTCTCCGGTGAATCCTTCTCGGCGTTACAAACGTAATGACAAAGTAAATATACCTTCCTGTGGAGGGTATAAAAATAAATAAATAGGCGGCGCAACAGGCGGGTAGACACCCAAGGCCTAGCTTCTCGCAACCATTCGTTTTGTGCGAGATTCTATTTCTGGGACCTTCATTATTTTTAAAATATTGCTCAGCAATGAAAAGGCGTTGTTTTTTTGTATAGCGCTCCATTTTTACTAACCCCAAACTTTCAGCTGTCACTCTGTCAGTCTGTCACAGTGTTATCTTTTTTTCCGTTGGCATCACTGTATGCGGGACTATCTTACGTATGGTAGAGTACGATAAATTAAAAGAGCGCGTTAATCTACATCAACAATTTTTGGATTATCTTATTATTTGGGTAACGGAAAAAAATAATTGGGCTTGTCTGTCATTAGGTTCTTTGAACTTGAATTACGAACCTTCTACAATATGCTTGTATGGCGTCGATCAAACAAAAACAGAAAACGCTAAAAAAAAAATAATAGCGCTATTATGAGCTTTTTTCTTTGATCATTTTTAAAAATAAATTGTTTTTATCATCGACTTTAAAATGCTAACGTTTTTGCACGGCCTTAGATTAGGACAAACATTATTATATCTGTCACAAACATAGTGTAACTCATGAATCACTGCTGAAGTCTTATTTTAACTCCGAAAGATTGCTTTTCGTGGGCGCAGTAGCGCAGTGGTAAGTGTGCTGGACTACTGTGAAAAACACAAATTACATCTTAAGGTTTTTTCTACTGCGCCACATCTCGCGAACGTCTGACAAACATCCGAGAGTATGACTGTCCTGAAAAAACTTTCTCAATACAGCCGTTCGGAATCGGCATAAAATTGTAGATCCCTTTTATTCGTCCCAAAAATAGAAACTCACACAAATGAATGGTTGCGAGAAGGCCTTGGGTGTCTACCCGCTTGCTGCGCCACCTATTTATTTTTTTGTCTTAGATTGCTTTTCCCCTCAACTTTAAAAACAGCTTGAGTCCGTCTGATGAGGGTTTTGTTTGTCTGAATAGAAAGATTGGGACCCAACGTCCAAGATTGGACAGAACGTCAGGGTACCGAGGTATACCATGTTGAACTCGTGGGTTTTAGCGATGAAATATATGCTACAGAGTACCAGAGGCAGCGCATTCGAGAAAGTTCCACCTGTAGGACATGCAGAGCTATACCAGCGACAAGTCAGGTTGATAGCTGTATAAGCAAAACCAACAGTTTAATGGAATGGCTTTTTGGGCAAGTAAGCATCAAAGATAACGAGCTGGGCGTACTGACTTCAGATTTTGTTAAGCTCATATTTAATTCTTATTTTGATGTTGATTTATGATTAAAGCATTTCTGGAACAATTTAATACTAACAAGCTGGTGACAATCGGTTTAGTTTTGTGCCAGTTCCCTGAATTACATAAAGAGGACAAAGGAAGTGTTGAATAAAAATGCAGACTGTATTTTATTATTGATGATTTCCTTCGAATCAAATACATGTTAAGTTCTATCATTAAAGTTCTAATTGTTTAAAACTTTATTAAATTACTGCCATATGAAGTACACACAAATGGGCATCTTAATTTATTGACGTTACTTATACTCAATAAAGCTTTAGCCAAAGGGCTTTCGAAAAAATTGCCAGATAAACACTCGAAGCTATAAGCGTTATTTAACGATATGGTCGGAAACACATGTAGAGTGTTCTGTTAACTATTTTTAGGGATTTATATTTGGTCGAGAGGAAAATGTCCTCATTCATTTGTCAGCAAGGAAATATAAGTTTCCCAAAATCAAACAATGGGTTTTGGTTTGCCTCCTCATCAACTATGTGCGTGCTGATTGGGATCTGTTTGCAGATATGACAATTATTGGATAAACAAAGTATCTGTTTACCGTCCTCAACATATCGCGCGGCGGGATACATGCCACAAACATATGTAACTGAAGTACGATATTAATGTCGCACTCATTGTTTGGAAGTCATATTGTTCTTAGACTATTTCCATGTTAGAAACTTGTAAGTCAGAACTGTATAAGTGTCTTTATGCATTTTGATGAAAAAGCACTATTTTTAGAATTTAGATCGACTACTTCAGCGTCCATTTATCCCAAAAATAAAAAAACTCACAAATGCATGGTTGTGAGAAGACGGCAATTTATTTTTTTTTTGTTATTTATTTTTCGCAGCTTATCACTATAGTCTTCGGGCAGTCGTAGATATTAAATGAGTACCATGCACACCTTTGTTTGAATATGGCTGATTAAGAAAAACTACTTAAACTTTTTTTGCAACTTTGGAAAGTGGTTCAGCGTAAATGTAGACCCATACGCCCTTTCAGGTTACACATATCTACACTTAATTAAAATTATTATCTAGAAATTCTGAGAGATCCTTCTTCTTATTCAGAGAAGCGCAATGTTCTTTCACTTGTCAAAGTGGCCGCAGTGTAACTTCGTTGCTCCATCAAACTTTTAATGAGCGGTGGATTAGTCGATTTTGTCACATTTACACTTGGCTTCCGAGATCTCCTGACTTATGGATTTTTTTCTTCTTGGGAGTCATGAAAGAAAAAGTTTATTTTAGAGAAATATCGAGTTTGGAAGAGTAAAAAAAAAAATTAATACAGTTTGAGAAGAAATGAGAAGTATTTTGCTGCTCGTTAGTCTGTCATCCAAAATGCTTAAACGCGTCCGAATGTGTATTCAAATCCAAGGAAGCCATTTCGAACAATTCTTATAAACATTTAATTAGGCTGTTTCATTAAAAGAAAGATCGTACGTGAAAAAGTTGTATAACAAGCTATTTAGAAAATTTTCCAAAAAAAAAATGTCCACTACTGGGTCACACGAAATTTTGTCGTTTATTGCAAATCTCGCAGAATCTTAGAATCATTTCAGCAAATTTTACGTTTAAAATCATACCCACTCAAGATGTACTTAAGTTTAGTAACTGAATTCTTGTTAATTAAAAACGTAATGCATACAGCATACTACATAAACATACGTATTAACTACAACACTTAATTTTCAAATTTCACTCGGAGCTGACACTTGAAGGAGGCAAATAGGCGATGAATTTCGAATTATATTGCCACTGAAGTTTTGGCCTTTACAAAACTGTTTAGCTGAAAACTGAGTACGACGTATTCTTCAGAATATAAACATTCACCCTTATTCCCGTTGGCGTTTGTCATATACGACTCATGTGTCGTGTCGTTCTAAAAACGTTATTCACGTTTTTTTTTAACTTTTGTTAACAATTTTGCTTCTTTTTCTATGTATTCACTGTAATTTCAAATCGATTGTCTCAAAAAAGTAACGGACACTGACTTAAAACCGAAATGAAGTATTAGGCGTTTACGACAAACGCCATCGGGAATAGGGGTGATTACCTAGCAGTTACATTTTCATCCAAATCGAAAATGGCGTTTTCGAGATATGAGCAGTTTTTAAAGTACCATTAATCAAAAATCACTGTTTTGCAACTGTTTAGCTCAAAACTGAGCAAGTGGTATTACTCTGGACCTGGATTTAAGCATTACTTGTCAGTTACATTTTTATCATAATGGAAAGTGGCGTTTTTGAGATATGAGCAGTTTTTTAAAGTACCATTATTAGCGATTTGGGTGGATATCAAAGGACGAAGTCTTTTTAGAGAAAAACTGAGTTTGCTATCATGTTAAGAATGACGATGATATCTTAAAAATAAGTTTTTGTTCAAAACGTATCAAAAGTGCCGTTGCTGGATTTTTTTTAGCGAAAAACTGGGTATGCAGTCATGTTAAGCATGCCTACATTAACTCGACTATCAACTATGGGAAGTTAATACTAGGGCTTCTCTAGGGCTCCCTTCTAGCGGGGAGCCCACAGACTCTAAATACGAAGTTTGCAACAAACCCGTCCAAGCGTTTAGATTTCAGAACTATGGGACAGATAGACATACGAATACGGACGGAATTGCGAGACCCACTTTTTTGAGTTTCCCTTTTACAGTAATATCAGAATTGATCAAAATCTCGAGTTCGAAATTTGGTACAAAAACAATATCTTTCTCTTACTACGTATACGAGAAAGCTAAAAAAATTATTTTAAAAGAAGGACTAAACAGCAAAATTTTATTATTCTAGGTTTAAGATTACAAAAAGTTTTCAACATTTGTACTTCAGAAATTATATCATCTTGAATGGTTATAATAATGCTCCACTAAATCGAAGGTGTTCCACTTTGACAGGCTATAACTGAAAATGGACTGAAACCTGAATTTCGAAAATCTTCAATATTATACCTCTTAACTGGCACACTCTGCTCTGTATATGATTGTAAAGGGTCCGCCATCTAACGTTTTTTTTTTCAACTAGTGCTTATTTCGCGAATGGTAACACTTAGCTCATGTCTGATTTGACAGATAATTAGTTTTATCCTTCCGCTGAACGAATATGGTTGTGTATACGCTTGAACAACGCTGGAAAATATTAAGACATTACTTTGAAAATCATGGTAATGTTGCAGTATGTGTGCGAAAATTGCATTGTAAAAATCATCTTTTCGTCAGCACAACTCTTGAATATTAAAACCGTTTGGTAGTAATGAATGATGCAATTTTTAAAGACGAAGATGTGTCAAGCAAAACAGAATTTCGAGGACTACGTGAGGATAACATTTTCAAAGTAGATTTTCAAAATGATGACCTTGGTACATTTTGGCTATTAGGTCAAAGGGGTAACAACATTGAAAAAGTTAGGAACCAATGCTCCACAAGAAGGTATATTCACTTCGCCAATACATTTGTAAATCACTTGTAACCGTACACCCCTTAAAGTATACACAAACACATCCTGAGTCAGGATCAAATTCTCAATCGATTTGACTTTGTCCACCCGTATGTCTGTTGAAAACACTATAGCGTTCAAACGAATTGACCTAGATGAATGGTGAGAGGACCTATTTTTACCGTCTTCAGGTTGGCATTGAAAATGGGAAAGTATTTCTTGCACCACCCATACAAAACCAATATGCGTGTACTGTACATACCCACTAACTCACATGGCCAACATTTTGCCTGACTTCTATGCAGTGGAGGGTAGATATCAAAGCATCGGTCAGGCCGATGATAACACTTTTACTTGTTTTTTTTAAATAGTCCTACTTCTTTTGGGAAAGGTGAACCTAATAACGCTTCAACAGCGCCCGAGATGTTTGCAGATAGGTGTCAGTTTCAAAATTTACAAAAACTGTTTTAATGATTTGGACAATTTTCATTAATTAAGTTCATTTAGACTTATGAAAAAAATTTAAAACTAATTTTAATTTATTTACATTTAAAAGCTCCAACAATTCCATATAGGAACTCGAAATATCTACAACAACTGATACAGTGAGTATCAGAATTTTATGTTAAATCCTTATATCAAAATATGAAAAGGTTATATACCACAAATATAACTCAAATGCAAAAATATTTCACCAAAAGACAACAAATATACGATCGAAGAAAGTGGATTCCTCAAAGCAAATGCCTTTCATTAAAAAAGTAAAAATAATATGGCTTAATTCATACACATCAAAGTAGATGGAATTTTATTATGAACGAAAATCATCGAACAAGTACATTCAACGTTTGTAAAAATAAAGGAAAGGCAGAGGCGTAGCGAGGGGGGGGTGTGGGGGGGTGCGACACCCCCCCACCGTTTTTAAGAGTCGGCAAATCAAGGAAGTAACATTTTAACTTGAGCAGCTAAAAAAAAAATTATAAAAATTCCAAAAAAAATTTAAAAAAATGTAAAAATTGACTCGGAACAAAATGTTAAAAAATAAGAACTGAGTTTGGAATTTCATTAGGTATATGTTTTCAAACTCGTAAATGTATACAAGACGGCATTTTCAAAGGTTCCACCTTTCGGAAATGCGAATTTATATTTTTTTGACTGTATGTACCTTTTCCGAGTTTCGATTTTAAAAATGACGGTCAGCATCAGTGAATTTGCCGACTGAACACATTAAAATTTATCGATTTTCGATTGGGTTTTAAAAAAGATTTTCGGCATAGCTGAATTTGCCGACTGAACATAATAAAATTTAGCGAGTTTCGATTCAATTTTAAAAAAGATTGTCGGCATCGGTGAATTTGCCGACCGAACATATTAAAATTTAGCGAGTTTCAATTCCATTTTAAAAAAGACTGTCGGCATCGCTGAATTTGCCGACTGAAATCCTTAAAATTTAGCGAGTTTCGATTCGATTTTAAAAAAGATTGTCGGCATCGCTGAATTTGCCGACTGAACACATTACAATTTAGCGAGTTTCAATTCCATTTTAAAAAAGACTGTCGGCATCGCTTAGATAAATTGCTGCAATATTAACATTAATTTATTTATTTCATTGTTATAAATTATTTATTATAAATAAATGCACCACTGTAATAAAAATGTCTCATATCGTCTTTAATGAAAATGGATCGTGGCTTGTGTTCGGATGCGTAAAACTTGAAAACGACTTGACCAAATTAGATACTTCCTTCTGCTGGTTTGTTCGTAATTGCTACGCGAAGGTTTAGGAAAAAAAAAGTACGAAAATTCTCAACAGGTGGCGCTGTAGCCCCACATTAGATATCTCGAAGACCACCAAATCGATTGAGCTTTAATTTACAGGTAGTATTAGGTATTGGCCCAAGAGTATTCGTGTTAAGATTGGTCAAAATTGGACAAAGGGGCGTGGCACCTCCCATACAAAAAACATCTTCTATGGGGTGAAACTCGATGACGTTATAACTCGATAACCGCTGGCCCGATACAGTCGGCAAGTTCCTGAAATAAGTCGGCATTTCAATGAAAGTCACCCCCCCACGGCTCGAACCCTCGCTACGCCCCTGAGGAAAGGTATGTGGGGAAATGTGGTTAGTCAGATTATTCCAGCACCCAGGAAGTAAAAGCAGTATTTCGAACTTAAAGAGTACATTGAATGAGCCTACACAGAAATGCGTAGGGGTATCTTTATAAATCTCAAAATTCAAAGAAATTTATTTGAGAAAGAGAAAGAAAGCAATTTTCTGATTTCATTAACCTAAAAAGAATAAGGAAAGATTTTGGTTGAATTTCTAATTTGTTTAAAATTATAAATTTCCTTTATATAGAATTTAGAAATATATTTCTAAAGGATTTGGATTTTGTGTTCTTTCTTTCGTTTTAAGCTTATATGAACTTTCCTTTCAAAAGTCAAGGTAACAAATGAATAGAACCAGGCAGCTTCTATGAGACAATATAGTAAGTATGTACAACAAAATTAGATTGAAACTCGCAGCTCAATTAAAGGATAATGCCGTAACCAAGCTGAAAATTATTGGGACAGATATTGTGGAATCAATGGTTAATCTAGCAGATAACTTACCATTATTGCTACAAAAGATGGTGCTAATATTTTGAGTTGCTCAATATGTAAAGATTTGTCCAAATTTTAATATAAGTCGTATTTTTGCACGTTTAATTAACGCAAAAGTTTGAGCTTGATAGTGTTTAGCGATAAGTCGACAGTCGTTTTTGACAGACGACAACGACAATAAGGGTGTGTATTTTCCATACATAAAAATCAATAGGTGTGCGTTAGTCTCACAAGTAGAGAACTGCTTGACAGATTTGTGTGAATCTTTTTTTTTTAACCAGGTCAGGGATGGTGTATAGTATATCACCGAAACGTTGAAGCTAACATTTTCAGGCATTCTTAGGTACCCATTGGCCCGGGAATGTTTCTGTGAAGATTGATCGAAATTGAACAAAGGAGCGTGAATGCATTTGAATTACGAACGAGTTTCATTTAATCACCAAACGAAACTTAAACTGTTTAGGTGGTACGAAGTTCACCGGCTCATCTAGTATGAAATAAAGTTCAGTACTAGGTCGTACGTAACTCTTTCGTTAATTGCAAATTTGGTCGGTTTTTTTATTTTATTAGATAGGTATCTTAGAAACATCTCCGGATAAAATAAACCGTACACCGCACATACATAGATTATAAATAGTCATCTGGCAATATTAAAATAAAGAGGTAAAATTTGTTTGTAAATCAATGGCAAGCTCTATAGCTACTAAACCGATTCCAAGAATTGCTGTATAACTTTTTCGCTGTTTTGGAAATGGTTATGAAATTAAGACTGCGATGTAGTTTACATGATATGAAGCATACCAACTCTCGGTTCCATGAAATCTGTACCCAAAATCTCTATATTTTTTTTTTTATTAAGGAACCGCGTGTTAGCGGCCGTCGGAAATAATGAGAACAGATATTTATGTGAAGTTGGCCGTGTGTGCGTAGTTTGTATAGTACTTGATAGAAACAAGGGAGGTTGATAGTTTTGGTGTATCGTTTTTTTTTGATAGAATAATAAATTTTTATTTTGATTTTACTTCCCTCAAAAATATGTATAGACGCAAGAGTATATTATTTATATGTATAGACATAAGACCACTGATTTTGGTCCATGAGACCACTTTTCGTAGAGCAAATTGCAAGATGTCAGAAAGTGTTTGAGCATACTTCCCAGACGACCTCGTCCTCTTAGACTAAGACTGTGCACCCGTCGGTGGAGTGCTACATTACATGGAAATCACAAGTTCGTTGAAAACTAGATTCCATAACAGTGGAGATAGCACTCCACCTTGAAGGTGCCTCGGTGTACGAGTTTTTGAACGGTGCTACTGCCAGAGGTATAGCTTCACCTTTCTATGTGTAAGAAGGGGACAAGGCATATTGGATGATGGACTAACTATCTGATTCTATCCAGTCTAATATAGCCGGGCAGAGATTATGGAAAGGGAAGGTAGGTAACCGTCTTTTAATGGAGTGAAAGTCCTGAAGTTCTTCTGAACTTTTTTTTAAACCTACTCTGGCAAGTTTTCATTAGTTTTTGGTAAAACTTCATATATTGTCCCTGGAGTCGCATTACTCAACTTCTTGGATCGCAGGCTTCTCGTGATCTGTGTTTTCTGGGCAAATATTCTTCTCGTCTCTTTTGCATGCAAAGACGGCAATCAGCTCTTGTATTTTTTGCGTAGAGCCGTATTATACGATTCTTGTTTATAGCGTTTGCTAGTCTATAGGCGTATTTTTTTGGGAAGTGAGTATAACAAAACCAAAAATGAGTATAACAATTTTGCATGTAAAACCAAAAGTGAGTATACTTACAAGTTTTGCATGTAAAAGTAAAAGTGAGCTAGCTATAGATTCTCAAAAAAATACGCCTTATATTGTTCGTCAAATCAGGGTCATAGTGGTGCTGCTGAGGTGTACGATATCCACATGCATACCTTGGCTTGTGCAATATGGTACCGATCCGAGTCATTATTGGACGTTCAGTGAACGTCGTTCACGTTCACGAGGATAAGTGTCCCATCATATGCTGACGATCTGGTAATTATTGTACCTACCACAGGGAAATATTTTAAACACTCTCAAGGTCTCAAGTGAGATCATGGATAATTCCTCAAGAAAAATCAACATCTGGGCAAAGGAAAGTGGACATAATGACAACCCCTCCAAACCGGAACTGGTACTCTTCACCAGAAGGCATAAGGTTTTTTTTTTTTTTAATTCACACGCGCTAAAGAGTTTATGATTACTCTTATGGTGTAGTGTGATTTACACAGCGCGGGCGTTAAGGAAAATGGGATAGAGAAGATAGGAGATTCCGTGGCACATTGGCTTTAAATATCTGCAAATTATACTCAGGAGGAAAGACAGAGCTGGACAAGGCATTGCACATTCGTGTTGTTGTTGTACGGCTTATAAAAGAATTTCTGTATTTCAAAGTAGTACGGCCGAAGATAGGCTGGATGATAAACTGATGGGCATTCCTAGCAAGGCGAGTATTGCGGTTGAATTTCTGAAGGGGCGGAATGCAGCTGGCAATTTCGTTTGAGCACTGTTTGTTAAAAAAGCGATAAAAAAGCTAGAGACACGTAACGTTTCTGCGATGTTCAAGCGAATGAATAAAATTTGCGATATTCGTGTCTCCGATAAGTTTTAACGCACGATTTTGGATCCTATCCAGTAAGTGCAATATGGTTTTCGGCGCACCAGACCAGATAAGGGAATTATATCTACTCAAGTTTGGGGCGAATGAACGCCTTATATATTGTAGCCAGATCAGAAGGGGTAAAATATTTCTTGCACCGTTTAAGAAAACCTAGACATTTCGCTGCATTCTTGGCGACTTCGTGTATATGGTCATTCCAACGAAGGTTGTCATGAACACACATACCGAGAATGGAAAGTCTTTCGGTTTCGGTGATGCAAGTGCCATTCATTGATAATGGCTGTAGGTTCGGGTTTCGCTTAAGAGACAGCTGACAGCATTGTGTTTTTGAAGCATTAAATTCCACACTATTGGCTAAACCCCATTTTAAAATGCTGTCAAGGTAGGAATTGAATGAGCTTAACATACGTTGCCGTTCCAGTTCTACGGCCGAAGAGCAGGGACGTGAGTCCAACAATTCAATCTCAAAAAGCTCGAAAGGAGTGGAATAGCCTCTGTCGACAAAGGCAGAGAATCTAGGGGTAAATCTGGACAGGAAATTGAACTGGAACGCCAATATACGAGAAAAAAATCAGAAACGCGGGTGTGTAAATGAACAGTATCTATCGGTGAAGATATATTTATTTTCTTACATATTGTATGAAAAAAAAGCGAAAATCTCATTCATTGTAATAAAAATTGACAAGAAATGCAAACAATGGGTCGTATGAAAAAAACGTAGCAATTGCTTTTACTCAAAATAAATGCCAAAATCGAAGCAATTGCTAAGCTCCGTATGAATAAAAACTGATTTGAATTGACTCCAACTTTTGACATCTTCGAAAAGCGGCGCCACCGACCTTACTCAGATTGGTATGAATAAAACGTGGAAGACAAAGCAATTGCTACGAAAATTCCAAGTCTGCTATTTTGTTGACTCAGAGCTTTTGCTAAATATTTTGCGCCCACATTTCTTTACAAAAACAGTATTTTCTATTGAGTTTTCGGTGTTTTTTGTTTGTATAAATAGTTAAATAAATTTTTGTTGATTTGACTGGCACATTATACCTGTTTTACCTACTGTTGTTAACGTTCTTAAAAAAAAAAGGGGGTACTATAAGTAAAGACGAATTGGTTATGATCACAACTTCAACCAACTCTATCGTTTTTTTTTATTATCTAAATTAATTTAGATTTTGTTCACTTTTCCCCAAAAATCTTTTTTCTGATTCTAAATTCAAATTCGAAAAATTAACGATAAATTGTGACAGAAACTGCAAGAGAAGAACACATGCAGGTAAATGCTTTGTTCGAAACTTCGAACTTACTTTAGCAAAGTAAGTTTTTATTCATACCGATTTAAAGCAATTGCTAAGTGCTTTTACTTTGCTACAAGCAAATGCTAGTTTTTATTCATACGACCCAATGAATACCTACATATCGAGTGAAATTATGTCAATTAGAAACAGAAGATCGCAAATAGTGTATGGTTTATTAGAATAAATAAATTTACACTTGGGAAAGAACAAACAAATTTAAGGCAGCCCGTGATCCGCACATATTGGCATTTGCTTTTTTCCTCGTCATGACACATAGCGCACTTTTCTGACGTTTACAACCATTATTGCGTTTTCGTATTTATCTGGAATAAATTAGATGTTGTCACCTTTCGTGCTATTATAATATAAGCAAAAAAAAAAAAAAAAACAGCCTCAATATAACTATGGAGAAAAACGCCGGTGTATTCCAGGCAAAGATCCACGCCATGTAAGAATGCGTCAATTACATCCAAAATATTAGTATCAAAGGTGTTCACATCTATATATTCCCGGACAGGTTGAGCAGCTCTAAAGGCCCTTTATAGGCTCACCTATCATGGACTCAGTATTACACTGTTTCAATTTCAACACCTGTCAAAGTCATAAAGTCGGGAACAGAAGGAAGGAAGAAAATGAAAAAAAAAAAACTGACGAATTAGCTTAGAAACGCCTTTCACGGACCGGAATCTTTCTTCTATATCCCCAAGTCGGCTATAAACTTAGCCGTAAAAGGCTGGCAACACACAAAATGTATATCTCATATGAGAAGATTATCCCAGGTCTAAGAAAGGCCAAACGAACTAAAAAAAAAGTGGAGAGGAGTTTAGGTAGCTAAAAAAATTGTTTTCCTGAAGTTGAACAAGAAAATTAAAGTAAAGTTTCAAAGAACCAAAATTCCCTTTTCTTTGTTCTGATCGAAAACAAGAAAGTACCCTTTTCCCATTTTGGTTACAAATATTCCCTTAAAGATGTCACACAATCAGCACGTAAACGTGTAAGCCTTGTGATTGATTTGAAGCAACTTATTGGCATAGTAGCACGATTTATGGGATATGGGAGAGCTTACTCACAAACTTGATTTCAATAAAAAGTGGTTATCATCGATTTCAAGCTTTGACAATTGAAATTAAATTAAAATAAGTCATAAGAAGGAATAATATAGTGCAAGAAAACCATATTAAAAAAAATACTATACAGCCAAACTTCCATAACTCGAACTTCTTTAAGTCGAATTTCTTTATTACTCGAAGTTTCATGGAGAACTCAGCGTTTTAAATTTTTCAACCTTTGGTCTCCATAACTCGAAGTTTCTACAACTCGAAATTATTTTCTTTCATTTTGAGAGTTGTTACCCTTGAAATCCCGGGGCACAAAATCCCGTTTACAAAATCCCGTCCACAAATGCCCGAAAACCAAAATCCCGAAACAGAAATGCCCGAAAAAAAAATCCCGAATTACAAAATCAAGTTTTAAAGAAAATTTTTCATCTGAAATATCTCAAAACATATCGAATTGATCGTCCTTAAAATAACGCTTCTTGTAAAAACGAATGTAGGGAACTTTATTTGGTAATAAATGAGAGAAAAATTGTTTATTAACTTGAGAAAACCACAAACCCCTTCTAGTCATTGATATTGACAGTCTTAGCTTAAGTACTCAGTACTTAAGTTGAAAAAAAAAAATGAAAAAATCCGCTCCGTCCTTCAGCGCAAACAGGAAATGAGCCAATTGGACTTTCTGAAAGGAATTGCTATTAGTACTGCCTTATATTAATGCTTAAGGTAATGTTAATTATAATAAAAAATAAATAACTTAAACTTAAAAGAACTAACTTTTTTCCTTAAGAGCATTTACCGGACGAGTTATTTACCTAAAAATACGGTATAAAAACTCGTTTGCTAAATGTTCTAATCACTTATTTCGTAAATAAAAGTCCTTCGCTTTTGTGAGAATCGCAAAGAACTAACTTTTTTTCTTAAGTACATTTACCGGACGAGTTATTTACCAAAAAATACGGTAGAAAAACTCGTTTGCTAAATGTTCTAATCACTTATTCCGTAAATAAAAGTCCTTCGCTTTTGTGAGAATCACAAAGAACTAACTTTTTTTCTTAAGTACATTTACCGGACGAGTTATTTACCAAAAAATACGGTAGAAAAACTCGTTTGATAAAAGTACTTAAGCAGTAGTTTTTCAGCATATGATGCACGTTTGCTAAGTGGTTGGGTAAGTGTCAGTGAGGAAAAATTAAATGTTAAATGAAGGTAACATTTTCAAAATTCGTTTCTTTTAAGAATGACAAAATGTTTCTTTAGAGAGATTTTATTTGATAATTCATATTTTCATTTCAATTTTATAAAATAAAATTGGTTTGACAAATAACATTTCTTGCTAGAAAAATCCCGAATTTTTTTTTTTTTTGTTTTTCAGTCAAATGATGGGTTCCCACTGTATTAAATATATGGGTAGATACTGTTCATACGGGTACTTAAAAATTTGCATGTTAAGCAAAATCATTTGATTCGTAAAGGAATAAATTGAAAATCAAAACTGCTGTTAAAAGAATCTTTCAATTTACAGGAAAACTGTGTTGAATACATAGTAGTAAATGCAAGCCTTGTAGTTTAAAAAAAAAGTAAAAAATTTATAATCGGCGTGGGCGATGCTTTGATACCCTCCACTACATAACAGTCATGCAAAATGTTAGGTATGCGAATTAATAAAACTACTTCTTTGTATTTAAAAAAAACTTTATTTTTCGATTCACGATTGACCCCTTACCTCTGGTGGGGGGAAGCCAATGTTCATCTTTCAGTTATAAAATTGAAGAGAGCTTTCAAATGATTTGCTCCGATATTTATAAACAAAATTTGTTAACGTCCGCAAAACGTTCGGTGGCTCAGAAGGAAGCAAAAGAAATTTTTTAAATATCAATGATATTCGATACTGACCAACTATGCTGATTTAGCATTGCCTCAGAAGGAAGCTGTATCGATTGTTTATTATCATTGGGGTATTTCGACTGACATAGTCTCAGTAGGAGGCTGTATCATTCGTTTGTTTATATTTGATATTGGGGTATCTTAACTTGCGTATTAGAGCGGGAGGTACCATAACTACTTGACGAAAATAGCCCATTTTTAATATATACCAAAATTTCAATACAAAATTTCATTCGCCTAGGTCGATTCGTTTGGGCGCTATCGTGTTTCAACATACAGGCGGACATGGCTAAATCAATTCAGAATTTTATCTTTATTTAGAATATATAAACGGTCGCGATTCAGAAGGGGTTTCCGGTGACTCCTTCTTGGCGTTACAGATGGAATGACAAAGTGAATATTCCTTCCTGTGGAGGGTACGCCTATTACAGATGAAGTGCAGAGATTTGATTAAAACACACCAAACGCGGCAGTTCCATTTAGTTTTTCTTTTCGTTGAACGCAATTATTGCCGCTCCGGCAATACCTATGTATATAACACAACCTTCATAACTTATAAATAAGCCTTACGCTTCAGGGCGGATAAGAAATCGATGGTATATGTGAATGGCATACGCGTCGCTTCGCATTTCTTTTTATCTGTGAACGAGTTAGGAACTAATAGCATCAATACTGTATGGCACATGCGAACGAGCCAACGGATGTGTTACATTTGAGCCCGCTTACATCGATAGTGAAAAGCGAATGTAGACAAAAAAAAATTTAAGACGCAAAACAGTGTACGTAAAAGTAAGTACTGCCGTTTAAAGAAAATTTGTGAGCACTTGACATTTATAGGGCACACGGCGCGCGGTATGAGTATTTGGCAAGATATTATTGGTGCCGTTAGGGAAATGAGGTTGAGATTGAAAAATGCAAGTTTTTTTTTTGGGAACCATCAAGACGTAAGAAAAGGTGAAATCTCTGCAAATGGGATTGTGACTCGGTAAATTGATTTCCACGCCACCTACCAAGATTTTTACGTACCCTAATCGCTGGATAAGTGTTGTGACAGTTGATTTCATCACAGAAGTTCCTACTGAAATTATAAATTGGAAGTGCGAGCAAAATATTCTATTTTAAATTTATTGTATAGACATTAACGAATTTAATATAAAAATTCCGCTAAAAAATGTCTTAGTTTATAAAACAAGTAAAATATTTGTGAAAAACTAAGAGATGTGAATAAAATATAAATATAATATAAACAAAGCACTGGAAGTTACCAATTATACAAATATTATTTTTTATTGTGTTATCTGTTGCCCTTTAAGATTTACAAATAATATAATATCTCATATTTGGATTTAATTTTCTCCACACGCAATACAGGATTGCGTCAGGTTTTTAGTTGGGAATGCTTAGTCCAAGCGTGAAAACTACTGGACAGAAACCAGTAGTATCGAAAACTACTGGACATATTTCAATGAAACACTCAAAGTGTAATTTTAAATGAACCAAATATAATTTTGTGCGAGCGGGCAAAGCGAGCACGGGTCCAACTAGTCTATATATATAAAAGAGAAAGCCTTTATTTACTACGATTATAACTCAAGAACGCCTAGACCGATTTCGATGATTCTACCAATTTTGACTGGTCTCCGGCCCAAAGGGGAGTGGCACCGCCCATACAAGAAAAAACATTCAAAATCGTATGTCTCGAAAACCACCAAATCTATTGAGCTCAAAACTTACAGAGAGTCTTAGTTATTGGCCCTGGAAAGCTCATGTTAACCGGGCACCGGGCGGGTACAACTTTTTCCAAATCGGTATTATCCGAAAGGTAATTTAGGAAAACGTATTTTGTCCATAAGGTATTTTGTCCAAAAGTTATTTTAGGAAAAGGTATTTTGAAAGGAGGTATTTCATTACCAACCCAATATTTTTCTGGCTTAATTTTTTGATTAAATTGTATCGGTCTTCAACTCACTTCTGACAATTTAATTAAAACTGGTAGTTTACTTAGGAAATAAAATAACTAATAGCTAAATTTAATAACGATGAACCAGTTACCTTTAGTGCTAAGAAATTTGGCATACCTAAGCCAAAAAGAGATTTCTCCCATAATAATTAGATTCCGAATTTGCGGAAGTGTATAAACTGTTAATAGTAGCGGCATACCCAGAAAAACGACCATCGCGACGATAAACCTATCATAAAAAGGACCCTATCATTGCGTCCAGATGTATTAAAATTAAGTTAAATCCAGAGATCGCTAGAAAGGCAATCCGACGAAGAGCGGTTAATGGTAGCTTAGGCTTGTCATCGTGTTGAGGAGTAAAAAATCCGTTTACAGACGCACAGGATTCGAATTTACAAAGAAAAATTTAAACTGGACTGTCAAAAATTGAGTACGGTGCTCTTCCCTGATGAGTCTATACTTAATTTGAAGGGATGTGATGACTTTCGGACAGTAAATACGGAAACCAAATGGGGAGCGATAAGGGAGGAGGTCATATTTTTTGTCTGTGGCTGTTTTTCCAGTCAAAGTTTTCGGTTTTTCTTTAGTTTTTTTTTAACATTTCCTGCTTTAGTTTTGGCTAAAGCTGTATGTAAATTACCAATTCTCTGTTTCGTTACGTACGTAAAATAATCTGCGGAAATTCGCCTTTTATTTTGTTCATATTATACAAAATTTGGTTTCTCAAATAACGGCGTAATTCGAAAAACAAAAAAGTGTAGCCCATTAATAAAGTGATGGCGATGATGGTATAACACTCATTTTCATAAATATGGTTTTAAAGTGAAATTCAATTTGAAAAATATCAACATATTGGGCCAGAAAGCTGGTTGTGATTATTTAAGGAGTCATTGGCTCTATAAGTATTTTTTTGTTCGTATTGGTTAAGAATTATTTGAGAAAAAGCAAGTTAGAGTTAGTAAAGTCAGAAGATAAAAATGTATTTTTGCTCCAAAACGACCAATCCTAAAACCATCTCGCAGTCTTAGGAAACATTTAAAACAAAGTTTCATTGACATTTGTCCCACAGATTTCACCCTTTGAGGTAACAAAGAAAATTCTAACAATTTTATTATATGTACACTCACAGAAAAAAAATGTAAATGCTTTACTATCCGAATTGTAAAACCATCTAGGTATTTACAATTTAAATACCCAATTTGGTTCATTTCCTATTTTAATTGAAATTTTTTTAGTTTTACTATTTTTTTATCGTGCTGGGAAACCGCGAGGGTATTTTCTGCATTGTGACATTAGAATCGAAGCTTTCTATTCAAAAGAAGTCGGGATACAGTTTAAAATATTGAAATTCTTCACAAAATGGATACAACCAAGTTGGCGTTAAGGGACCTATCCATCGGCCAGGCGATACAAACAGATTTACCACCGAGTCATACAACCAGGGTTGCCAGAATTTTGTTTGCTTTGAGCGCCAAAAACTTAAAGAATTGTAGCCCAATATCGTTGCCCAGAAAGAAGCCCAAAAATCGTTGAAAATAATTCGGTTCTTGTATTTTATTATAAAACAGGTATGCATCAAAGCATATTGTGAGATTCCGTTGACAATCGTTTTTGCGGTTTGGTCTTAATTAAATTCATAAATGAAAACGCTGGTTCTTCTACAGCCGAGTTTCCCAAAGTGTGTTCCGCGGAGCACTTGGTGCTCCGCCATAAAAATATGAAGATTCTATCAGACTAGCTAATTTTGTGCTTCTGTAACTCTGTCATTTTGTTCACAACAATGTAATTTGTGTATTGATTACACAGTACAAAAATGGGTAAAAATAAATCGTGTACTCCAGAACTTCCTAACTATCAAGATGGAAACGAATCAATGCCGTTGATAGCGAAAAGATTTGTTTTTCTACGAAGCTCGTTTTCGAGGAAATACAAGAAGACCGCAAGTTTTGAAAACCGCAAAAGAAATGAGATTGGACGTAAAACTACTCCAAAGAAAGATATACCGGACAAGTAGAGCCAATCCATTTTTAATGTACATTAAAATTTAGGAGATTGTTGCACCTAAACTCCGTCAAGAACTCAGGGCGCTGTGTAGTAGAACAAAATCTTCGTGGATGCATATTCCACAAAAAACACACATAATGTCAACAAAAACCTAAGCAAGAGCCGGAATTTCGAAAGACTCCACTTAAAAAAACATTTGAAATTTTGGAAAAAAGTACTTTGGAGTGCCAAATCTAAGTTTAATTTATTTGGATCCGACTACTGTGCGAGAGGTCACAGGTTCAATCCCCGGAAAAACACAAATTACGTCTTAAGGTTTTTTTCACTGCGGCACCTCTCGCGAACGTCCGACAAACATCCGAGACTCTATGTCCTGAAACTGTCCTGGAAAGCTTTTTAAATCAGCCATTCGGACTCGGTCTAAAAATTGAAAGTCCCTTGTATTCGTCCCTAACAAAAAACGGGTTGTGAGAAGCTTGGCCTAAGGTGCCTATATGACCTGTTGCGCCAAATATGTCGGATTTTAGTGGAATATCTTCAGAAAAGATTGACTGCCCTTTTAAAAAAATAAAGGCTATTCCAGTAAATATTGGTAAATTTTATTATTTATTTTTTTTTTTTGTAATCTGGAATTTTCAAGTCTTTGTTTTTCTGTGGCCAACTCGAAAATGAGTTAAAAATGTTTCTGAATTTTTTTTTTGTTTTTTAAATATCTAAACAAAAAAAAAAATAGGTGGCGCAACAGGCGGGTGACACCCAAGGCCTAGCTTCTCGCAACCATTCGTTTTGTGTGAGTTTCTATTTTTGGGACGAATGGAAGGGACCTACAATTTTATGCCGAGTCCGAACGGCCGAATTGAGAAGCTTTTTCAGGACAGTCATACTCTCGGATGTTTGTCAGACGTTCGCGAGAGGTGGCGCAGTAGAAAAAAAACCTTTAAGATGTAATTTGGGTTTTTCCGTGGTCGAACCTGGAATCCCTCGCACAGTAGTCCAACACACTAACCACTGCGCTACTGCGTCGACTATTAACTATTCTATTAACTTAAATATTTTATAAAATGCTAAAAGTCACAAAACGTTGCTTATTTCTTCAATTTAATAAAATTAATAAGAAAACAAATAAAAATAGTTATGGTGTTTTCTATAACTACCAAAATTGGGATACTGACAGCGAAGTGCTCCGCGACCAAAAAAGATTGGGAACCGCTGTTCTACAGCATTGCTCACTGGAAGTGTTAGCAATTGGGTTGCATGCAAATAAACTTAACTCCTTTAAAATTGCTTCATTTGATCCATTTCTTACGTTAGATAACACGTACGTAAGCCCAAAAATGTTCGGGATTTTGGCTCGTGTCAAATAAAAAGGCCTGCAAAATAAATTAGAGTGCGTGCAAGTTGAACGACTGTATACGATGTTACTTGACTGCAAGAGTGCTGCCATGTCTTAAAAGTGAGGGTTTGTCAAAAAATATTTATTTTTTTAGTTTTATGAAAGAGTAAAACAAACAAATTAAAACAAAATTTGTAAAACGATATATAGCCCAAAATTGTGTTGGGCGCTCATGGAAGAAATTTCTATCGTTTTTTAAGCAAAAAGATAGCCCAAAATACGACAAAGCACCCAATCTGGCAACCGTGCATACAACTTCAGGAAATGTGGCCTCTCACAACAGATAGTAAAACAAAATTCAAAGTATACGAAACCCATGTCATGATTTAGGTATCCATGGGTGTTTCCAAGAATTTTACAATAGAAAATAGTCAAAAAATAAGCGAAATTTACTGTTAAATTGTAATGACTATAGTAACAACTAAAATTGTAAATATGTATTACAATTTTTTTCTGTCTGTGTATAGATATCGATTGCAGTTTGAAAATTCTAGTTCATTTGAATAGAAATTCAAAAGGTTCTCCTTAGAGTAGTACAAAATCTAAAGATATTTGAAGACTTTGCAGATTTATTTCAATATTAATAGTATATGTATAATGATAATAAATTGATGTATACTTACAATACATACATTATGCATAACACAAGCATTATGGTATTAACAAGAACTCACCTGCAAATAAAACAAAAATATATATATAGTTGCAAAAAGCGAATAAATTTATGTATGAAGATATTTATTCCGTTTAAAAAAAACATAAGCTAGTTACTCCATAATTTACACTACCTACACACATCTGATAGCTTAAAATATATTCCTGTTGAAACATTCTTATTAACTACTTCGATGTGAGAAATCTATTTTTATTTTTGAGGCAAACAACGAGAAACCCGACGATTGAAATTATACCAAAAAAGAGTACCTATTGTTAATCGTTATATGGAATTCCAATAGAAAATGTTTCTTTTGGAAAAATAAATTGTTCTCCCAGTACGCATTTTGGTAAAAGTATTTATGTATACCAGTTCTTTAATAATTGTCCTACATAATAAATTAAAAACAACCAAATATACGCATGGAGTAAACGCTAATAGCTACAAACCGAATCCTCAGTACTTTACGCATGCATGAAGTGCATTCCAAAGGAGTTGCAAGGTTACTTTTACCGTTTTTAGGAGTCTTTTCATATCTTTTAACAAACCTCCCACAACACATACATATATACATAAATTTTCATTGGCCCGCTTATCCATTAAGTGGGACGCGGATGTAGGTTGCTCAAGTGGACCCTTTACAGCTCTCGATTCTCCGCCATCGACTCCAAATCATCAAGGGTAATCCCCATACCGGTAAAGAAGAGATTATGAATTTGATCTAACCATCTCATCTTGGGTCTACCTACGGATTCCATAGCACGTCGTGGGATCCTGGTCGGGGACATGCGTTTAACATGACCAAACCACCGAAATATGGACCGCTCCATCCGGAGAAGTAGCTGTTGGACATTGAGTTCCTCACGTATTCTGGTATTTCTAATGCGATCTCTACGGGTAACACCAGCAATACAACAGAGAAATCTCATTTTGGCAGCTTGTATCCGCGATCTTATTCTTTCGGTCATTACCCAAACCTCATGACCATAGGCAAGAGTTGGAACAAACACTGAATTAAAGACTGACAACTTAGCTTTGAGACCAAGTTCAGTCCGCCTAATAACAGAATGACCAAGCTGTCTCAAAAATGACCAATCCTACTTTGGTCTTCTTTGGTGGCTTTAACAGCCAATTTGCAAGTTCTTCGCGCCTCAATGTACCGGTTTCGAGAAGGAGAGTCCCCCAAGTGAATCCACACCTTGAAAGCCTTCTTCTTCTCTCTGATGGCTTCTTGAACTCCGGGCGTTTTAAACCACGCAGTTCTTTTCTCACCACCAGCCGCCACACCGAGCCGCTTCACTCCGCAAACATGTCCTGCAGAGGCAATAACTGCTGTTGAAAACAACTGCCATTCTTCCTCTACATTCAATGGAACATTTGGAATTTGTTCAAACCTTTCAGATACCTGCCGTGCAAATTCCTCCCGTATCTCATCGTTCTGTAGCCCCTCCCACCGTATGCGCGTAACCATTCTTGGTTTACGCTTTGGCAGGATAGGTATTTGATCGTTGAGATACAATTTGCACAACACCAGGTGGTGATCAGTTGACAGTTCAGCCCCTCTCAACACACGAACATCCCAAACCATACTTTTAATACACGACGGTACAACAAAGAAATCTATCAGCGATTTCTCCTGAAGACTTCGACGGTACCATGTGTATTTATGGATATCTTTGTGTTGAAAGAAAGTGTTCATAGTGGACATTCCATTCGAACAGCGAAAGTCCAGCAACTTCTCTCCGTTCGTGTTTTATTCGGGGTCACCGTATTTCCCAATCACGCTGCCCCATGTCGTTAAGTCCACACCCACGTGAGCATTGAAGTCACCCATTTGGATATAAGAATCCGTACCTACAGCTTTTTTAAGGGGCTGCATCAACTTCATCTAAGAAAGCTGCGTACTCCGTCTCCGACTCCAAATTCGGTGTATACACCTGCACTAGAGCTAGAGTTGATCTTTCAAGGTTTAGGTTTAAGATCGCAACTCTCCCTCCTAATGGTATCCACTCCAATAATCTGCCTGCTAGCCTGGGACTTGTCAGTATCCCCACTCCCGCCTGAGCAGATATTGAAGGTGCTACTCCCGACATGAAGTGTTTCCACTCATCCGCAAGGTTCACAGTTCCAGAACCCCTTTGATTGGTTGAGGAACACCAACTACATATATCTAGTCGATATTTGACAGCATCCCTAACAAGCTCCAGCTCTTTTCCCGTGAGCGAAGAGATGTTCCACGTGCCTATCCTAAGTCGATGCCGTGGTCGAGTAACCGAAAGTCCACTTATGTCGCCATAATAGTTTGCGAAACCATTGATGGGAAGCTCGTAGCCATTTCGGGTTAAACTCAGCCGCCTCCTCGCCCCTTTATTCATTTTTGACCAATTTTCACAGGAACACGATCGATTCGGTGGCTTTCGAAATATTAGATTTTTAATATTTTTTTGTACGGACAGTGCCACGCCCCTTTGTCTTCACAGGAATACTCCTGGGCCAATACCTAAGATTGTGTGCAAATTTGAAACAATCGATTCGGTGGTCTTCGAGATTAAGATTTTGAATGAATTTTTTGCATTCGAGGTGCCACGTCCCTATAACTCTTGAACCAATACGCCTACAAGGACCGTATACACTTGTACAGGTACATATTAACGTCACCGTTCATGGGAAATTTCCAGAATCAAAATCGGTTCACATATTACAGAGAACATTAGCGACAAACACAATCCAAATTATTTTTATACAGTCGACGGCGGATATAAGAAACCTCTATAATCCAAAAAAAAATGTTTCTTATATCCGAGTTGTTCTTATATGCGAACACGCATATAAGAAACAAAGTTTCACGGTGTTTCCACATGCGTTTCTTATAAGCGATGTGTTCTTATATGAGTGTTTTTTATATCCGTCGTGGATTGTATATAGATTATAGAGCGGATTTTAAGGGTCTATAATGATTTGTTTAGGGCATATTTTTAGTTGACCTAATGATGGTTAAGAAAAATCATTTTCAAAATTGCACTTACTTCGAACTCAACTGGTTACCTTTTCTTATGAACTTAGGACAAACACGAAACACCATCATGAAGAAGCATAATTCGCCACCCACACCTCTTCACATCATCCCCTCATATCAACATTCAACATTCTTTAAATATTCCGGTTTCAATTTCACATTCATTTTGATTTGATTTTCCCTATAATATCATTCCCCGGTGCGGTCTCAGTTTGTCCTTTTTGTGTGCCCTTTCCATATTTTTATACGAGTATCTACTTATTTCTCACTGTTACTTGACTTTATCAAACAACAAATACTATTAAATATTCATCAAACGGGAAACCAAACAAAACGAAACAAATTAGTTTAGCTAAATCCACTCAGTGCCAGCCAAAAATGGAACGCAACGGCTTCGGCTTGCGGCAATCTGCAAATTACAGACTCTCCCAAGAGAGTAAAATTATTATTGAGAAAATGATTAGCGCGTCTCGCTCTCGGTCTCAGATATCAGCGTCAGCAGTCAGCACTGAGAACAAATTGCAACAGCCGCCGTAGGATAGTTAACTTTTAAAAATGCAAATTGAATTATTTTATAAACCAAATATCGATTTTTTATCCATAAAGAGAAACAAAAAAATTGTTTTCAGAGTATTTTTCTTTTAACAGCTAACCAAAATAGGGTATCTTCTACAAAGATAGTTTTTTTTTTTTTGGTCACTAGCTTGCAGTCTTTAGTAGTTAAACTGAGAAAAAAACATATTAACACTAACACACATCCTTCTCGAAAACGATTTGGGATTCATTTACCTTAGTTGGAAGTAACAACCTACCCCGATAATTACCCAAACAATTTCGGAACTAGCAGGAGCCCTTGCAGTAAAAGTTGCGGAAACAAATTTGTATCGGTGAAAGGTGCTTTTAGTGAGAAAAAGAATCACACTACTATGAGCTTGTAGAGCTTGGGAATAAAAAAAAAATTATTTTATTAGATCAATTTTTAATTGATCTGTTTTTCTATTTTTCATACTATCTTATATCGAGAAAAACAAAAAAAATTGCACGACTTGCACGTTGCACGTAACTTTCTCGTTTATTGCAAACCTCGCAGAATCTTAGAATCATTTCAGCAAATTTTACGTTTAAAATCACACCCGCTCAAGATGTATTTACTTAAGTTTAGTAACTGAACTCTTGTTAATTAAAAACGTAATACATACTACATAAACATACGTATTAACTACAACACTTTATTCTCAAATTTCACTCGAAGAAGGCAAGTAGGCGATGAATTTCGGATTATATTGCCACTGAAGTTTTGGCCTTTACATAAGCTGAAAACTGAGTACGACGTATTCTTCAGGATATAAACATTACCTGGCAGTTACACTTTCATCCAAATCGAAAATGGCGTTTTCGAGATATGAGCAGTTTTTAAAGTAAAATTTTTAGCGTTTGGGGTGGAAATTGAAGGAAGCATTTATGGTTTAATTAGCTCAAAACTGAGCAAATGGTATTAATATGTATTTAAGCATTACCTGCCATTTACATTTTTATCATAATCGAAAATTGCATTTTTGTATATATGAGCTTTTGTATGATATGAGCAGTTTTTTAAAGTACTATTATTAGGGATTTAGGTGGTTTTTACCGTTTTCGTTAAAAAGCCATTTTTCAAAAGTGCCGCTGCTGGACTTTCTAGCGAAAAACTGTCATGTTAAGCATGTCTACATTAACTCAACTATCAACTTTGGTTCAAATTGTTAGAGCCGTTTTCGAAAAAGTCTAAATTGTGTAATATTTCGTAAAATTTTTATATGGGAAATACTGTTAATTGGGGCTAGAATAAAACAAAAAAAAAAAAAAAACGCCTCCTAGCGGGAAGCCCCCAAACTCTAAATACGAAGTTTGAAAGAAATCTGTCCAAGCGTTTAGATTTCCCAGTTATGAGACAGACAGACATACGGACGGACAGAAATGCGAGACCCACTTTTTTGAATTCCCCTATCATCGTAATATCAGAATTAATCATAATCTCTAGTTCGACATTTTGTACGAAAACAATATCTTTCTCTTACTACGTATCCGAGAAAGATAAAATTTGTCAGACTTCATAAGCACAGCATATCTAGCTGGCAATAGCAAATGAGTCTGCAAATGTCCTAAAAGTCTGACAATGATTAAATTGGCCTTTCAGATGATTGACAAGATGATACCTGACAATCTAGCGACGTGTCACTAATCGCAAATATTGCTACTACGAAGCAATATGTGTGGCTTTTCAACATGTGCTGTGTATCGCCAGCGATTAATATTGCTGCAATCAAAGCAACTCAATTTCGCTCGAACGAAAAATGTTGTTGAATGCGGCAATAATTATCGCTAGCGATACACAGCGTATGTTATTGACACATTTGCGCATACTACGTTCTATAAAGTTTTGGAAAATACGTCGGACGAACCTGTTTTTCAACACAAAATTCGTAGAAGTTGTGGCAAAATAGCATTACTGTTGCTTCGATGTGAGAATAGGTTAAAATAAAGTTGCAAAGTTAGGCAAAAGGAGGTAGAAAGTGGTCGATTTTTAAAACATACCATAAATGCTGGAAAAACGTTTCTTCTGCTAACAGCGACACCCTCCCACGCTTTTCAAGAGTCATCAAATCAACTTGAGCAAAACAAAAATTGGCAAAAACGAGCAATTTTAAAAAATTAAGAACAAAATGAAAGAAGTGAGTTTGGATTTTCATTATCAGCTAGGTTCCAGAAATCGAGTGAAATCGAAATTGCAAATCGAGTGAATTCGTTTTCAGTGTTCTGCATTTCGAGCGATTCGGAAACTCCGAAACTTTTTCGAAATCACAATTTTACTTTGCCTCAATTCTGAAAATTTTAAAATCGAATTCTAATACAGTGAAATTTAGAACACAAAAATTCCTTTCCGATTTCATTTCGAGTGAAAGTGAAATGTGGAACCTAGCAGTATGTATAGGTTTTCAAACTTTTAAATGCATACAAGTCGGCATTTTCAAAGGTTCCATCTTTCGGAAATGCCAATTTGTATTTGTTTATCTTTATGTGCCTTCTCCGAGTTTCGATTTTAAAAAAGATTGTCGGGATCGTCAGGCAATTGGTCGAAATTTGACAAAGGGGCCTGGGGCCTCCCATACAAGAAACATCTTTTATGGGGTCAAACTCAATGACGTTATAAATCGATAACCGCTGGGCCGATTTTCATGATTTCTTTACTATAGGGAAAATGTTTCAACCACTCGGTTTCTATGCGTGCATGATGGAAAATAAGTCTTATAGTGTGTGGGTATTTTTTTTATTATTTGCGTTATTGTTCCATTTTTTTTCAATTTGAAAAAGTAGTAGATTTGGATTTGAAGGTGGTCGAATTTTTGGTTGAGCAAAAAGTGGTAGAAATATGGTCGTTTCTTCTCTTAACTTATGTATTTAAACTAATTTGTAAACATTTTTCCTATAGAAAGACATAAATTTGTCATATCTCTGTAACCATATTGTATAAATTGTGATATAGCAAGCTGTAAACTGCGAACGAAATATATATATATAAATTTTCGAGAGATATTCGAACCATTGTCGGGTGTCTTTTTGTCTCCCTACCACTATAAACCTTATCCAGAGAGACTCTCTGGATTTCTCCAGAATGCCTCCCTGAGTTCGATTCCTAGTGTTTCTGCCAATGGGTCTCGACCCAATGTTGTCCCAAGATCCTCATTCTTCTGCCAGCCAAAGCTGGACATTGACACAATATAATATGTATGTGCCGCTGTCTCAGATTCCTCCAGGCATAGCCTACAAGTATCATCCTCTCTAGAGCCCATAGTTAACGCCACCACCCATTTCAATGTTCCTCGACTGATGCTTAGAACCTTTCTCTTTCCGCATTTTCGTTGCCGTCGATCCCTATGTGTCCTCGTACCCAAGTCAGTGTTACCTGATTTTTAGATGAACATTTATTGAGCTTGAATACACATTCCAGTGCCAGTGATGTTGTGATGGTTGTTCGCTCCATGCATCTAATCACAGCCTGGTTGTCCAGTGCTATTAGGATATTTCTTCCTTCCACCTGACTCTCAAGCATGTGATCCAAACTCATGCAGCAAAGCAATCATCTCAGCCTGATATCCTGAACACTGAAGTGTGCTTCCCGAGGCTAATGTGACGGGCTAGTTCCAGATCTTCTGAAAAGATTCCGGCCCTCGCTTCGCCATCCATCATGGATCCATCTGTGAAAATCACGATTTTACCATTCGTCTTTTCTGGAAGTAGTCCATTCTCAATACGAGTTTTTTGCGAACGAAATAAATCATGTATTTAACAGCTTTAATTCTAACATATAACTTACATTTTAATTGAACTCGCAAGTATGAAACAGATCAGCATTTTTTTTTTTAAAATGTCTGTTGAAGGTATTTAACCCCCGGTATGTTTACTTTTAAGAAACTTCTCATAACCAATTTATTTTGGTAAACCTTTTGCAGCTAAATAATCCTTACTTTAGGACTCAACTCAGTTGCGAGTAACTTAATTAATACTTTCAACATACCTGTACAAAGTCAATAAAATAGTAGGTGGGTCGAAAAACAAACAAACGACTCAATCTTGTATTTATCTAAAAAAAAAATCTAATTAAAATGCAAATCACTGCCCAATGGACATATTGATTGACTTTGAAGAACTTCCATATACTCGTACTATGTAATTTGTGATAAAAATGTCCTTGGATATTTTGTGACAACATTAGGTACAGGCATTTCTCTTTAAGCGTGTGCACATCAAACACGAAATTCACTCAGTGTGCTTTCTGTTTCAGGATACGATATTTCTTCATTTAAACATCTTGATAAAGTAAATGTTTGGAGTGGCCTTTAATAATGGCAAATATAAATCCAGTGACGCTAAATTGGCTGACTTTTAAAAGTCATGAAGATAAATATGTAATATTAAAAGAAAAGATAATAGACGCAACCTTAAATTTAATGCCCAATCAGTGTTTATACCAAAAATCTACGAGTTGATGGTTTGAGTTTTAATTACAAGAGAAAGGCGTTTGTTTGATTTGAAAAGCTACTTTTGCTATGGGGAGCGGCAGCGGCAATAGAAGCCTTATTAGAAAAGATAATGAAAAAAGTTATGAAGTAATTTGAAACGGAACTCAATTCGTTTCTTCAGGTCAATGAAAGTTAGTTCTCTTTGTGTGTTTGGTGTCGTAACATAAATTGCGTGCTAAGATCAAATTACACACCAGGATATAGGGACCAGTATAATAGATACAATATAATGTATTAATCAGAAAATAGGGATAAGATTGTATCAATTCTATAATAAGAAGGCGTTTCACATTTGATTAGCAATTCACTTATTTGACAATAATTGATGCCGCAAATATTAATTTCAATCGAGTCAAATAAAAAAATATGCAGGGCTATCGTGAACAAAATTCTCCCCGAAACATTTCCCATTTTTCAAAAATAGGTATCGGCAATGAATTTCGAATAAGGGAAAAAGTTTCCCCCGAAATAAATTGGTATCGTGAACAAAAATTCCCCCCGGAATATTTCCTTCGTAAATTTGCAGGTGGAAATGCAAAATGTAAACAGTTTCTACAGGAATAAAGTAAAAGTCAGTTGCATTTTTTTTTTAATTTGTTTGACTTTAACAAAGGAAATAAAAGTGGCATAGGATTGGTGTACTCAGTGTATAATTATTGAATGAAAAACGCGACATTACCAACGGTTTCACTACGAATAGAAACAAATAAAATGTAAAAGGATGAGTACTCCCCGGATATAAGCAACCCCCTTAATAGCAAAACCCTTTTAATAGCAACAAATTATTAAGATTTGAGATTTACAAACGCCATCCTATGCAATTGTACCCGCTTTATAACAACCCGGTTTTAAGCAACCCCCTCTTATTAGCAAATAAAAATCTGAACAAAAATTGTGCTTTACTTGGTATTTTACCCTTTTATAAGCACATTGAATTTTTTTTTGCTTTGCAATTTCACAAACGTACATGATTTGTGTGTATCCATTTGCAACGGTAGCAGCTCTGCTACACTTGAGTGGGTCGCCGCGCCGGCGCGCCGCTCCGGCCAGCTGGCCGGCAAAACAATATTGTGTATAGTGTATGTATAAATAAGTCTATGAACACATTTGCAAAATGATACAATAACGCATTCGTGCCGTCATTGTATCTCCTGCGACGATCGGGTAGTTTGTGCTTTTCTTTCTGTGCTTGCCTCAAAAAAAGATTAAATATTTTCCCTGAACGGAATGAAAGGATTTCGTATCTGAAAAAAGGTAAAATTGCATCTCGGTGTGGAATTATGTTAGATCACTTTCTCTTTATTAGACATGGCACCCAGAAAAAGAACAGAACTTTCCATTCTCGACAAAATCAATATCTTGGATTCACTTAAAGATAAAACGCAATCTAGAAAAGCTATTATCGAAAAATACGGATGCAATGCCTCAACTATTACACGTATTTTACAAAAAGAAAGCGCAATACGTAAGATTGTCGAAGGGAATAAAAACTTAAAGAGAAATAGAGTTCGTTCAGGACACAGTGAAGACCTGGATAAAGCTGTTGCTCGGTGGTTTAACGAAATGAGAAGCCGCAATGCTGTTATAAGTGGACCACTTATAAAAGAACAAGCCGTAAAATTCGCGCAAATCTTGAACGTTACTGATTTTGAGCCAAGCAATGGCTGGCTGTGGAGGTGGCAAAAAAAAGAAAACATTAGTTTCAAAAAAGTTCACGGCGAACGAAATGATGCTGATGTTCCAGCTGCATCGCAATATATCGAAAATATTTTACCAACGTTTTTAAACGGATATTCTGAAAAAGACATTTTTAATGGGGACGAAAGTGGGCTTTATTACAAAATGCTACCTACTGGAACTTTGATGCGATAAGGCGAAGATCCCGCAGGACACAAATTGAGCAAAGATCGTATAACTTTATTGTTTATTTGTAATATGGATGGATCAGAAAAATTTGTCTATGCCATAGGAAAGGCAAAAAATCCTCATTGCTTTCGAGGTAAAACGATTCCCATCCCGTACTTTCACCAAAAGAAATCATGGATGGTTACTGAATTATGGACGCAAATAATAACAGACCTCGAAAAAAAGATGAAAAAGGAAAATAGGCAAATAATATTATTTGTCGACAATGCAGGTTGCCATAAATTGCTTCCTGGAGTGGAACTTCAACATGTGAAAATTCGTATGCTGCCCCCAAACACTACCAGCATTATACAGCCACTGGATCAGGGCATAATAAGGTGTTTTAAAGCATATTATAGGAGGAATCTTATACGAAAACAATTATTGGCACTCGAAAATGAGCAAACTTTGCCAGATTTCGTAAAATCAATTAATGTTTTAGAGGCATTAAAAATTACCAAGCGTTCCTGGTGGCTTGTTACTCCACAGACTATAAAAAATTGTTTTAAGAAAGCTGGGTTTGTAAAAGATGGAGACGTTGGGGACGAAGTTGAAGGCGTATTGGAAGAGATTGATTTGTTCTCAACAGAAGAACAGTTTGACGCACTATTAAATTGCGATGATGAATTGGAATGTTTCGGATGTTTAACCGACCAAGAAATTTGTGATGATGTGGTTTCATCTGAAGAATGTTCAGTAACGGGTGATGAAGATTTGGAGATGGAAATTCCAGTTGTTGAGAATGTGGTTGAAATTCCTTCAAGGAAAGATGCACTTAAGGCTCATGCAACTTTAGTAACGTATCTGGATGGAAACAACCTTACTATCAAAACTCTAGATGAAATAGAGGATCATTTTTTGGAAACTACTGAAAAATCAATGATTCAGAAGAAAATTTCAGATTTTTTTCATTAAATGTATTAACAACTTAATTTTCTTGAATTTAATAACATTTTTGTTTTTTTAAGACTGAGTTACGTACATATTGTCCAATACAATATTTTTGTGTTTTGTTATTTAATTTGTTTTTTTTTGTGAATTCTTATATTTATGTTTAATTTACTTTATTTTTGATTTTTTAATAATTTAATAACATTTTTGTTTTTTTAAGACTGAGTTACGTACATATTGTCCAATACAATATTTTTGTGTTTTTTTATTTTGTTTTTTTTTTGTGAATTCTTATATTTATGTTTATTTTACTTTATTTTTGATTTTTTTGCATTAATAAATAAAAAAAACTTGAAACTAAATCTAATTATTTATAAATTTGAGAAAATACCCTGCTAAAAACACATTTATGTGCTATTACAAGGGTCCCCGCTTAATAGCAATTCAACTGAAAACCCGCTTATAAGCACTACAATTTTATACCCATGTGCATGTGCTATTATCCGGGGAGTATAAAGTTTGAAATCTGAAGGAACATTAGAAAGGACTTCTGCGAATGCCGACTGTGCTAAATCTCATGATTGGACTCCTGCCCGGTAACCACCTTCTGGAAGGAACGGTGGGAAAATTGGCGAATGTTTTTTTTTGGTTGTTGAGAGATTGTCCGAGAGATCCAGCAAATATTTAAACATTGGTTTATTTGAACCTTAGTACTTGAAATCTAATAAATATCGAATGTGAATAACTATATTGCAACGCTATTTAACTTCTACTTACAACGCCTGTGGTAACTTCAAGAGATTCTCTTAAAGTTGCTCTGTTTAATTTCCCTTCTTTCTTTCCTGTTGAATTTCTTTCTCCACTAGCAATTGCTGTGAATTTGGTAACTTTAATATTTTCTTTTATACTTCACTGAATTGAACACTTTCTTTACCTAAAGAAGGATAAATCCAACTTGCATATTTGCAATTCCTAAAATTAACACAATTCCTCGGTTTAACATGAATAATTTTCAAAAAACTTCCAAATATGACCTTAAATGACAACTAAATAAATCACAATTGGCAAATGTCAATGCATTCGAACATATTTTCGAAAAATTCCGGGGGAAATAAATTCCGATGGAGATTTACGATAGGAGTAACATTTTCCAGGGAACAAAAAATATTCGGGGGGAATTTTTTCCCCCCGGAATTGCCGATAGCCCTGATGATCTACGAGTAGACGAGTAAAAGAAAACATTTTACAATAATTCAAACATAAAAATAAATAAATATTATGTATCAATAATTGAAAAACAAATTCCAAAAACAGAATAAACTTATGCCTTATGGCTAAGGGTATTCCTGGAATGAAGATTATTGCGTTTACGACGGAAAAAAACGACGAGCACCGTTCGTTAAAAGAAATCATAATCATAGCACAGTCAGTGAGAGACATGTGACAATGTACGAAGAAAGTACAAAAAACAACAAAGAGAAAAGAAAATCAAAAATGAAACTTAAATCATTAATAAATATTAAATTAAACAAACAGAAAAATATACTGCTTAATAAAACCCGAAATGAGCATCATTCGTTGTATTGCTGCTGTGACCCGTAGAGATCGCATTAGAAATATCCAGAATACGTGAGGAACTCAATGTCGAGCAGCTACTTCTCCGGACGGAGCGGTCCATGCTTCGGTGGTTTGGTCATGTTAAACGCATGTCCCCGACCAGGATTCCACGACGTGCTATGGAATCCGTACCATCAGGCAGGCGTCGCATAGGTAGACCCAGGATGAGATGGTTAGATCAAGTCCATAATCTCTCCTCTACCCGTATGGGGATTGCCCTTTATGATTTGGAGTCGATGGTGGAAGATCGAGAGCTATGGAGGGTCCACTTGAGCAACCTACACCCGCGACCTACTTAATGGACAAGTGGACCATTGAAAATGAATGAAATGAATGATAAAACCCGTAAACGCCAAAAAGTGTTAAAAAACCAATAAGGATATAACAAACAGTGTTGCCACTAAAAAAAAGTGAAACCGGATTTTTGTTTTCTAAATCCGGTCAAAATCAGAGTTTTTGACTAGAAACCCGGTCAAAAATAGATTATGGTAACATAATATGTAATACTAAAAATATAAAACAACAGTTAACTATCATTAGCCATTTTTTTACATTACAAACATTATCCATGTTGAGAAAACGTTTTTATAATATGTATGTGAATCTTGAGTTTGTAAACTTGTTTAAACAAATTTTTCCTGAAATACCCTTTTAGTGCATGGCCATACACGTCTTTTGAGTGATTAGAAAGGAGAAAGGTAGATAGCATAAAAAATGCGCAGAAAATCAATTTTCAGAAATAATTCTGGCATGGCCTGGGAAGGACATTAAGGTTCTTTTTTGTACCATTGTGCTTTCGATAGAAATCTGCATTTAGCATTTGCATTGATAGAGTGAGGGCGTCAAAAACGGCCGTCGGCTTCGGCTTTACTATAAAATATGTTTCCGATTTCAATATTGTTTTCCCTGGTCGAATTTTATTTCATTGCAATGACGCCTCGTTTTTGTTTGTGGCCAAGTCGTTAATGGAAATGAAAGTCATGGGAAGACGTGTATGGCTAAATAATTATTCTCGGATAATTTTCTGACACTTGAAAAGAGTAGTTCACCGAACTCTAATCTGAAATTTATCGAACTTCACACTTTTATTTGAAATGCATTGTTCAATTTCCCATTCAACATTCGAACAAAAGAAAACGTCCAAAAATTAGCCAATAATATTATTTATTATCCTGCTCCCGAAGGAGAATTCCATTTGTTATGTTGTAAATGTCCCAATATTCGCAGTAAATTGGTTTCCGTTTGAACTTGGGAGCGTGTTCGTAATGTATGGCAACGTTTTATTCAAATTACCTATAGAAATCTATCTTTATTTATAGTCAGTAGAGCAATTTTTTTTTCCAGCCCAAAGAGTGTTTTCCGGTTAAAAACATTTTTTGTTCCGGTCAAAAAACGGTTAAACCGGATTTCAAAATTTTCTCCGGTCAGAGTAAATAAATTTCGGTCAGATATGACCGGAATCCGGTCAGAATGGCATCACTGATCACAAAATGTCGTAACAAATACGAAACTCACAAGGGAACCTGACAAAAGCAAATTGGAAGTTGAAAACAGTTTAGTTAGTCGAAAAACTATAAAGCATAACGGCTAAACTATATACACTAAAAAATGACGACGGAAAAGTTACGGACCCTGAAGCCGTTGCAAATGAATTTAATGAATACTTTGCGTCAGTTGCAATCTTCTGGGTGACTATAGAATTCCGAATAAATTAATCTGCCTTTATACCTGGCTAGCTGTAGCCGCCCGGCTTTGTCCGTGCACAGAAATTGTATTGTATTAAGTCTTAGATAATAATGTTCTTTCGTAAAATATTCTTTCTGTCTAAGCGTGAAAAAGAGCAATACAAACAAAACAAAAAATATAGAATATGTTTTTTGTATGGAAGGTGCCACGCCCCTTTGATCAATTTTGACAAATGAATTGAAAATGACATTCGGTCAAATATTGAATAAAATAATGGTTTAAAAAACTAATGAAACGTTTTTTTCAGCGTAAGCCCCTTCCATACTTACTGTATTGTGGAAAATTAAGCATACTTAACGCGCTGTCACACGTTTTGGCCGCCGATTTGCATCCAGCCTTTTATTTTATATTAGCTGGACCCGTGCTCTCCCGCTCGCAAAAAATTATATTTATGGTTCATTTAAAATTACACTTTGAGTGTGTCATTGAAATCTGTCCAGTAGTTTTCGCGCTTTAAGGCAAAAAAGAAAATTCATCCCTCTCCTAGAACTTGCTACTTATTTGTAATACTGCATTTCATTTCATTTGTTTCCCTCTTCCTATAAAATCCAAGCAACTACCTACCCCAAACCTACACTGTTACCATAAACAAATCAACCCTTTTCGAATGTGTAGTTTCGAAATAAGCGTTTTTGGGACCCCTTTCCCAAATACAGGCGCATTTTCAAAGCTTCAATTTATTTCTCAAATAACACCCAAACATTTTGAAGAATACATAAGCATTTGCGAGTGTTTTTTGCTTTTATAAATCTTTGAATGTTTGTTGAATAGTTGTAGTACGTACCAAACGGAATAAAATAACCTACAGCGCAAAACTTTCCATTCCAAACGTCAACACAATGCCAGCAAAGTCTTATTTGCTTCTATACATATGGGTGGGCTTTTTATTACATACTAAATGACCCGGTGAAGTTCGTACCACCTGAAATTTATTTATTTAACTTCGCAGTTTAAGTTTCGTTTGGTGATTAAACGAAACTCGTTCGTATAATTCAAATGAATTCAATGTCTTTTATTTATCTACATATAAAAATTTAGATCAATGTAACTACCAAATTTTAAAGCTAACACTATAATGTTTTAAATTACTTTTGTGGGTCGTGCCATTCCCCGATTTCGAATCCCACCTTATTCCAATTTTTATGGACAATGCAGATCAATGTTAACAATCTTACAACTTTTGAAATGTATAATTTTTTTGTATGGGATTTTTAATTTTTATCGCCGAAACACCTTCGGGCCAATAGTAAAGATTTTTTCAATATGTGAGCTCAATCCACTCCGTGGTTTTTGAGATATACGCTGACGAAAGATTTTCTTAAAAATTGTGTTCGATCTATTCTGTGTTTTTCGAAATATAAAATTTATAAGAATTTTTTGTATGTCCAATTTTGACCAAACTTCACAGAAACTCCTTTAAGTCAATAAGGTGAGTCTCCCAAAATTTGGTTCATGGTGGTTTTCGAGTTTTGCGATTATTGGTGGTGTATATTCCTATCCAAAATGGAAATTTAAATTTAGTATTGTTTGGGACGCATTTTTGGGCTCGGGCATATATTTTCACTTCAAAAAATACATTTTCCTAAGGACATGGCTATAAACGACATAGCCTATGGCAGTCTCACAGTCTTAAGGAACAGTTAAAAAAAGTTTCATTGAAATCTATTCAGTAGTTTTCGAGTTTTAAGCTGACAACGAAAATTGCTACAGTTTTATTATACGTATAGATATATGTACTCTCTACTCAGGCTATACAGTAATGCAAATATCTTTCAATTACCTCTCAGACCAAAAAATGACTTCGGGTTTTTGGTCTAATAGTAAATAATTATTGTATTGAACCGCTGTACAAAAATCCATTATTATTTTTTCATGTCTAAATTATGGTACCACTATTTTGAATTGTCCAAAAGATGTATTTCTGTCTTGCCAAAATTGCAAATCTAATTATAAGCCTAACAATCATTTGATTATTATTATTTTTTTTAATATTTAAAATATTTATACTTAATATAAAAAACTGTAAAAGTTACACTACAGGCTGGGTTAATGCCAAATACTGGGGTGGAATTCTGTAAAGCAATTTGCGCGATACTTGATAGTCCTCACATTTTTTGCGCTACGTAAAGTATAATAATTACTGCGATTGTTACTTTTTTGCGATAGGCTTTGACAAGTTTCAATCTATCTTATAGAAGAAAAATAATGTGAGTGTGGCATTTGGCCATCACAAAAGTGACTATCGACTATCACCCCTGTTTTGGCTCGAAATTGGTGACATTGGTCGAGCATTAATTTTCTTCATTCAGTGGGCGCCGAAAACTCATTTACACATTTTTGTAGAGGAGAGTTTATTCGCACGTTAGCAATCCAATCTGCTGCCTTTAATATAAAATCATCTATTGAATGGCGGAAAGTAATCATGTCTCTCGACCATTTCTGCAGGCCAATTCTCATTAATTTATTTATGAGAAAAAAAAAATAGTTTGAAAATAAACTCTTTGGTATGTCACATTAAATTGTTTTTTTTTATTTCATAAAATTGTTTGTCCTTAAAAACCGCATTTCTAACGATCTATGGTTGGAAACAGAAACAATCTTTGTTCCCTTTCAACGACTGTCAAAACAAAATTACAAAGTGAATAAAATGGAAAAGTATCAAATTTTACAAAGCGAGAAAAATCTAGCAATTTCCAGTATGTATTTCATCATACTCGTACACGCTTTTGGGTACATTTCTTACAAACAAAATTCAAAAAGCTGCATTTGACAGAAAACGTCACATAACAAAGAGTAATCTTGACTCCACGATTTTTTGTATTTTATGTGTAACTAGCGTAGCCCGTGCTCATTTCGTAGTGCAAAATAGTGGAACACAACATTTTTTGTTTTTCCAGAAATCGTATTGCCTAGACCAGTGGTTCCCAATCCTTTTCAGTCCGCGGCGCACCTACAAGTTTAGTATTTTGTCGCGACGCCCTACCCTATAGCTATTTGAAAAAGAAACTGTCGAATGAAATACATACTCACTCCTATTCCCGTTGGCGTTTGTCATAAACGACTCGTAGTTCACTTCATTTTTTAGTCGATTTTTGTAACATTTTTTAAACAAATGAATTGAAATAATGGTGAACACATAGAAAACAATACAAAACTGTTAACAAAAGTTAAAAAAAAATCTGCACATCGTTTTACAATGACACGAAACATGAGTCGTATACGACAAACGCCAACGGGAATAGGGGTGACTGTAGTATCGGCACTGTGCGATGCCAACACTTGACTTTGTAAAATGTATAACAATGAAAATAAAGTCGCACTTATAAAATAAAAATACGGAAAATAGAAGTCAATTGATAGAAAAATATAGAGCAATCGCCTATGGAATATTGGGTCTCTACACATACATAATAAATAGATAGTCACAAAAATTAAAACAAATATGAAACTGATTTTTTTTATTATATTTATAAGAATTCAGAGTTGAAATAGAAACAACAAGAGAGACTTAAAAAAAATAAATAAATAAAATAAAATGCAATAGATACTCAGTCAAATCAATGTGACGGGTGAGCCTGGTGATCTCTACAGTTTTTCAAAGCGGGAAATAAGGCTTGACACTGCTACTCTCATTTCTTACTCTACTTTGATCCTTGAGCAATATTTGCTCTTGATTACAGCTGCAGCTGAAATCCAGCTTCACACAAATATGACGTTGCAAACGGAATAAAAATTAATATTCATATTTTGAATAGTCATTTTGAATCGATAACCAAAACTCCACCAAACCGGAGCAGGTGAATCTAGTTTTAAGGCTGTGTCGCAACAGAGTTCAATAAGACTCTCTTCCTCTTGTGATGTCAATTCCGCTGGAGGTTGTGCATGAAATGGATCTTGGATCCACGCAACCTTTTCGACATCATCATCTGCAAAGTATTTTGAAAACCATTCGATGAGTTTTGAAAGGCGTTTAGTGAAAAGGGTCATCAGGTCTTGTGAGAAAACCAGTTCATTAAATGCCGCATATTTATACAATTTATGGATATACTTATACCTTTTTGTTCAACAATCGCTTTCTTAAGCACGGAAATATCCCACTTGTCTTCGACTTATTTGAAGAATATTTATAATATGTGAAGGGTGTTTTTTTTAGAGGTATAAAACTTTTAAATGGAATAAAACAGAGACAATTTTTTTAAATTGACATGAAATTTACTTTTCTCGAAAGATAATCTTCTGGCATTATAATTTAAATATAATTTCTGGCATATGACCGCCACGGTTGGCTCGGACGTAGTCTAATCTGGAGGTCCAATTTTCGATGACTTTTTCCAACATTTGTGGCCGTATATCGGCAATAAGTCAGTAATCATGGCCTTATCATTCACTCACTGAGCTGAGGAAGCAAGTGTGTTGAGGTTTGAAAAATACACACTGTGCATGTCACTTTTATTTACTTATCTAATTTTGACTTATTTTGGCAAAAAATTACTGCAATTACAGTTAAATGTTACAACAGGCCAAATGAATTAAGCAAGTGCAAAGCAGCGCGAAGCTTCAATAAATTTGTATTTTTGTGAATAACTCACGGCGCGGCTCCCCTCTTTACTTTCTACGGCGCCCCAGGGCGCCGCGGCGCACACTTTGAGAACCCCTGGCCTAGACAATATTATTCATATCAATGTTACAAATTTGAAAAACTTTGGCTTCCAATTCCAAGACTGTCGAAGAAGCTGTACCCGCCCGGCTTTGCCCGTGCTCTGGAATTGTATTGTTTAGGTCTTAGGTAATTGTGTTATTTCGTAAAATGCGAGAAATGAGAATAAATCGACTTCCCGGAATTTTCTTTCTGCATAAACCTGAAATACAGCAATATGTACGAACAAAACAAAAAAGTAGGTACTCCCCGGATATAAGCAACCCCCTTAATAGCAAAACCCTTTTAATAGCAACAAATTATTAAGATTTGAGATTTACAAACGCCATCCTATGCAATTGTACCCGCTTTATAACAACCCGGTTTTAAGCAACCCCCTCTTATTAGCAAATAAAAATCTGAACAAAAATTGTGCTTTACTTGGTATTTTACCCTTTTATAAGCACATTGAATTTTTTTTTGCTTTGCAATTTCACAAACGTACATGATTTGTGTGTATCCATTTGCAACGGTAGCAGCTCTGCTACACTTGAGTGGGTCGCCGCGCCGGCGCGCCGCTCCGGCCAGCTGGCCGGCAAAACAATATTGTGTATAGTGTATGTATAAATAAGTCTATGAACACATTTGCAAAATGATACAATAACGCATTCGTGCCGTCATTGTATCTCCTGCGACGATCGGGTAGTTTGTGCTTTTCTTTCTGTGCTTGCCTCAAAAAAAGATTAAATATTTTCCCTGAACGGAATGAAAGGATTTCGTATCTGAAAAAAGGTAAAATTGCATCTCGGTGTGGAATTATGTTAGATCACTTTCTTTTTATTAGACATGGCACCCAGAAAAAGAACAGAACTTTCCATTCTCGACAAAATCAATATCTTGGATTCACTTAAAGATAAAACGCAATCTAGAAAAGCTATTATCGAAAAATACGGATGCAATGCCTCAACTATTACACGTATTTTACAAAAAGAAAGCGCAATACGTAAGATTGTCGAAGGGAATAAAAACTTAAAGAGAAATAGAGTTCGTTCAGGACACAGTGAAGACCTGGATAAAGCTGTTGCTCGGTGGTTTAACGAAATGAGAAGCCGCAATGCTGTTATAAGTGGACCACTTATAAAAGAACAAGCCGTAAAATTCGCGCAAATCTTGAACGTTACTGATTTTGAGCCAAGCAATGGCTGGCTGTGGAGGTGGCAAAAAAAAGAAAACATTAGTTTCAAAAAAGTTCACGGCGAACGAAATGATGCTGATGTTCCAGCTGCATCGCAATATATCGAAAATATTTTACCAACGTTTTTAAACGGATATTCTGAAAAAGACATTTTTAATGGGGACGAAAGTGGGCTTTATTACAAAATGCTACCTACTGGAACTTTGATGCGACAAGGCGAAGATCCCGCAGGACACAAATTGAGCAAAGATCGTATAACTTTATTGTTTATTTGTAATATGGATGGATCAGAAAAATTTGTCTATGCCATAGGAAAGGCAAAAAATCCTCATTGCTTTCGAGGTAAAACGATTCCCATCCCGTACTTTCACCAAAAGAAATCATGGATGGTTACTGAATTATGGACGCAAATAATAACAGACCTCGAAAAAAAGATGAAAAAGGAAAATAGGCAAATAATATTATTTGTCGACAATGCAGGTTGCCATAAATTGCTTCCTGGAGTGGAACTTCAACATGTGAAAATTTGTATGCTGCCCCCAAACACTACCAGCATTATACAGCCACTGGATCAGGGCATAATAAGGTGTTTTAAAGCATATTATAGGAGGAATCTTATACGAAAACAATTATTGGCACTCGAAAATGAGCAAACTTTGCCAGATTTCGTAAAATCAATTAATGTTTTAGAGGCATTCAAAATTACCAAGCGTTCCTGGTGGCTTGTTACTCCACAGACTATAAAAAATTGTTTTAAGAAAGCTGGGTTTGTAAAAGATGGAGACGTTGGGGACGAAGTTGAAGGCGTATTGGAAGAGATTGATGTGTTCTCAACAGAAGAACAGTTTGACGCACTATTAAATTGCGATGATGAATTGGAATGTTTCGGATGTTTAACCGACCAAGAAATTTGTGATGATGTGGTTTCATCTGAAGAATGTTCAGTAACGGGTGATGAAGATTTAGAGATGGAAATTCCAGTTGTTGAGAATGTGGTTGAAATTCCTTCAAGGAAAGATGCACTTAAGGCTCATGCAACTTTAGTAACGTATCTGGATGGAAACAACCTTACTATCAAAACTCTAGATGAAATAGAGGATCATTTTTTGGAAACTACTGAAAAATCAATGATTCAGAAGAAAATTTCAGATTTTTTTCATTAAATGTATTAACAACTTAATTTTCTTGAATTTAATAACATTTTTGTTTTTTTAAGACTGAGTTACGTACATATTGTCCAATACAATATTTTTGTGTTTTGTTATTTAATTTGTTTTTTTTTGTGAATTCTTATATTTATGTTTAATTTACTTTATTTTTGATTTTTTAATAATTTAATAACATTTTTGTTTTTTTAAGACTGAGTTACGTACATATTGTCCAATACAATATTTTTGTGTTTTTTTATTTTGTTTTTTTTTGTGAATTCTTATATTTATGTTTATTTTACTTTATTTTTGATTTTTTTGCATTAATAAATAAAAAAAACACATTTATGTGCTATTACAAGGGTCCCCGCTTAATAGCAATTCAACTGAAAACCCGCTTATAAGCACTACAATTTTATACCCATGTGCATGTGCTATTATCCGGGGAGTACTGTATAATGAAAATCGGCCCAGCGGTTATCGAGATATGTATAACGTCATCGAGTTTCAGCACATAGAAGATGTTTTTTGTATAGGGGGTATAAGATTTTGAATGTTTTTTTTTTGTGTGGGAGGTGCTACGCCCATTTGTCCAATTTTGCCCAATCTTCACACACCAGGGCTAATAACTAAGATCATCTGTAAGTTTGAGCTCAATCGATTTGGTGGTTTTTTAGATATACGATTTTGAATGTTTTTTTGTGTGGGATGTGCCACGCCCCTTTGCCCAATTTTGCCGGGCATGAATTTCACAATTTACATAAATTCTTATGTCACCCACAACTCAAAACGTCATCATTCGTTCGCTGTTTTCGTTTCAATTCATATCAGCATGAACTGTCACGGCAATATATAAAATTCATTGGAATGACATTTGTCGAAAATTGGTCGTACCAGCCTTTCAAAATGCAAAGTACTCGTTCATAAATACAACCATATACTGTTTTAGCGAAAAAAGTTTTGTTAAAAATTTTTTATATACCTAGCATTTGCATTTTTGTTTAAATATGTATATACTCGTAGTATATGGCGCATCGCCCATTTAATAAAACTTCCAAAACTTTGCTTCGTTTCACTGAGAGCTCCTCAGTGAAAACCTTGTTCATTATCTTGTTTACAAATTACAAAAAGAACCCTCCCATATGAATTAGGAAAACCCAATCTCGACAAGAACGTTTTTCATGTCGATTTACATGAGAGTGGGAATACAATTTACGCACAAAGTCTGTGTGAAATGCGACAGGACTGTACATACCTACTTCGCATATCCTTTTTGTAAATTAAATATTGCATATTTCATATGCTTACATTAAAATAAAATGCTAAATGGAAGATACTTTCAAAATGAAATACTATGGTACAGTATTGGGATAGGATACAATAAAAACTGTTTCAGTGTGGTAATTTATAAGTTTCAGAGCCTGGAAACTGGTGAATTAATTTAAAGAATATTCAAAATTAATGTACAACTCATGTTGGGCTGCCCATTATACTCGTATTCGTATACTGATTCCCCACACGGGGGTATTATGAATTGTGATTCTACCTAAGTGTGGTATAGATTCAGCAGAGCCCAAACAATTTAAGGATAACCCATTTTCGTTGCAGCTTATTGAAAATTTGATTTTATGTTTTTGAATGGAAAGGCGAAACCACTGAACAAGCTTTCGAGCTACTTATTCAATTATCCATCGATGGGATGCATTGTTGGAAACGCTTTGACTTTATCTCTCTACATAAAACACTTTTTTTTCGTGAAGGATTACACCATAACGTCATTTGGAATTGTAAACGATCACAAACAAAGTTGTATTGTGAACCTACTTCTTTTGCACGTGCACCGTAAAAAATTAAATATAATTAAAATATTTATAGCAAAACTCTTACTCATCATCAATCAGAATTTAATAAAGTTAGGTAATCAAAAAAAAAATATAATAAAACAAGTAAAAGTGTTATCATCGGACTGGTTGACGCCTTGATCAGTATTTTATAATCAGAATAATACTTTATGGGGTCTCTGTTTCTCCTACTATAATCTATATATAAAAATGAGGTATCCGACTGACAGATGATCAACGCCCAGCCTAAACCATTTGCTCTGCAAACCTGAAATTTTGCACAGAGGTTTTTTTTTATGATGTATACTACCACTAAGGAAGGATTTTTTAAAATTCGACCCATAAAGGGGTAAAAGGGGGGAGGGGGGGGGGTCAAAGTTTGTATAGGAACATTTTTATTTTTCATCCGATTGACGATTGAACTTTCTATGAGAAATAAAGAAAATACGTTTCTCCGATTTTAGAAATTCGACTCTTAAAGGGGTAAAAGGGGGGGGGGGGGGGTCGAAGTTTGTATGGGAAATTTTAATTTTTCATCCAATTGACTTCAAACTCGGTTTGTATATTCTCTATGAGAAATAAAAAAATGTTTTCTTCGATTTTGGTAATTCTACCCTTAAAGGGGTAAGAGGGGGTTAAAGTTTCTTTTTCATCCGATCGACTTCAAACTTAGTTTGTGGCCCTTTTCTTAAGTCACGAACCGTTCGTCGTATCAATATTAAACTTTGTAATGCGTCCCAAAATCTTTCGCCGTTGAATATGCTTATCGCTTTATCTAACTCCCCCTATTCTAAAGATGGTGCTTATCATATCGCTGTATTTGTCAGCAAAGAAATATGTTTTGTCCCATAGATTGTGACTCAATCTGCTAAGTATGATCTGTGTTGAGATGCCGGCGCTTCACTAACAACAAGTAAAAGTGTTATCATCGGCCTGGCCGATGCTTTGATACCCTCCACTGAATAAAAGTCCTGCAAAATGTTTGCCACGCGAGTTAGTATGTGTCTAACATTAGTTTTGTATGGGAGGTAACAGAACTACTTTACCGACATAGACAATTTTCAATACCAACCTGACGACGGTTAAAAAAAGTCCTTTCATAAAATTTCATTCACCTAAGTCGATTCGTTTGGACGCTAAGGTGTTTTCAACAGACAGAGAGATACATGAGTCGAATATTGGCTTTGTATGGGAGGTAGCAGAACTACTTGACCGACATGGATCATTTTTAATACCAACCTGACAACCGTAAAAATAAGACCTGTCACTCAATTTCAGTCGCCTAGGTCGATTCGTTTGGACGCTATCGTGATTTCAACAGGCGGATAGACACATGGGTCTACTAATGGTTTTATATGGGAGGTACCAGAACTACTTGACCGACATAGCCCATTTTCAATACCAACCTGACGACGGTAAAAAGAAGTCCTCTCACCAAATTTCAATCGCCCAGGTCAATTCGTTTGGACGCTATCGTGCTTTCAACAGACAGACAGACAGACAGACGGACAGACAGACAGACAGACAGACAGACAGACAGACAGACAGACAGACGGACATGGCTAAATCGATTCAGAATGTGATCCTGATTCAGAATATATATACTTTATAGGGTCTCCGGTGAATCCTTCTTGGCGTTACAAACGTAATGGCAAAGTGAATATACCTTCCTGTGGAGGGTATAAAAATATTGATCATATAATCTTTGAACTGTTTTCTCCAATAGGACATTAAACACAGAGATACTAACTTCTCATTAGGTACTTTCTTAGGTAGGTTTTCTGCGCGATATATAAATATAACAGAAGGAACTAACTGACTATGAAGGAATATCTGTGTACCAAATCCTCAAAATCCTCCACTCAAAGCCACTGTGGTGCGACGTTCACGCGGGGGGAGTGATAGTGGCGTATACGGTCGCTGTTACTTGCGAACGCTACAAGGACATGATAAACGTATTCTTACTCCCGGTATGAGATGAGCGGAGCTTGGTGAACATGAACCGAACACACAGCACGAGTCACAATGAAAGGAAGCGTTTGCTGGTCGCGTAATCTCCCGTATTGGCAATTTGACATGGCCAGACTTCTTTGGGGATACTTGAAGTCACGGGTTTATGCCAACAAGCCTCAGACAATCGTAGTCATTAAGGACAATATTTGACAGGAATGCATCGCAATTATCACCGGAAATCTTACGGAAAGTCATGAAATATGCAATAAAACGGGCACGAATGTGTATCAACATTGGCGGCAGCCACTTGACGGATATCATCTTTTCCACTTGACAGACAAAATTTTAAAGGTCCAAATAAAGATTTACATATCACTCAAAATAATTTTTTTTTGTTTTGATATTGTAAAAAGTAATTCAAAGACAAAATTGGATGATTAATTTTGCGCCACCTTGTATTAACGATTTTTCTCGTTGACTGACAATATTGTTCTTGTTGTTTTAGTTTTTATTATTTTACGGTAGCTTAGCGACGATTTTTTGCTCTCGCTCTCCACAATGAATTTATGATTTTATCGATTTGTCTACGCCATCCATATCCATACTACTATATAAAATGCAATATCCGTCTTTTCGTTTCTCCATACTTCAAGAACCATTCGTCCGATTTTCATGTTTTTTTTTCGAACCCTAGGGTGGGTGAGAATTGCTCAGGAGTAAAGGGGTTGCGGGGAGTAGGTGGGGGGGGGGTCTCACGAACCGTTAGCCGTAAGAGCATGTATGGTGATAGATAAGTCAAAATTATTACATGCCTCATTAATCGTTTTTCTAAATTCGTCCTATAAGGGTTGAAAAAAAGAGGTGCAAACTTTTCTATTTCGACCTTACTACGCTCAACTCGCCAGTATACCATAAATCTGCGTATGTCAAATCAAGACATACTACCTAGTATGTCTATGTGAATCCTTTTTGCATTTAAGCGGTTGCAGCATCCTTCTAAACGAGGTGCTTCTGTTTTCTTCATTGAAGAGAATAATTTGTACCCACACACATAAATCTTTTTGAATTCAACATTATTACTTTTAATTGGCTCCCCAAAATGTTGTAACATTGTTTGTCATTTAAGTCTTGTGCTCATTTTACACACTTTTGACATAAAACCGATTACCTAGTTATGCTACTTGAATATATGTAATTAAATTATCTGATCAGGGCACTAATATGATTGAGACAAAGAAAAAAGCGACAAGCGACTGAGGGTATAAGAGTTGTTGTTAATTCAACAATATTTTTTAATTTTTTTCTTTCTTTTTCTGTTTTAGAGCCACCAGATGGTTGCATTTGGCAACTTATCCGTGAGAACTTTCAAGAAGTTGTACGTAATCATCCTTAATGAACAAAAGTATAGTGACTGAAAGTTTAAGGACGTGGGTGGTTCGAATCGGGGGCAATTGCTTTCATCTTTCACAAAACTTAGATCACTATAAAGAAGGGCACAGAATAGAGCACAGTTGCATAGATATTTTTTCCACACGGTTAAAAATCCTGGCGTTAAATTTAATATTTTGGGGGTTGTATATATGACAACACCGAAAAAATATTAAAATTTAATATTTCGGATATATTAAATTTTAAAAATCAATAAAAGGTTTATTGAAATTAAATAAGTTCTAGTATTGAAAAACTATACCCGAAATATTAAATTTTAATATAGATTAATATTGGTTTATTTGCAAAAAGTATTTAAATTAAACCCTTACATATTAAAATGTTATTTAGGATTCTAATACATTTGTATTAGAAATAAATAAACTGCGTATTGAAATCGAATAAGTTCGCCTTAATTTCAATATTAGTTTGGGTTTTTTATAAACCTATGGAATATTAGAATGTAATACAACATTATTATATTTTAATACGATTTTTTATTAATTTCGAATAAATAAAGGTTACTTTGTAATACAAAAAATATTATTTATATTTTATCTCAAAATTGGATTAAATTTGAGTACGAAAAGATGCTTAATAATAGAAAATGTATAAAAGTTATAATGTATAAAGGTATAATAAAAATAATAAAAATAATAACAATAATAATAATAATAATAAAAATACAAAATCCTTTTAAATAATTGTGATGCGCGAATTCTCCTCCAAAATATCCGCCGTTGGGCTTCCTTCTATATATGATTCCAGACTTTAGACCCTTTTAATGAAGAAAAAAATCATATATTTATATTTAAATATATATTTATAATTAAATCAGTGACTTACTTATTTGTATGTCTAAGGATACTATTTCTTATAGCTGTGTCTTGCCTCTTTAAATTTCCTCTGAGAGGATCAACCAGCTCTTGAACACCGGGATCAATCGTGATGTTTGCCTCGCACAATAAACTGGAATATACCCTGCTGTGCTTCCTTTGATATATGTTTCCAGACCCTTCAAATAAAGGAAAAACTCAATTATGTATACCTACATTATACGAGTATTTATTATTAATCCAGTTACTTACTTCTTTGTATATAAGGAGACTACTCCCAATGGCTGCGTCTTGCCTCTTTAAATTTCCCGCGACAGAATCAACCAAAACCAAGCAACTCTAAAAGTTATATTTATTTTTTCACTTTTTTGAATTTAGTGGTATTTTGTTTCCACATTTTTAACTTTTAAGAACACACCAACTAGATTATCCACTAAATACTTCATATTGTGCAAAGGACGCGCGCAAACTGACTGGTTATAGAAAACCAAGCGACAAATTAATATCTTTGGGTTTAAAAGTAATACCAGAGTACTAAAAAGCAATACTAAAATATTAGAAATTATTATTCAGGGGTTTAAAATTAAATCTTCAATATTAAAATGTAATACTGCAGTATTATAAAGTAATACATTAGTATATATAATGTGGGCGAGGGCAAGACATAGAAAAAAATACAAATACTGAAATGTTAAAATGTAATATCCAAGAGTTGAAAAGTAATTCTAGAGTATTTGAAAATAATATGGAAGTTATGGAAGTGCTGAAAGCTTGAAAATCAATTTTTTAATATTATTATAATGCAATATTGAAATATGAAAAAGTAGTATCATTGTATATTAAATTGTATACTTTCACTTGTATTATTTTGTATACTACCTTCACCCAGATCTTGCATTAAAACCAAATACAAATGTATTGAAATGTAAGGCATTGTAATAACTTCATATTAAAATGTAATCAGAGTGAGTGTTACATATTAAGTCAACTACAATTTAATTGTAATAAGTTTTTGGTTGAAATATAATTTTAATATAGACGGGGTTAGATTGTAGAATTAAAAGACTAGAATTTAAATCTTTCGATATTAAAATTCAGTAAAACTATATTAAAATAGGCATTTAAATAAAAGAAATATTGAATTTTAATACAAAATGATTACAAAAAAAATCTAATAAATTGGATATATTAAAAATAAATTTTTCTTGTATTGCATAAAGCTGTAATACTGAGGCAGTATTAAAAAACATCCCCAGATTTTTAACCGTGCAGATACATATTATATAGAACAGATACTCACAACCTGTTGCATTATTTTTTTTTTGCCGTCGTTAGCGGGAAAAAATAAATTTATAGATCGAGATTAATTAAATCCAAAGAATGTACAGAACTCCATGGCCTGTAAAAATATGGCTTTCAAATGGTACTCTTGACCAAAAAGAGATTATTTCTGCATTGAAAACTGGTAAAAACGCTATTTAGAACGAAGTTTACAAATTACAATAATTTTTAACAGCAGAAATTTGGTGGAGGTTCTTAAAAGAAAATATTCTAAGACCTGTTACAACTGATACGACTCATACCGTGTTAAGATCTAGACTTAATGGCTTCCTTTTCTAATAGGCATAAGCTGTCACATAAGAGTTTATGAGCAACTTAAATCTCTACGAGTAGTATCAGCAAAGGGCAGTAAATAACTAAACACTAAATGATGATCTGGACAAAATCTTGAAGTGGGGAAAAGACAACTTGGTTGTATTTGATGCAAACAAGACACAGTTCACAGCATTTTCTAGGAAAAGTGCATCCTCAGATCCAAATGGATGACCATCTAATCCATCCCAAGGACTCAATGCACCTTCTAGGAGTGACAATCAATTCAGGAATCACATGGCAGGACCACATATCCTATATCGCAAGATGGGCGTCCGCTAAGTTGAGCTACCTATTTAGAGCAACTTCTCCTTCTCTACAAAGCACAGGTTAGACCAGGCCTGGAATATTGTTCTTATATATGGAGTTCGACCCCAATACATTTACTTAACCTAATTGACAGAATACAGAGACGAGTAGTTCGACTTTTTACAGACACTACTCTCACATCGACTCTACAACCGTTGGTGCACAGAAGACAAGTCGCTGACCTTTGTTTGTTCTATAGGTAATTCCATGGTAGATGTTCAGAGGAACTCAAAGACATTATCCCTCGAAATGCGACTTTTGGGCGCCCCACAAGACAGGCAGCTAATGCTCACGACCATATAGTACACACGACAACCGCGAGGATATCAATGCCATTGGTAAAACGGCTGAGTTGAGTTCAGTTATCAGATCTTCAATGGTAGAAAATTTTAATAGTGGAACGGCAGTAAAAGACATTCCAAATGAGTTTAATGTGTCGCGTCAAACTGTGCACTATCAAATCAATAAGTTTAAAAAGCAAAATGACGTAAGAAACTTAACCAGATCAGGTGCTAAGAGCTAAGCGCAAAACAACGCCCAATGAAGACCGATTCTTTCTACGGGAATTAAAAATATATATTTTTTCGAAGCCTCAATATGCTGAAGATCAATGGAGTTTGACGACCAAGAACCCAATCAGTGAGCGTACTTTCCGAGGAAGGAAATTAGATGTTAAGACAATTAAAGCAAAGGACGTACCGTACATATCAATAGCAAACAAGCTAAAAAGACTGGTCTTCGCAAAGGAACATCAAGCCAAAGGAGTTCCTTTGAGTATAACTCATCAAAAAATAATTTTTTTGTAAAATGGCCAAAGGCAGTAAGGCAAAAAAAAGGGTCCGTTGGTCAAAAAGTGAGCCATGGTGGAGGCTTTGTCATGTTCTGGGGATATGTTGCGTATAATCAAAGTCAATAGTTTAGTAGCCTAAATGATAATGCCTTTCCTTCCGAAGATAGTTTTATTGGAGAATCATTTATCCTGCAACAGGAAATGCCCCATGGCCATGCCACAAAGCCCGGATAATAACTAATTTTTGAAGGATGTTGGTGTTACTTTAGTTTGGACTGACCACCTCAAAGTCCTGATTTAAATATTATAGAGAACGTCTGGTCTCTTTTGAAACGCAAAAGAATAGTTTCGTTAAATAAAACCAGGGAGAAGACAATTTCGAAGGTTACTTTCCTTTGGAAAGAGATATCTTCAGACATTCTTCAAAAATTCATTGGATTCAGTACCGAGTCGCCTTCCAAAAGTCATTGAAGCCAAAGGAAGTTACTTATTTCACTAAATTCTTCTTCATTTCTTTACTTTTGTTTCGACAGCTGATGGACTGTATATTAATATTTAAACTTTCTCATTATTCCTCCTTATCAGTTTTTGTTTTATTTACAAATTTCCAAAGCAAAAATAATAATATTATTAAAAATACAAAATGTTCCTTGAATGATTTGATGATACAACATAGTATAGTAAACAAATTATACAGTGTTTTAATTTTGGGTTAGCTGGGCCTGTCGGTCTTGAACACATCTTGAACAGCGTTTGTCAAGTTTAAACTTTGTTTTTTTTAGTATTACATACTTGTCAAAATACTTATGTCAACACATGAAATTACTAATTAATTTATATTTTATTAAGTTTCTATAAAAAAATATCTGTTTGCTTGTTTTTGATACTTATATATAAAAAAAAAAAAAAAAATAAACAAGAATTATTTATAAGTCATTTAAAAGTTAAACTCGAAAATGCACGATTTTTATTTTGTCAAAATACTTATGCCGACTAGTGTGCGTATGAAAACTTTTAATTTTTCCCAAAACAGATAACAAAGTAATTCCACTCGAAACATTAATTAAAAAAAAAAAACATAAAACTTCATAATATAGAAAATTATTCTTTGAACTACTATGGTAACTCGATAATATAGCTGTATAGTGTGTAGATTTGAATTTAGAGTATGACATTTATTAAACTTCGGTATTACGCAATTTAATTTAGCATTCCAATTTGAAAAACAATTTATTCACGAATAGATTTCTGAAAATAATTTGACACCCCCTTCGAAAAGCAATTTATTCACAAATTGATTCCCAAACAACTTAAGGACTTCATGCCTATTCAGTTAGAAACCTCACATATGTAGGTACATACAGGCACCCCATAGTATCGTCTAGATGTATTTATTCAAAGCAACACTAACTCACTGTTATAAATTGCGGCGATTACGCAAGTATTTTTGTCTTCAACACTTTAAATCATTTGCACACCATGTGATTGGAAAGTCTGACATACCAAAAGGCTTTACTTTGAATTTAATATATTAGCATGTTGTACATTTACATGTACATTGATACCCAGGACATTTGTATTCATTTGGCGTAACGAACAAATGAGAGTGTAAAGTAGCATGTTAAGTGCTTCTTATCCCTACATCGCCTCAATAGGCAAGCGAATGTTGTTATACTACGTAAAAAAAAACTAGGCCTAGGTTTAAAAGTGCCAACTGGGTGGTTTTATATTCACAATTGATTTGCGAAGTCAAAAGTCCGCAATTCTTTTGTTCTCTCATTTTATATTAAAACAAACAACAACTGTTTTATTTTTTCTCTCGTGTGTATACATTTTCCAATACAAAATCTTATTTGGGTTCGTTTAAAATTCCGGTTTCGTTATAGGTACCTATGTATGTAAAGGGTGTCCCATAATTCACGCAAAATGTAATTTTGATAGAAAACACAGATTTTTAGTCTTCAGTTCTTGAGCCAATTGAACTTTGTAAGCATGAAGTTTCAAGTCTTTCGTGAGAATTCACTGTAGAGCTTCTCGAAATGCCCAATTCTTGCCCAATTCGGCGCCGAATTGATGTTCATGGACTGTCAGCAATACTCTCGCGAACTGCTTCGATGTTTGTCTGTTGAATAAATTGTGACAGGACACCCAGAATGTTTAAGATCACTTATTGATCCAGGTTCCCTGAATTTTTCAATTTTTTCTCGTCACAGTTGATGGTTTTAAATTACTATGACGTAGAGATGAGTCGTTCCGGACCTGTATGTTCCAGGAACTATGTCCTCTGACGGAAACATTTCCTATCTTTCCGTGAACTGCATATAAACATGTCTACCATATAGTTCCGAGTCCGACACTGAGAAGAGATAAATGAACGTGAACGAAAGACAAGAAAAATGTGTATATGTAAACAGCAACAGAAGAAAATGGTATGGTAACACTTAGCTCATGTCTGATTTGACAGATAATTAGTTTTGGTTATGGTTATGGTGTGTATACGCTTGAACAACGCTGGGAAATATTGCGACATTACTTTGAAAATCATGGTAATGTTGCAGAATGTGTGAGAAAATTGCGTACGGATTTTGGAAGAAGAGAAGCACCGTCAGCTCCGTATGTTCGTTATCTTGTGAAAAAAGTGAAAGAAACTGGCATCCTCATCGATAAACCAAAGCGTGAAAAGCCAAAAACAGTGCGTACACCCGAGAAAATTGCTGCTGTGGCAGAAAGTGTGCGTGAAGCGCCATCAACATCAATTCACCGTCGTTCTCAACAATTGAACATTTCGGAGACATCATTGAGACGAATTTTGCATAAAGACCTTGGTATGACGCCATACAAAGTACAATTTATTGGTTCAGGAGTTGAAGCCAACTGACCATCCAATGCGTTATCGCTTCGCTAAGTGGGCCTGCGATCGACTTAGAGAAGATGCCGATTTGCCAAAAAAAGCATCTTTTCAGTTGAAGCTCATTTTGATCTTGGCGGGTATGTAAACAAGCAAAATTGTTGCATTTGGGGCACAGAAAACCCGCACGCATACATTGAAAAGCCGATATACCCAAAACGAGTCACTGTTTGGTGCGGATTTTGGTCCAGAGGCATAATTGGGCCATTTTTCTTCGATAATGAGTAGGGAGCAATGAGAAAATGTTCAAGTGGCCATTACAGTCAATGGCGATCGTTATCGGGCCATGTTGAACGAATTTTTGTTCACAAAAATTGAAGGAGGGGGATATTGGCAACATTTGGTTTCAAAAGGACGGCGCTACGTGCCACACAGCCGAAGCTACACTCGATGTTTTTGAAGATCGCATTATCAGCCGCAGAGCTGATGTCGTTTGGCCACCGCGGAGCTGCGATTTGACACCGTTGGACTATTATTTGTTAGGTGCCGTAAAAGATAAGTGTTACGCCGACATGCCAGAGACAATTGACGCTTTAAAGGACAATATTCGTAAAGCCATTGGTGAAATACAGCTGGACCGATCGTGTAGGCTACTGCATGGCCAGCCGAGGCAGCCATTTGAATGAAATTATTTTCCATTATTAACCGGAAGGATTGTACTTTCAAATAAAAAAAGAAATTTGAGAAAATATTCAGTAGTTTTTTTTTATAGCATTTTCAAAAAAAAAAAAAAAGTTATTTGGCGGACCCTTTAGTTCCTTCCGATCGAAAAAAGAATCGTTCCATGTTCGTTCCATCATTGGAACTGTTAAGCGCAACTCTACTATGACGGCCACATTATGTTCGAAAATGGCGGACTATAGCTGGCAAGCCTTCATAATTTTTAAAATATTGCTCAACAATAAAAATGCGTTGTTCTTTCCTGTCAGCTGTTAGCTGTCACATTGTTATGTTTTTTTTCCGTTCACTGTATTTTTAAAATTGTTCGTGAATTATGGGACACCCGTTATTTGTTTGCATTAGTATTTATGCCTTTTCTAACATTCGAGCGAATAGAGTTCCTCGAGTTAAAAATGTTCACTCGAATGTATTTCCCAAATTCGAAGTCACTAGAGTATGCTGGGGTAATATGGAATACTGCTTTTTTATTGTGAAACTAGCGAACCCCCTGCACACTTCGTAGTGCAAAATATGAAAATATAAAAATCAATTTCAAATTCATTTAAATCAATGGTAAACAGTTTCTATTGTAATGCCCTGCTGTATTCACAACACTTGGTTTTTTAGGATTCGTATTGCCTACATAATATTCTTGTCTATCAGGATAATGGGCATCAATGTTAAAAATTTGCGAAGCTGTAGCTCCCATGACTGTCGAAGAATAACGCCTCCTCACCCTTTATCTATTTTTGACCAATCTTCACAGGAACACAATCGATTCGGTGGTTTTCGAAATATTACATTTTGAATGTTGTTTTTTTATAGGCAGTGCCACGCCCCTAGGTCCAATTTTAACCAATCTTCACAGGAATACTCCTGGGCCAATATTTAAGACTAGCTGGACCCGTGCTCGCCTTGCCCGCTCGCACAAAATTATATTTGGTTATGTGTATGTATATATTTTCACTTCAAAAAATACATTTTGGCTAAAAATTGTTCCTTAGGACGTGGCTATAAACGACATAGCCTATAGCAGTCTCACGGTGTTAAGGAACATTTTAAAAAAAGTTTCATTGAAATCTGTCCAGTAGTTTTCGAGTTTTTAGCTGACAACGAAAATTGCTACAGTTTTATTATATGTATGTATAGATTGTACGTAAATTTTAACTCAATCGATTCGGTGGTTTTCGAAATATAAGATTTTTAATTTTTTTTTTTGTATGGGCGGTGCCACGCCCCTAGGTCCAATTTTGACCAATCTCCACAGGAATACTGTTGGGCCAATACCTAAGATTGTACGTAAATTTGAACTCAATCGATTCAGTGGTTTTCGAGATATAAGATTTTGAATGTTTTTTTGTATGGGAGGTGCCACGCCCCTTTGTCCAATGTTGACCAATCTTCAAAGTAATACTCCTGGGCCGATACCTAAGATTGTATGTAAATTTGAATTCAATCGATGCAGTGGTTTTCGAGGAATAAGATTTTGATTGCATTTTTTGTATGGGAGCTGCCACGCCCCTATAACTCATGAACCAATACACCTACAAAGACCGTATAAACTTATAAACCATGGTATCAACGTAACCTTTCATGGGAAATTTCCAGAATCAAAATCGATTCACGCATTACAGAGAACATTATCGATAAACACAATTGACCATGATTTTTATATATATAGATTACGACCACATTGTTTGGACCAAAGTTCCCATTAGCGTTTTAAAATGACCTATGTCTATGCAGCTACCTAAACCAAACTTTGCAGGACATTTAGCACTTACCAATTTTGAGCTATGAATTTGTATGTAAAAAAAATTCAGATATCTTAATTCCACAAAATGTGCGGCTTACATGGAATATTCCATATTACCTAGATTTGGGTGAATATGGAATATCCCATATTAGCCTCATTCGAATTGTTCCATTTTTCTAATTTATTTTAATTATTTATTTTTAATCATAATAAATGTATTTTCACGATATTTACAAAGATATTGCGTTTTGTACCATCAGATGGTGAATTGAATGCCTTAGGATTTGTCATAACAAATGTAACAAAATGTACCTCATTTTCGCATATTTTTGAAAAGTAGTAAAAAGTCGCATACCACTTATAATTTTTTCAAACAACCAGCAATATATGGACGTCCAACTTAACTGCTTTGCAGAGCACAAGTTGCTATATCCAATTTCTTATTAGATATATTTTTTATACCCGGTACCACACTGTGGTGAGGGTATATTCACTTTGGCATTCCATTTGTAACGCACATAAGGAGGCGTTGTAGGTATGACAAACTATATATATTATTGATCAGCATCACTTTCTTAGTCGATCTAGCGATGTCCGTCTGTCTGTCCGTCTGTCCGTCCGCACAATTACGGCCGTAATGTAAGAGCTATCGACTTGAAATTTGGTACGTAAGCTTTTATCCACCAAACTGAGGCTAAGTTCGAAGATGAGCAAGATCGGATGAAAACTACTACTACCTCCCATACAAAAATATCGGATTTATATAGCTTTTTGATGTTAAAAATTAAATTTAAATAGCTACAATAAAGATAGCAAGTTTAAACTTTGCACATATTGTTTTAAAAATATTTAAAATTTTTTGACAAAAAATGAGCTTGATCGAATAAAAACTACCCATACCTCCCATACAAATATATATTTTTTTAGTACTAAAATATTTTTTTATTTTTACAATAATACAGTACCGGGTATTTGAGCTTCGGCATAGTCGAAGATAAGTGTCTTACTGGTTTTTATTTACAAACATCGCAGCATGAAAAGTTTTTTGCAGCGGTTTTTAAAATTTAATTTTCTTTTTGACAGTTTGACAGATATTTGAAATCGAGTACAAGATTATCTAGAATTCGTTCACAATCTAAGTTGTCAGTGTGAATAAAGATATGTCGATGTAGTAAATACAAATAAACAGGGATATTCCATATTAGCCACGTGGAATACGTTACCCTAACTTACTCTAGTAAATTAAATTGCAAAATAGATAATAAAGGGAGGCGCAGAGGTTAGTGTGCTGGACTACTGTGCGAGGGATCCCAGGTTCGATCCCCGGAAAAACACAAATTACATCTTAAAGGTTTTTTTCTACTGCGCCACCTCTCGCGAACGTCAGACAAACATCCGAGAGTATGACTGTCCTGAAAAAGCTTCTCAATTCAGCCGTTCGGACTCGGCATAAAATTGTAGGTCTCTTCCATTCGTCCCAAAAATAGAAACTCACACAAAACGAATGGTTGCGAGAAGCTAGGCCCTGGGTGTCTACCCGCCTGTTGCGCCACCTATTTATTTATTTTACATAATAAAGGGCCAAGAAGAAATTAACAATAACTACCCTAAACTGGCGTGCTATAGCATCTTTTTCCAGGTGAACTTTTTTTATTCGTTGTATTTATTGAAGAAACATTTACTTTCTTCTTTTTACATAGTTTCTTTTAAAAATTTAACTTTGAATTTAACAACAAGCTGTATGGCCATTCGGAGGAGTCATGTATTTCATAAATCTAAACAACAAATGGAATAGGGATGTCTTCACGTATATGTACATATTGTATCATTTTAATGACCAAAGCATTTCATATAAAATTTTATAATAGATGTCAATAACTTCAAATCTATTATCAATTGGCATTTCACATCAGATTCCAGAGTAACAACTTTCCATACAAAATTGAATGTATTGCAAGTAGGACTTTTTAGATATTTTCTCCTCAATCTTCAAATGAATTGGATATCTTTTGACATCAGAGTCTTAGCGTCCATCCTGTTCGTGTTGCTACGAAAATGAATATCACAAAGGCAAATCAATTACATATCAACTGAATCGGAAATTGGAGATCAATTCAGATAATGTAATGTCAGTTTTATGTGGAAATTGTCTGCTTGGCATGGATTTTGACTTAATTCTCGTTGCGGAAGGAATGAGAAATATTGCACAACAGATTTAGATAATTCCCATTGATTGAACACATGTTTCTTGTAATTAATGGTTGTCACAAATATAGCATAAAAGGAAGTGATTTGAGCTCTTACCAGCATATAATCAGACTTTGTAAATACCTTTCCGGGTTCTGCTATAGGCAAAAGCAGTATTGCCTGTGCATTGTGCAACTGGCGAGAGTAAAGGTATTTGTAGAGTAAAGGTATATTAATTATGTTGTTGATTCACAGTTCTACTTTGGATTAAGGAAGGTTTATTGAATAAAATGTTCCTTTTACAGTCGCGTTTTCGGCCGTTCGGAATCGAATTCTGAAATATCTTTTGCCTTGGGCGAAATATTCTGTTCCTACGGGGCCGTGTAATATGATCGTAATATTCTTCAAATGTGTTTTCTAAAAATTCAAACAAATCCATGTTAGGGCACCGGTGACGCTTGTCTACGCTCGTCAACGAAAGAATGCTCTGAAACTATATTTTTTCAAGTCACTTCAAATTTTGTTTAACTTCCGAATAAAGAATTTAAAAGCCACTTGAACCGGCTGATACTCTATACGAGACTATATCTGTCAGATATCACTATCCGAAATCTTTTAAACTAAAAAGTTGAAGTTTAGCTGACAGATAAGTTCCGGATGGTGTATCCGAGACTTTATCAGCTAGTCTCGAAACTGGCCCTAATAATATTTTTTTAATGCCCTGGCTAAGTTTTACGATATCACCGTAGCGATTTTTTCCATATAAAACTGTTTATTTTCATTTATTTAAGTTTATTTTTTTCGAGTTTGAAACACTTCACTTTAGCACTCAGACGCCCAAAGAAGTATCTTACTCACCATTTAGCATTGGCTGAGTCCTCCGTCTCGTGAAGAGAACAACCTCAGTTTTCAAAGGATTGACTAAAAGACTATTCCTAATGCACCATTTATAGACCATATCTAGAGACATCTGCTCGTTAGACAGTCTGTAAACATGATCCGACAAATAGTACGACAACATCATCCGCATATGTCTGAGCGTAGACGTTTGAACCATTATGGGTACGCAACGGAGGCTACAGAGAGTCAACTACCAAAGTTCTAGGGTTCCCCTCTTTTCAGGGATCGAAGTGTTCCGATTTGTTTTGACGACATCCACATATTTGTTAAACTCATAGATATGGGAATTTTAGACGAAGAATATTTATCTCAAAGGAGTTTAATCCCGCCTATGATCAATTTCACTCGAATTTAATTTCGCGCGGCTTTAAAATTGACAGTGTTCCAAATTGAATAATCAATTATTTTGGAATGCAAGTGAATTCGTCTGAAAATAAACACCGAACAACTTTTTCACTAGTATGTATACCAAAATTACTGTTATCAACAATGGCTTTTGTATCTAGTCTCTCGACAAATGCAACTTTGTTTGTTCAAAACATGTACACTCCCATGCACATGAATAGGGACAACATTTTTGATTTTCTGTTTCTCATTCTTAACTATCGGTATTTACTTTGTGTTTTTATTTAGTACCTACGTAGTAATAGGCAACTACACTAAATTCTCACAAATTTTACCAATATATGTTATTTTGGTTTTTCTTTGACCACGCAAAAAAAAAGTAAACTTTTTTTGCAGCACTTGAATAGGGAAAGCAATTGCTTTAGATCTATTTATGGAAGCTGAAGGTATTTTTATTTTTTATTGAGCGTATATTTTAATCGTTTTCAATCAAATGGGTCGAGTAAAAGTTTAAACAGCATACGAGAAAAGCAAAATATTTGACTACGTGTAGTCTGTAGTGTATAGTGGAATAAGCAAGTCAGTGGTTTGTAATATTCTTAAAAATAAGTGCAACTACGGAAACAACATGAAAGAGGGGCGTACCTAGGGCTGCCAGATGAAATTTTATTAAAATCGGGACTCCAAGGCCCGAAAATCGGGACAAATCAGGACATACAAAATATATACATTTTTATACTCGCAATTAAGGAAAACTAAACGTTTTTTAACATTACCTATATACCTATAGTAGGTACTTCAGGAACTTTCAATATTCAGTTTCAGTCTAACAGTTAGGTATGGATACATGAACATATTTCATATATTTATCATTTGAACTTATTTTAGAAATAAGAAATAATTCTGGGTGATCACAGAATCCGTCGTATTCGGAATTTTGCTACGAAGCCCGAAAGAACTATCACAGAATCCGTCGTAGTGGACATTTTTGCTACGAATTTAATCCGACGTAGTGGAAACGTTTGCTTCGAATTTAATTCGTAGTTTTGCGATTACTTATTAACCAGAAGAAGTCATGTCAATTATGATTAAGGACATCTTTTCATGTATAAAACAGTTTGTCCTAACTAATTGCCCATTGGTGATCAACGTCCAGCCTGGCCCAGCCCATACGATAAAATCTAGGAAGCTAATACTTATTTTGAAACAAAATTCTGAAGGAAAATTCTGGAGCAAGGTGCATTGAAGTGGTGACCAAGTGGCGGTGGCATACGAGTGGTGTGGCAATAGAATAGCGGCGAAGTGGTATGAAATTGATTTAACGCCCACTGAAGTGGCAAGCAACGTATGGTGCCATACTGATTTACCAGTTCGTAAAATGTTATCATGATGTTGAATACTATGCTTGGTCGTCTCACATGTTTTTAGTTTCTGGGTAATCAAAAATTCTCAGTTATAATGCAAAAATCCACGTCGTCACAATCCGCATGCCACTCTCTGACTGGCATCACGCCACGTGAAAAATACCACGTCGCCCCCACTCCGCTTTGATTTGCGCGTCTACAACTACATTGGTCCACTTGGTCACCACGCGCACGCCACTGCCACACCACTTGTTTTTACCCTATCGATCACGTAGAAAAGTTCATTAGGTACATATATACTTCTGTAACGAAAACGAAGCTTCGAATAAATTCTAAACAATATTCGTTATTAGAACCAAAAAACACCAACCGCCACATACAACACTGTCACAGTTTGTCTGAATTTGAAATTTATGATTATGTACATATTTCCATGGATAAAATGCATTCAAAGCAACAGTTGCAATTTCATATAGTCGTTAACAACTTGTAACACCATGTTAATATTGTTTTATTTTTTATTTCCGATCATTTTCAAACGAAGTAGAAAATCGGGACAAAATCGGGACATTTTGTACATCGGGACAGAAATCGGGACATGGTTCAAATGTCGGGAATGTCCCGCCAAAATCGGGACGTCTGGCAGGCCTAGGCGTAGGTACCCCAAACGTGCCTGTACTGAAGTGGCAACCTTATTATCAGGGGAATAATACATAATTAAGAATGATTGGGGATGGAGTATACGAGTCCGGTAGACAATTTTCAGATGTTAAATCATTAACAGCAGCCATCAATGCCGCATGGAGCGACATTTCCTAGAGCTACCTAGCTAGAATATATCTATAATTCCGTTCCAAATGGTATTTAAGAATCTATTTCCAACAAATTTGGCTACACCCATTATTAACTAAGCTTAACAAGATAAAAAGAAATGAGTTCGAACTGAATCTTGCAACGTTTTGTGCGGCAAGAGAAAAATGAATTTTTTAACCTAGAATTAGAAACCATTTGTTTAAAAATAAGTGAAAGATTTTGGTGCTTAATTTTGTTTTCTCTTTAATACCCAATTGATATCAAAACATCACAAAAATGTTGTTTTATTGAAAAATCGCAAAAGAGGAACAAGAAATCTTGTCCAAATTCAAGTGCATGAGAGTGTATGCACTCGTACTCGGTTTTGTACTACCAGAACTTACAAAAATGCTTTTGTTATTGGGGCACACAAAAAGGAACTACGACTTTATTTCTGTCTCGTTTGATTGCCCCCAATACTTTCTTTAAACTTTTCTAGCAAATTGCTGGGGTAGTGTGTTACGTAATAAATTCCTATATCAACTTCTCAAAAGAGAGAAGTTTATAAAGTAATAGTGACTGATTCGTGCTAAAAACTTAAATTGCAATCTTAAAATAACGAAGCAACCTTATAAAGATTTAACTATTGAGAAGTAAAGGGTGTCCCATAATTCACACAAAATTTTAATTCTGCGCCATTAAATAGTACAGTGATGCCAACAGAAAAAAAGATTACAATAATGTTAGAGCTGACAGTTCGGGGTTAGAACAACGCATTTTCATTGTTGAGCAATATTTTAAAAATAATGAAGGCTTGTCAGCTATAGTCCGCAATTTTCGAGCATAAAATGGCCGTCATAGTGATTTAAAACCATCAACTGTGACGAGAAAAATTGAAAAATTCAGGAAGACTGGATCAATAAGTGATCCTAAACATCCTGGGTATCCTGTCACAATTCATTCAACAGACAAACATCGAAGCAGTTCGCGAGAGTATTGCTGACAGTCCATGAACATCAATTCGGCGCCGTAGTCAAGAATTGGACATTTCGAGAAGCTCTCTACTGCGAATTCTCACGAAAGACTTGAAACTTCATGCATACACAGTTTAATTGACTCCAGAACTGAAGACTGCTGACCATGCAGGGCGAAGAGAGTTCGTTGAATGGATTTTGGAAAAACAACAAGTGGATGCAGGTTTTTCGAACAATAACATATTAAGTGATGAAGTTTATTTTCGTCTTGATGGCTGCGTTAATCGTCAAAATTGTCGCATTTTAGGGTTCAGAAAACCCACGAGTGATTGTTGAACAGATTCATCCACAATGCATTACTGTTTGGTGCGGATTTTGGGCTGGAGGCATTACAGGACCATATTTCTTCGAAAATGCGGCTGGTCAGGCAGTAACAATTAATGGTGTTCGTTATCATGGCAAGACAAAGTTCGACAGCTGTTTCAGAACAATCTGGTCCTTCTGTGAACATCCCGCCTTGCACACTCAAGCTTGAAGCAGGGAGAAAAGCCACAAGAGAGGCGAACGCAAGATGGGCCACCTTAAACATTAAACGCTATGGCCGTCCTTCAACGAAACCAAAACCGAGAAAATAATGCGGAAGAATAAGAAATCCCTGCCCAGCCTTGTAGGTATCATAACGGGGCACAACACTCTGCGGTACCATATGAAAAAAACGGTCGTAACTAATTAATAATATGTATCAAAATTGCATTTTGCGTATATTATGGGAAACACATCCTCTTTTCTATTGTAAACAACAATTTGGAAGCTACTAGGGCACATAGGTCAAAAATTAATACTGACAAAATAGCATACCCGTGCAACATGTATTCCCTTTTTTATGCTTCCCAAAATTAAAGATCATCTCCAATTCCAAGAACTGAAGCCGCTTGACCACCAGAAGCGTCGTATATTCGTGAATTGAGCTGATTCGGGTTTTCATCGAAAAATCATCTTCAGCGATGAGACTCATTTCTGGTTGAATGGCTTCGTCAATAAACAAAATATGCGGTATTGGTCAGGCAACAATCCACACGTACTCCATGAGTCATGGATGCAAATCCCGAAAAAATTACGGTATGGTGTGGTTTATGGGCCGGCGGCGTCATTGGGCCGTACTTCTTCCGTGATGATCAAGACCGGCATGTTACTGTGAATGGGAATCGCTATTCCGAATATTTTCGGCCCCAATTGGATGATATGGACTTGGAGGACATGTGGTTCCAACAGGATGGCGCCACAAGCCACACAGCGAATGTCACAATCAATTTATTGGAAATCAAGTTTGGAGAACGTGTTATCTCACAAAATGGTTCAGCCGCTGGGCCGCCTCGGTCGTGCGATTTGACGCCGTTAGACTATTTCCTGTGGGGCTACGTCAAGTGTATGGTCTATGCCAACAAGCCAGCGACGATTGATGAACTTTGTACGAATATTGAACGTGAAATTGCAGCAGTATCGACCGATTTATGCTTGAAAACCGTCGAAAATTGGGTTCAGCGTCTGGACTTCTGCAAGCGTGCCCGTGGTGGCCATGCAAAAGAAATCGAGTTCCATACATAATGGCATCGAACGTACTTTCACAGGAACAAAGAATTTCATTAATATCCAAAACGGTTTTTTTTTTATTTAAAAAAAAACTTTTGTAGCGCTCTTATTGAAAAACCCTTTATATGCTTGTGTGCGCAGTAGCGCAGTGGTTTGTGTGCTGGACTACTATGCGAGAGATCCCAGGTTCGATCCCCGGAAAAACACAAATTACATCTTAAAGGTTTTTTTTCTACTGCGCAAACGTCTGACAAACATCCGAGAGTATGACTGTCCTGAAAAAGCTTCTCAATTCAGCCGTTCGGACTCGGCATAAAATTGTAGGTCCCTTCCATTCGTCCCAAAAATAGAAACTCACACAAAACGAATGGTTGCGAGAAGCTAGGCCTAGGGTGTCTGCACGCCTGTTGCGCCACCTATTTATTTATTTTTCTTAAATATATGCTCCATTCAAATCTCTTTCCGTTCACACTTCATTTGTTAAGATAGTTTGAGTCTGATACCCACAAAAGGGATCAATACTACCGAAATAATAAATAAAGGGGATAGAGACCACGTAATGTCAATTATACCTCAGCGGGGGAACATTATTATGTGTATGCTTGTTGGTCCTACACTCTACACCTTCAAAGAGTAGGTACATGCCTACAGTACTTTCTCTATACGTAATGGGAGAATGAGAATTTAATTAATGAAATAGTCGCTGTCTTTGGGACACTTCGTAATTCCGAACATTTGTGAAGCAGATTGCTCTGCCATTTTTTGTTTATACTTAATGTCTATAACGGAAATGCTCTGGGCTATTTGTCTTTCCTAATACCGCACCGCTCAATGCCAACAGCAGTGCCAAGTTCGGGTGCAGAATATAAAATCTCTGAAACCGTGTGAATTTAAATAATGTTAATTGAGTTCATGTATCAACGCGCCGCCCGCCTACAAACAAGGACCCTACGCCCCAAGTTTGGGCATCTGTAAACAGCGACCTTTTTAATTTTACTTAGCATCATTAATTGGTATGTGCTGTGCTCATCTGCACAATGAAAATAATAATGAAAATAATGAAAATAATGATTCTGACAGCAATCATAAAATTCCAATAAATAGTTCGTATCTTGACAGTTTTTTGAAAGTTGTGTTTGGCTTTGTTTGTCGTATTACAAAAGCTTGTAATACAGAAGCCCGTAAATGAACATTTTCAAATAACCCGTATTTTTTTTGCCTTTGCATTTGAATTGCAGGCAAACGTAGAAAACGCTTCCGTACCCTTTAAAACTATTTTGAAAATAGGTCCAGGGCTCACTTGGTGTGTGAATAAGCATCATTTTGTTGTTTATGGAGCGAGCCAAATTTACAAGTCACACAAGTATCTCTATTGCATCCATAAAAGTGAAAGTTTGGTGTTGTTTTAAGCTGGGGCCTGTACCACAAAGGAACAATTTAACGTTTTAACAAGTAATATATAACATATAAATTTAACAGGCAAAGTTAATTTCTGTACCACCAAATTATTCACTATGAAAGTTAACAAGTAAAATTTCCCTTAACACTTGTTGTAGAATTTTGCAAAACTAAGGCGGCTCTCAGATTGAGGAAACAAGCAATAAGCAACCAAGCAACTATAAGGCGGCTCTCAGATTGAGGCAACAACACAAGCAATAAGCAACTATAGTTACTATAGCAACTGCCAATAAACAATCAGCAACATTTTTCGTTCGAGCGATATTTAGTTTCTTTGATGTGAGACCTCTAATTTAATTCAAAGTAAAATAATTGTGAGCGATAATTTTGCGTGTTTCCTATTGCTAGTTGCTTATTGAATGTTGCCTCAGTGTGAGAGCCGACTAACTGTCAATAAGCAATACGCAACTTTATTTTAGCCTATTCTCACATCGAAGCAACAGTATTGCCTGAAATTTCTAACTAAAGCTATGAGTACACGACAAGCCAAACACGACATACACATGCCACTCTGACGGAAATTTGACGTCAGAATATGTCACAAAAGTGTGCATGTCGTGTATTCGGCATATTATTGACGCTGACATATACGTTGGCATGCGTCTGTCACCCATATGCCCGACTCAGAATGGCATGTAAATTTCGGAGAATACAAAAAAATATCGTTAGAATTGAAGATTTTTTGGAAGTTTTTTAATCCATTGGTATCGTAGCCATACTCTGATGGAATTTGTTACTTTATGGCTTGATAGAAAGAAGACGAACCATATTTTGGGATGTATACTGCATTTGCATCGAAATGTTACAGGAAAGCCCGTAGTGGGGAAAACACCCCAACGACAACATCCACGCTACGGACCCAAGAGGATTGCCCTACGGGATCAATTTAGGGAATGGCCCACTCCCGATAATATCGTAAATTACATGTTGAAAAAAAAAGACCAAAAGCAACGCAGACTTGCGAATACTCAACGATATTAGGCGTTTAAAGCGCCAACGTAAAGAGATTAGCCCAAATAACGGGATATTAAAGGGTAAGAACCCGCCAATACCAATGAACGTCGGATCATTGCTGCCTAATGCAAGGTTTTTTAAGTAAAAAATTAAGTATTTGCTCGTATCTCAAACTATTTATTTTTATCCCCAACATTCCTACATCAAAATACATAAATAAATATATTTTACAACATATTATAGTTTCATCAAAATCGAGTCCATGTCGATTTCGTAAACAAAAATCTTTATTTGTAAAAAAAATATTGGGAATTTGGCCTCACCATCGACCCCACCAACGTTTATTTATAATGACTGGACTACCGGAGTAGCTGTCAGCTCAATCTCAACTAGGATCTCAACGTAAATGAATCCGCCCTTTCAGACCGTATCTCCAACATCCTTTTGAAGAGGTGTTCTTACTTACTTACTTAAGGTGGCGCTATAGTCCGGGGTGGACCTGGGCGTCAACCAACAAACGTTTCCAGCCAGCACGATGTTTGGCCAGCTGTCTACAGTTGCACACGCTAAGTTGGTTAAGGTCCCTTTCCACTTGCGTGCGCCACCTGAGCCGCGGTCTTCCTCTACTGCGCCGTCCCTCGTGTGTGGATTTGAAGATTTTCCGGGCCGGAGCATTCACGTCCATTCGCTCTATATGACCCAGCCACCGCCGTCGTTGGATCTTCACTCTTCTGGCTAGGTCGAAGTCGCTGTACAGCCCGTACAGTTCGTCGTTGTATCTCCTCCTTCATTCCCCTTCTATGCAGACGGGACCGAAAATGACTCGAAGAATTTTCCTTTCGAAGCAACCAAGAGTAAGCTCATCCGCTTTTGATAGAGACCATGCCTCAGCAGCATAAAGTACGACTGGGATGATTAAGGTCTTATAAAGGGTCACTTTTGTTGTTCGACAGAGGGCTTTGCTACTCAATTGCTTGCTTAGCCCTAGGAAACAGCGATTGGCAAGAGTTATTCTTCGCTTAATCTCAGCGCTGGTGTCATTGTCTGAGTTAATAGCGGAGCCTAGGTAGACAAAGTCCTTTACCACCTCAAAGTTATATCTGTCTATAGTGACATTCTGTCCAAGACGTCGGTGTTGGGTGTCCTTTCTTGATGAGAGCATATACTTTGTCTTGCCCTCATTAACCGCCAAACCCATCTTTGCCGCCTCCGTCTCAATGCTCACGAACGCGCCAGTGACATCGCGCTGCGTTCTCCCGATTATGTCGATATCGTCGGCGTAGGCGAGTAGATGGACGGACTTTTGAAAGATAGTGCCTCTGGTGTTTTGTTTGGGTTTTGAGTTTTGCACTATTCTTTCAAGAACGATTTTGAAGAAGTCACATGACAGCGCATCGCCTTGTCTAAATCCTTTTTTGACATCGAAGGTCTCGGTGAGTTCTTTACCGACCTTGATGGAGCAGCGTGCATTCTCCATTGTCATCCTACACAAACGGACGAGTTTGGCAGGGATGCCAAAACTAGACATTGCTCTGTATAGCTCGTCTCTATAAATGCTGTCATACGCGGCCTTAAAATCGATGAAAAGGTGATGGGTATCGATTTGGACTTCCCGGGTTTTCTCCAAGATCTGCCGCAGTGTGAATATTTGGTCGATGGTAGACTTTCCTGGCCTGAAGCCACACTGATAGGGACCAATCAGCTTGTTGACGAAAGGCTTCGGGCGTTCACACAACACGGCAGATGTTGGCGATGTTAAGAAGACTAAAACCTCTGTAGTTGGCGCAGTTCAGAGGGTCTCCTTTCTTGAGGATCGGGCAAACAATGCTAAGGTTCCATTCCTCGGGCATACTTTCCTCCGACCATATTTTACAGATGAGTTGGTGCATGCTCCTAACCAAGTCATCGCCTGCCGCTTTGAATAGCTCGGCGGTTGGACTTAAGCTTAGATGTCGCTATCTGCAGTTCGTCCAGGTCGGGTGGACGGAATTGTTGGTCTTCATCGTCCAGGTTGAGTGGTCCATTCTGCCTGACAGCGGGATTTAGTTCGTCATCGCCGTTAAACAGTCTGCAGAAGTGGTTCTTCCATATCCTCAGCATCTCCTGCGATTATACTATGATGTTCCCTTGTTCGTCTTTGCAGGCTTCGGTTCGGGCTCTGTAGCCTTGGCAGGTTTTTTACCCTTTGGTAAAACTTCTGAACCTCATTTCTGATGTAGCATCTCTTTATTTCCTCGATCGCGCGCTTCTCGTGCCCATTATTTTTTTCTCCTGAGAAGCCGGTGTTTGTCTCTTCTTTTCTGCGCGTAGAGCTCACGGGCAGCTCTTGTCCTTCTTTGCAGCGCCGCTTTGTATGCCTTTTGTTTCGCTGCATGTGCTCGCACAGCACTCGTCGTCGTACCAGGGGTTTCGTTGTGGTGGTCGAGTGAAACCAAGCACATCAGAGGCGGCGTGTCTGATGGCTTTTTGGCAATGTTGCAACTGGTCTTCAATGCTTGATACTGGCTGCATAGAACCTCTTGAGAGATTGAGAGAGACTCGATCGGAGAAGGATCTGGTGATCTCTTGCGATTTTAGCCATCCGACGTCAAACTTCCTCCCAGTATTTACTTGTCTTTGCGGTGTTCGGCATATCCAAAGGCGTACCTTGGCTACAACAAGGAAGTGGGTTCACACACGACACAAGCGATAAATTTAAGTCGCTTTGAGAAAACAATATATGAAACAAGACTGCATACGAACGAAGTCGCATGTGGTGGTTGGTATTGCTGGCATTGTGTACAAGTATCCTTCTTACATAAGCGAAACACGATCCCACTAAAGGGTTAAAATAAATAATCTTGACCTGCTCCCACTTATTAAATGTTTTATTCTGTTGTCTGTTTTTAATTGCAATGGTACCAGTTGCATATATTGACATCATCACACTATTAATTTTTTAATACGGATGCTAAATCTATACAGTTGGCAAATTCCTAAAATAAGTCGTTATACGAGCCCAGCGCCACTTAGGAGGGACTAGTATAAACAAAAACAACCCGAAGCATCACACGGACATATGGTGTGCGACTATAAAATTGATAGCTTCAGTGGTTCAGCCTTCATTATCGGACTTTTATACGCACCAACGTTAACGTTGTTATATATTAAGATATATGTAAATGTATATACACTATTTTTATAGGTTGTACGATAACATAAAAGGGATTATTGCGCTCCACATGGAAAATAAGCAATTTTAAATCAAAGTTTATTTTCCAAGAGAATTCAATTATTTCATGCCCTCCTTCACTTTTATACACACCGTAAATCCTGGTATTTAAAGGAATGTCTTTGTTTTTTAGGAATTTGTAACAATCCTGAATTATGTGGATACGGTTGTGGTATTTGCAGTTCCATTCACCACTATCGTGGTTTTAAACACTTTTACTGGATGTACTGTTTGGAAGTTTGCTACCGTTCGAAGAACCATGACACTACAAAAGCGGTAATGTATACTTTAAATCATATCTTATATATACAGAGAGCGTCAAAAGTGAGTAAACATCAACGCTCTTTTACATTTTCTTTAGGGTATTGAAAAAATTCTTAAAAAAAAATAGCAAACTGTAAAAAGTTTGATAACGAAACAGCAATAACAAAACGTATTTTATTTTGACAGGATAAACTACTTTATAGGTATTTAAAATAAATAGTTTTCAAATTTCAAAGACAAACGAAAACATCATTAGTGTTCACTCACTGTTGACTCTCACTGTACATGGATTTGCAATGTGTAAAAATGATCCAATAAATTTGCCTTTCAAATAACAGCAGTACGCTTCAATTTGTGTAATGTATCTACTTTTTTTTTTAAGCAAAACCCAAATTACAAGGAGTCCCTTTTCATCCACATACAGAACGAGTACCGTAAAACGACAGAATTCGCTGGTGTCAAACTGTTCACACCCCAATGGACAGAATTCTATAAAGCAAAGGGAGTCGAGAAAGAAATCAGGTTTGTACTGTGGTTTGAGTAATTTTATTTTATTAGACGTTGTCCTGATAAATATTTTATATTTTGCAAATTGGATTCTGTTCACATAAAACTCACTTGTTTACTTGATATTTTTAAAGGAAGACGAAAAATGACAAACTCATCGCAGCTAAAGGTGACAAAGATGCTGCTCATAGTATCGACGGTATTTGTTTGTTTAAACCTACCCAGCTACGTGATGAGATTGAGGACCTACTTAGAGGTAATTTAATGTTTCCTTGTTCGGTTAACAGTACTGCATTACGAATTAGGGAAGACGACAAAAAATGGCGCAAGGGGATTGAAAACTTGAGATATTCAAAACATCTCCAAAATGTTGTTTGAAGTGTAAATAAATTGGTTTGAATACCAAAAAGCTAAAAAATGAAAAGTTAAAAAAACAAGACGACTAGTGTGTACTGTGTAGTGTATAGAATATGGAAAAATATAGTTTCCCATTTCAGCTACAACGAAATAATTAGGTGTAAACGGGCATCAGACTGCAATATTCAGGGCTATCGTGAACAAAAATTCCCCACGTAATTTGACGGATTTCCAACCGGAATATTTTCTTCTCAAATTTGCATATGGAACCTTAAAAGTAAATAAGTTAAAAAATAAGCTTTTTTTCTAATTTGGTTGATTTTAACCGAGGAAGTAAAAGTGGTGTAGGATTGGTGTACCTCTGTGTAAATTTATTGGATGAATATCGCGACATTGCCAACGGTTTCTTAAGAAGGAAGGTTGAAAAGGACTTCTGAGAATGATAACTGTTCGAATCCAATCCCATGATTCTTTCCAAGTCCTCTCTGGTAACCACCTTCTGCAAAGAATCGCAGACATGCACTCAGCTTGACGATGGGAAGATTAGCGAATGGGTTTTTGATTGAAAGAACCCAAATCCAGCAAATATTTAAACATTTTTTTATTGACCCTATAGTATTTTTATTTTTTATTTATTTATTTATATATTTATTTATTTATTAATTTTCTTATTTGTTTATATATATTTATATGTCTATATTTTATTTATTTATTTAAAGGCATTTAAATCATTTTTAAATTATTAGCATAACAATTTAATTGAATTGATTCATATTTTTTTTTGTCTTAAATTAGAGGTTTTTTTGGTATTTTCCTCTAAACGCATTTTTCTCAGAAGAGCCGATTTTACTTTCAATAATGTTTCAGTAGAAAGATATCATTAATCTCTGTATTGAACATATGTATGTGCGATAACAAAAGAAATGTACATTCTTATACCAATAAAATATATCTCTATAGTATTGGTGAAATCGAATAAATAATGAATTATGCAATAACTATATTCCAACGCTATTAAATCTCTACTTACACTGCCTGTGGCAAATCAAGGGATTGGATTTGTCTCTTTAAGTTCTTCTGTTCAATTTCACTTTATTTTTTCATGATGAATTTGTTCCTCGGTTAGCAAGCTAAACGCTGAGCTGTGAATTTTGAAAGCTTAATATTTTCTTTTATATTTCACTGAATCGAACACTTTCTTCAATTAAATAAGAATAAATCCAATTTGGGTCTTTGCAATTACTCACGTTCCCAAAATTCCTTGCAAAATAATTTGCAAAATATTCCCAAATATGGGCTTAAATGACAACTGAATATGAATCACAACTGACAACTATCAATGAATTAGAACACATTTTCGAAAAATTCCGGGGGAAATAAATTCCGATGGAATTTCAAGATAGGAGGGATATTTTCCATGGAACAAACATTTTTCGGGGGAATTTTTTTTTCCTCGGAATTGCCGATAGCCCTGAATAAGTATGCAGGAGGCAGTGGCGCAGTGGTGTTAGTTTGTTGTGTGGAAGGTTATATGTTCGAATCCAAGCCAATATTCAATATTTCTAATAAGATAACAAATAAATGCAGCGGAAGTATCGTTAAAATTGCGTAAAACCACAACAATTCTACCCTTGTTACAAGGATGTTATGAACGTACCATAGGCAGTTCGAATGGCAAATTGCAGGAAACTGCAGGGTCTAATTTTATGCATACATACCAACTAAATGTATAATGCTCACCCATTATTAGGGTATTCGTAACCACTTTAAAAACAAAATCCCAACAGACAGCAATGGGGAGAGGATTATATATGAATAATAGCTTTTGCCCGCGGCTTCGCTCGCCCTGCCCTATTGGAGAAAACAGTTCAAAGATTATATGATCAATATTTTTGTTAGTAAAGCGCTGGCATCTCAACACATATCATACTTAGCAGATTGAGTCACAATCTATGGGACAAATCATATTTCTTTGCTGACAAATACAGCGATATGATAAGCACCATCTTTAGAATAGGGAGATCTTTTACCCCTTCATTATATTTGGAGTACGTACGCTGGAGTTAGATGAAGCGATAAGCATATTCAACGGCGAAAGATTTTGGGACGCATTACAAAGTTTAAAATTGATACGACGAACGGTTCGGGACTTAAGAAAAGGGCCACAAACTAAGTTTGAACCCCCCTCTTACCCCTTTAAGGGTAGAATTTCCAAAATCGAAGAAAACATTTCATTTATTTCTCATAGAGAATATGCAAACCGAGTTTGAAATCAATCGGATGAAAAATAAGAATCTTCCCATACAAACTTTGACCCCTCCCCTTTTTTAGGGGTCGAATTTGAAAAAATCCTTCCTTAGTGGTTGTATACATCATAAAAAAATAACCTCTGTGCAAAATTTCAACTGTGTAGAGCAAATGGTTTAGGCTGGGCGTTGATTGGCAATATCCAAAGATAGGCCTAAGATAAAAATAAATAAATATAGGTGGCGCAACAGGCGGTAGACGCACTAGGCCTAGCTTCTCGCAACTATTCGTTTGTGTGAGTTTCTATTTTTTAGGATGAATGGATGGGCCCTACAATTTTATGCCGAGTCCGAACGGCTGAATTGAGAAGCTTTTTCAGGACAGTCATACTTTCGGATGGTTGTCAGACGTTCGCGAGAGGTGGCGCAGTAGAAAAAACCTTAAGATGTAATTTGTGTTTTTCCGGGGATCGTAAGGGTGCCTAGGGTGCCTAGCGGACCTGTTGCGCCAACTATTTATTATTGTATTTATTTAATACTAGCTGACCCGTGCTCGCCTTGCGCCGATCGCCTTTAGCAAACAAAGAAACTGATATTTGGTAATTTAAGATTACATTTTGAGTGTTTCTTTGAAATCTATCCAGTAGCTTCGCGCTTTTAGGAGACAAAGAAAATTCCTACAGTTTTATTATAAATATAGATACCGATTTAATGTGCACCCTCTGCATCGCCCTCCCTCTCCATGATCTTGCTACTTGTTTATAATACTGCATTTCGTTTCCTTTCCTTTGTTTCTCTCTTCATATGGAATCCAAACAACTACCTACCCCAACCCTACACTGTTACCATACCACATATCGAATGAAATTCTTATTTTTATTAATATACAGCCCATGCCATACTCCAGCACGCACCCCATTCCCATCCAGCATCGGGCATACCATCATAATAGACATACCTACACATACAACTGACCATAGCACTCACTGCGAAAACAAATCAACCCTTTTCGAATGAGAGGTATACGTATGCTAGTGTTGTTTTTGTTTGTCCTGTCGCACGATCGCAAAAGTATAAACATCCATTTGTAGCAAGGTATATGTGTATGTATATATTTTCAATTCAAAAAATACATGTTGGCTAAAATCTATTCCTAAGGACGTGGCTATAAACGACATAGCCTATAGCAGTCTCACAGTCTTAAGGAACATTTTAAAAAAAGTTTCATCGAAATCTGTCCAGTAGTTTTCTAGTTTTTAACAGCCAAAGAAAATTCCTACAGTTTTATCATATGTATATAAAATATATTTTGTTATTTTGTAGCTCAATTAGGTTAAAGGGAACCACTCTGACAAATTTTAGATAATTCCTGATTTGCTATTCTATGTTTATTCAATGGATTACCTACTCTTAATATTAAGACTCTTGCTATCGGTGGCGTATACGTAACTTTTTTATATGTTGTTTTTTTTATTGTAGGTTCTGTTAACAAGTAGAAAATAAAAAATAAGAGGAATAAGGCAATCAGTTGAAAGATTTTTTTTCTATTGGTGTACCTTTGCTATTCGAGTACAGTTGAAACGTAGTTGAAAACAACATAATTTCAGTCAATATGAAGTAATGCCCCAGCTGAACAATTCCTAATGATCTAACTGTTCGATAGCAGGGAATGAGGACGGTGAAAAAAATTTAACTAAAGCTGATAGAACTTTTAAGTCATTCGTTAGTTAAAGGTCAATGTAAAAACTTTTTGAAGGATTCCCAGATAAAGTTCGATTTTTTAAATCAATATGACATGGAGTAGTTGCTTCATATCTTTCATGGTGTTCATTTTTAGAAAACTCAGAACAGTTAGCAGATGCTTTGTGGCGTACCTACCTACTCCAAAAAGAAAAATATTTAGTTTCAAAAAACTAACTACCACCAATTCAAAAATAACCCCCGACTGGATGACCTTATACACAAATCGAATCATTTTAATGAACACTTCTCTCCACTTCAATTCAATGGTGGCGCGCCCAGTTGAAAGAGGACCTCAACCAACACGGCGTGTGCATCTATAGGTATAGAGAGGCTGGTAAACAAATAAAGTACATAATCTTGTGAAAACTACTGCATTGCTTTTCACCCCTATCGTGGAATCCGCCGGGGGAATTATTCACGAAAAAAAAAATATTTCTATATCGTCAAATCTGCAAAGTTGACAGTTCCCCGTGTGGGTAATGTGAATGAGTTTCACTGTATCGTTGAAAACGTTCAAATCGAATTTTTCCCGAACAAAATGACATTTCTCACCCGCATCAAAATCATTGCAGATTTCTTAGCTTTTCTTGCTTTCTGCACGTAGTGAGAATTTTTTTAAAGAAAATGTACGCTTATTAAGCCGAACATTATGTAATAAATATGTGACTTAAAATTAAAACCAAAAAATTATCTTTATTACAACTACACAAATTTATTTTCACAAATAAAAGACAGGCGTTTGGCAATGAAACTACCTTTTCCAAAAACACAGGAGACGTTTCCGGCGGATTCCACGATAGCAGCACAAAATGAAAGGCAATCGAATAGGTAAAGTGAAACTCAATTTCGACGGATTCCACGGTAGTGGTGTTTAAAACTCATTTTTGGGGTAGCATGGACAAAAAGGATCGAACCATGGCAATTTGTTTTAAAAAAAATTATACGATTTCGATATTTCATGTCGGAAATGTATGCAATTTTATATTTTCTCGATTTTGATTTAATAACGAGGGTGATAATGTGCAGTGCGGCATAATGCTATCCGAGAGATTTAACGTCAAATAAAGGGGTTAGGGATACCTACGTTATACCCTTTTCCAAAATCCCTTATTCGACATAATCTCTCTTTTTTTTTCTCTTTTTCCAAAATCTCCCGGGACGAAATCCCCTATGCCGAAATCTCTCACAAGCAAACTAAAGTTTGCTTATACCCAACCTTGCACCTACTGCAAATACTACAGTGCCCCAAATAGAGAGTTTGCAGGGGGCATGCCCCCCATACGTACCTCACTTTTTAACGACATTTTTAGGTGTCGCGACGACGAGTTGTTAACACCAAATCTAAAAATGGGCAATTTTGTCGCTGGGGATTTTCTCTTACGGTATTTTGGAGTAAGGGATTTCAGCACAGAGGATTTTGGAAAGGGGATTTTGGAAAAGCGATTTTGTAAAAGAAGATCCCATCACCAACCCAAGGGGTTATTCTGAAATGCGCGGCGGGTCGTATTGAAAGCAATCACCCTTATTCTACGTGGCGTTTATATTAAACGACAAATGGCGTTTTTTGAAATCGGTATTGCATGTGGCGTGTTTCTAGGCGTTTTATGTCGTTAAACGACATGTGGCGTTTAAGTAGTGTGGAACACAAGTTCTACGCAGTTTTTCGCATTCTGACTGTCGTTTTAGTTGCACAAAACATATGGGCATATTCTTCGATAGTGGTAGACATTTCTGTTAGGATTTTACTAAGGGTTGGTTGGGCAAAACCCAAATTAAAATCATTCCCCACACCGCAAGAAAACGCAATATCGAAGCCAGTTTTAAAATGACTGGAACTTTAAAATACAAAACATAAATACCTACAACAGTTTAGAAGACGAACAGCTTTTTAACCTCGTCTTTTTGATTTAAACTGTTTTAATATCGCGACCATTAGGACTGTTCAACAGTTTTTTCGTTTGGTTTTGTTTGGATTTTAAATTCTGTGTGTTAAACAATTTACCAAAAAAAATCCCTCTTTTGCTGCCATAGATACCTACTTGTCAACTATCAGTTGTTGGTGTGGAACTCATGTGGAATGTAAAATAAATGAGAGAGGAGGCGTTCAAGGAATAGAATACCGATACTAAAACGACACTAAAGCGACTCGACTCAAAAAACGCCAGCTGTCGTTTAATATAAACGCCACGTAGAATAAGGGTGAATATCTCAAATTCGACCGACATCGTTTTTGCTTGTTTTCAAAAGCAAACTGATATTTCCAGTGCTTTGCAGTTTTTCCATTTCGACATCCAATAACAGCTTTTTCCCGTCACAAGATTTTAGTTTATTTTTTATCCGCAAACAATCCGTCAGTAATACTTTTTCCGAACTGTCAGCTTTTTGCACTCGGCATAAAATTGTAGGTCCCTTCCATTGGCCATATAAAAATAAAAACTCACACAAACTAATATTTGTAATGACCTAAGCTTCATACGGTGCCTATACGGACCTGCAACACCAATATTTTTTATTTGTTTTTTTTTTTTTAATCTAGCGGTTATGTCAGGGGAACGAACGTTTTCGAATATAACCAGATGGCCAACGCAATCACATCAGTGTTAGAATATTTCGACTTAAATTGCGGCCTCGGGCGAAACTATTATGTGTATAAAATCTGATTAACTGCAACGGCTGGTTGTTGAGGTCAGACCTGCGGCCACCTGTTGAGATAACCCTTTATTTATTATGTATATTTTAAATACAAATATGCTTCAGCTATGAACAACACCCTAAAAATGAATTATTAGTCAGTTGCCTGTATTAAAATGTCTTGTTTTTTAATATTCATTACCATTTTCTTTCCTTGAGTGTATTAAGTTTATTTTTATTGAAAAATCTGCATTAAAATATTCGTACATCCACGTACGAATTACGGCCTGTTAATTAGTGTCAAAAAGAAGCGCTGATTGTTTTGTTTTTAATTGCCTCAAAGCGATGTGAATAATATAACTGCATGAGTGTGAAAAGGAGTCCCTAAAGAAACGCGTAACACATTATGTTTGTACGTGATTTAAACACCCAAAAGAAACATGTGACGTGACAGGCAGAACAATTAGCTGGATACATTATTTAAAGGATCTACTGAAGTAGATGATAAATATTATCTGTATGAGCAGGAAATGGTGATTTTGAGAGAGATGTGTAAGGAAAGCCCTCTTTTTCATTGCCAGTGTGTTTACGTGTGCTCGCATAGATGTTTCGATTTTTGTCCTTCACGTTTGTGCATTCAAACGAGTAGTTCCCTTAAGCATTTCAATTAATTCCACCACCGAGATTGTGTATATTTGTGGGGAAGGCAAAAAAAAATAAATCTGGACGTGTATTTGTTATCAGATAAGATTCGTCCATTCAGTGCGGTTAAATAAATAATCAAATCGATAAGACTTCAACAAGAATCCAATTTATATTCCAAGAAAAGGAAATGATTAATTGACATTTGACAAATACCGGAACCCGTGCTTATTTTTGTATTAAATATCACCGAGCCGAACAAAATTGTTTTCAACATCGATGGGGTTTTATCGCCATTATATTCCATTGTTTTGAAATTGTCAAAAGGAAACGATGAAAGAAGACTTCATTGTGTTATAAATGTAAAAATAAATTTCGTTCTCCTTAACCGTAATTATAGGATTTTATTAGTCGTTTTGAAAACTGACAAAACATTTTCTTTTTTCGATTCAGATGAGTTTTCCGATTTATTTATATGCCGAAAGTGAAAACGGGCATTCATCAGTTGAAAGGAGCATTTATCATTTGCTTAAATCTCTTTCTTTGCTTTATATTCAAGCAATACGTGGCTCTATCGTAGTGCTTATTCCGGCCGGCGTCAAATAAATAGACTTAAAATAAAACTCGATAAAAAGAGCAAACTTTCTATAAAGGAATAGTATATTTAAAATTAAAAGTCGACGCCAAGTTATTTTTCAAGGATCCAGATAATTATTTTCAAATAATCCCATTTTCAATACCAACTTGAAGATGCTAAAAATAAGTCCTCTCACATTCGCATTCGTCTAAATCAATTTGTTTGGGCGCTATCGTGCTTTCAACAGACAGACGGACAGATGGACGGACGGACATGGCTAAATCGATTCAGAATGTAATCCTGATTCAGAATATACAGTCATGTGAAAAATAATAAAAAATTAAACAATTGCATAAACATTTTTCAAAATACAGCTCTGTTTCAATTGCCATAAATTGGTTAGAAAGGGCACATTAAATTATTTGTTTGGGATGCCGATAAAGTAAATATGTACCGCTATCATAACATAACATAAGCATATTTAAAAATAAAAACACTACTCCAAACTTTGAAAATATTCTTGTTCTTTGTATTCTCACGAAATACAGCAATGTGTCCCTATTATTTTTCACATTAAAAGGGTCCGCCAAATGACTTTTTTTTTAAATGCTATAAAAAAAACTACTGAATATTTTCTCAAATTTCTTTTTTTATTTGAAAGTACAATCCTACCGGTTAATAATGGAAAATAATTTCATTCAAATGGCTGCCTCGGCTGGCCATGCCACTTATCGGTCCAGCTGTATTTCACCAATGGCTTTACGAATATTGTCCTTTAAAGCGTCAATTGTCTCTGGCATGTCGGCGTAACACTTATCTTTTACGGCACCTAACAAATAATAGTCCAACGTTGTCAAATCGCAGCTCCGTGGTGCGATAACGACGACGATAACGCCATTGACTGTAACGGCCACTCCTTGCTCATTTCCGCACCAAACAGTTTTTTCCTCGGGTGTACGCACTATTTTTGGCTTTTCACGCTTTGGTTTATCGATGAGGATGCCAGTTTCTTTCACTCTTTTCACAAGATAACGAACATACGGAGCTGACGGTGCTTCTCTTCTTCCAAAATCCGTACGCAATTTTCGCACACATTCTGCAACATTACCATGATTTTCAAAGTAATGTCGCAATATTTCCCAGCGTTGTTCAAGCGTATACACAACCATAATCGTTCAGCAGAAGGATAAAACTAATTATCTGTCAAATCAGACATGGTCTAAGTGTTACCGTTCGCGAAATAAGCACTAGTTGAAAAAAAACGTTAGATGGCGGACCCTTTACTTTATGGGGTCTCCGGTGACTCCTTCTTGGCATTATAAATGTAATAGCAAAGTGAATATACCTTCCTGTGGAGGGTATAAAAATGTGCACGACTGGGTCCCACAAAACTTTTTCGTTTATTGCTAATCTTACAGAATCTCAGAATCATTTCAGCAAATTTTACGTTTGAAATTAATACTCCATACAACATTCAACATTCCTATTAATAAGCGACAGGAAGGCAATACGGATTTCGGAACTGTCGTTACACTGGAGACCTGCTTAGCTTCGTAATGCACCTAGGACGCAAGCAATTGAACAACTCGGGGAATCCACAGCCGTAGCCTTGGACGGTGCCATGAAATAAAGTCTTATGCAAAAACGTCCAAAACATAATTTTGAACTTTTTTGGACTTTATTGCCCTTTTGAAATTACAATAAAATCCAAAACAATTCATTACAAGGACTCAATGCACCTTCTAGGAGGCACAGTCAATTCAGGAATCACACGGCAGGATCACATATCTTATATCGCACGATCGGCGTCCGCTAAGTTGAGCTACCTATTTAGAGCAAAGAGGTACTTTAGCCCCAAGCAACTTCTCCTTCTCTTCAAAGCACAGGTTAGACCAGGCCTTGAATATTGCTCCCATATATGGATCTCGGCCCTAAAACATTCACTTAACCTACTCGACAGCATACAGAGACGAGAAGTTCGACTTATGGGAGACCCTATACTCACATCGTGGGCGCAGTAGCGCAGTGGTTAGTGTGCTGGACGACTGTGCGAGGGATCCCAGGTTCGATACCCGGAAAAACCAAAATTACATCTTAAAGTTTTTTTTTTTTTTCTACTGCGCCACCTCTCGCGAACGTCTGACAAACATCCGAGAGTATGACTGTCATGAAAAAGCTTCTCAATTCAGCCGTTCGGACTCGGCATAAAATTGTACGTCCCTTCCATTCGTCCCAAAAAATAGAAACTCACACAAAACGAATGGTTGCGAGAAGCTAGGCCTTGGGTGTCACCCGCCTGTTGCGCCACCTATTTATTTATTTATTTATACTCACATCGAACCTACAATCGTTGATGCACAGAAGACAAGTCGCTGACCTATGATTGTTCTATGGGTACTTCCATGGTAGATGCTCAGAGGAACTCAAAGACATTATCCCTGGAAATGCATCTTTTGGGCGCCCCACAAGACAGGCTATGCTCATGTCATCACCATACAGTACACTTGACAACCGCGAGGACATCAACTTTCCAAAACTCCTTCTGTTACAGGACAAGCAAACTTTGAAACTCGCTACCTGGGGATATATTTCCAGAAGGCTACAATTTCCAGCAATTTAAGGCAGAACTAACATACATCTGCAGGCATCTCGGGGCGCTGATAAAGCGTTACAGGTTCGCCTTTCCCGGGAGAAGTATTTAAAAAAACCTATGCTCAGGATATAAACATTTCCTAGCAGTTACATTTTCATCCAAATCGAAAATGGAGTTTTCGAGATATGAGCAGCTTTTTAAAGTACCATTATTAGCGTTTTGGTTGGATATCAAAGGACACAATCAAAAACTGAGTTTTCTATCAAGGTTAAAATGACGATGGTACTTCGAAAATAAGTTTCGAGAAAAATCCAATTTTCAAAAGTGCCGTTGTTGAACTTTTTAGCGAAAAACTGGGCATGCGGTCTTGCTAATGATAGGCCTCTATTTTGGTAATTTCTGCTACTGTTAATGATTTTTTCTACCCATTTTAACAGTTGATAGCTTTTCGACACTCACGCTTCCAAATTTTCACTTAAACTGTGATTGAGGCTATTCTAATCCTACAAACAAAAAAAAAAACATTTTAATGACTGTAAACAAAATTGGTTTCGAAATTTAAGAAATTTCTCAAATTTTGACAAAGTCGCAGACCGCAGTCTCTTACCTTGTCCCTCAATATATAATTCTTTATGTAAGCATGAAAGAAGTAACGGAAACACCTAATTTTAAAAAAGACAATGCGTGAGGATATCCAAATGTTACGGACTGTATATCCTTGAAAACAAAAATAAAAAATGTTTCGTTGACCTCTGGTTTTGCAGATTTCCTGTACTCCTTAGTTCATATGAGTAAAAAAGGAAATAGCGTACACATGTGTCAGTTACCAAACAGTTTCCTAATGTTGTTAACATATTGTCCATTTCTAATAATGGCATCCGCATACACAGAGATATCCGAGTGCTATACGTATACTTTGACCAAAAGAACCACAAAGTGACAAAAATCAATTTTCTCAGCGTGACTGTAAGCGATTAGTTTTATCCGAAAAGCAAAAGCCATTACTCGAAAAATCGATTCACCCATGAGCACAATATTAATCTGTTTCGACTGTAGCATTTGATTACTTTTTCCTGGGAATAAAAATGTGGAAATGACAAACACGCTCATCATCATCACTATTTACAAGTTTTAAGCATTTACAAAGGGATTTATTAAGGACTAAGGATTCTTCTTCTCGCTAAATCGTTACAAAGTGATGAGAGTCTTATGTAAATGCACAGTATCTTTCCAAGTAAAACTCAAAGACAACAGTAATTAAACTTTTTAATTCGCACGCATATCAATCCATGTGTGCAATATCATTTTGAATTAAGATTATAATGTGAAACCCATTTCCTGTTAAGTATAAGAAGCAAAATGTATCATATGCGTGACTTAGCCCTAATCTCCCTCCCACATACATTATTGCACATAATCGTATTTAACACGTTATGACAATAAAATGTAAATCAAAGACAGATGAACGATACCAAGAGAGTGGTGGGCGGTGGATGGTTGTGACAAAGTGTTTGGCTATTAAGTGGAATATTACTGGCACAGAAAATGGAAAGTGATTAAATAAAATTAAAACCCGAACCCAGGCATAGGGAATATACCACTCTGTCATAACCCCTGACTTTTAACTTGTTTGTGATTTAATAATAAGGGTCTGTGTCTCTATGACTATGTTATGGCTTCGTGGTTGTGTGGCTTTAAGTTTGTGGGCATGAATTTGTAATTTACTTTTCTACGGTCCCTGATTTACTAAAATAAGTTAACTAGTTTAACGAATGATGGCAACAGCATACCCGGAACCTTCGGCACTTAGGGTAGTGTCTTTTTATCTATACATTACACAATGCACCTCCTGCAAATGTTAATGATATGTTCCTATAAATAGGCAACAAATTAATGGAAGTACTTATTATGTATCATATTTCCATAGCCGCTTTTTTGTTAAAACAACGATGGAAAAAATAAATTACTACAAACACCAATTTTGTCTCACTTCCTCCAAATGCACACTCTAAATCACTTGACAAAATTTCAAGATTTAAAAAAAAAATAAAAATTTGGATGGAATTTCCAAAGTCTCTTTCCCCCTTTTGCTGTTTGTTATGGAGAAGTTTTTTGCGTAAGGAATTACTTCGTCGACTTCCGGTAAGAAGTACATACCTACATTTAGAGCCCTATTATCGTCCGCGAGTCGAATAAAAAGGCGAATGTGACTGTTTGGTATTGTGATTTGCGAATGTGAAAAATAATATTCGCCTGAATTGTCAAAAAGCTGGCGAATGTAAACTCACCGTATAGCGAATTTAGTGAAAGCCGTTCGCCTCAAATATCAAAATCTGGCGAATAAAAAAGTTGTGTGACTAGTAAGACGACTTTAGTTGATTGTGATAAATATACTGTTTTTGAGTTCTAAAAAAGTGAAAATAAGAGGAAATAATGAAAAAATGTGCACGACTGGGTCGCACGTAACTTTCTCGTTTATTGCGAATCTCGCAGAATGTCAGAGTCATTTTAGAAAAATTTTACGTTTAAAATCATACCCACTCAAGGTGTAATTAAACTTCGTGAAAAATTTGTTGTGTCAAAATCTTGCAAGTCAAATTCGAACCATTTTCTCTAAACTTAGAACTTTAAAATGTTCCATGCTGGTTGGGTTGTGAAGACAATGCAATATTTAGAAAGAATTTTTTGATTTTGACTTCCCCTGCCTCTTTAAGGGAGGCTTTTTCATAACCCATGATCCATTAGCCGTATTAACTTGAAACTTTATATGTCAATAGATAAGTCAAAACTATTACATACCTAATTGATACTTTGTACCGTTTCGTCCTATAAGGGCTGAAGAAAGGGGGTGCAAACTTTTCTATTTTTACCTTACTACGCTCAACTTGCCATTATACTCATAAATATGTGTAGGTCAACTCAAAAAACACTTTTAATTGTTAGGCATTTCTTCACCGAGTATTTTGAGCTAACATTCATCTTACCAGTCCATCCAGAGGGCAAGATATAATAAATTGAAAATAGATCTTATTCGGCCAAATGCGAAAAATTTTTTAATCTCGATTGCAGTTGTGCTTAGGAAGGGTAGTTTTATTTGCGTTTTAAAAATTGAATTGTCACTGCGGCGGGCATTCAGAATGTATGCTTATACAGTGGCCGGCATAAGTATTTTGACAAAACTAAAGTTAATTCTGCTCATAATTTGAAAGTTACTTCATGTAAATTTTGGCATCAATAGAAAGGTCATTTAAATTCCGTTTAAATGATACAAAACTTTCCTTAACCCATTAAGTACCCATTTAAAAATTTTAGAATTTAGAATTTTTGTCAAGGTCTACTTTTTTGACTTTTTTTCCTCGGTATCAAAAAAAAAATGTTTTGATGCAAAAAGTTTCTCCAAACAATTCTAATACTGGACTGCAAAAAAAATTTTCAAAAATCTCTTCGCTAATATTTTTTATGATTTTTTGAAAATTGCTAAAAATGACTATTTTAGTCACTTTTTCCTCCTTTTCATACAAAATTTTTCTGAGATCATCCCATTCAAAAAATCATAAAAAATATTAGCGAAGAAATTTTTGAAAATTTTTTTTTGCAGTCACTATGAGAATTGTTTGAAGAAACTTTTTGCATCAAAATATTTTTTTTTTGGAACCGAGGAAAAAAGTCAAAAAAGTAGACTTTTACAAAAGTTCCAAATTTTCAATGGGTAATTAATCGGTTAAGGAAAGTTTTGTATCATTCAAACGGAATTTAAATTACCTTTCCATTGATGCCAAAATTTACATGAAGTAAGTTCAAATTATGAGCAGAATTAACTTTAGTTTTGTCAAAATACTTATGCCGGAATAGGTTTTCGAATGGAAAAATAGAAAATTATTAGTGGGAAACTCGGATGATTCCGGAAACACACGAAAAATTTGAATTTTTTGACGAAATTTTGCATTTTATCGCATGATTTAATGATTTTGTACGATGTAAGCGTAGAAAATTCGTTGTGAAGCTTGGAAAATTTCGAATAATTGATAAAAGACAATTTGCGTGCATTTTGGGTGGAGAAGTTAACGAGATAAATAATAGATAGCGCTGTGCTGCGATCAATGCCACAACCCGATAGATGGCGTTATACGTTGACTTAGGCTGTGCGCAATTTGAAAGGTGTCCTTTTCGCATTGTCATTTTCAATTGAGCAAATGTGATATTTTTCTTGATTTTGCATTTGATTTGAGTTTTGCGTATTCCGGATAGTCGTATATCGCGCAACACATCCGCAAACGGTACAAGCAGTACGATCAATTGAAATTCAATGCGATATTTATCAATTCGATCATTTTTTTTCAGAAAATAAGTTTGCATGTAAAAAGCGAGGTTATCAAATTGGGTTGCGTGCATTCATTGCGAAAGGTCCGTCTCACGTTTAGAAGGGGAGAAAGGGCGTGGGCATAATAACAATAATAAAAACAATAGATAACATTCATTCCGTAAGTTTTTTTTTTTTTAATTTTCTTTTGAATAAGATTAGCCAAAAACAACTTTGTTGTCTTATAGGGAGAGTTATTTGCTTGACTAATGCCTCCTATTGGACGATCAAACCTTAGACGAAGTACACGTCGTGCAATAATTAGTCAGAATGCCCGTGGCTCAAGATGCCATGACGTGCGTGCGAAATTACGAACGCCCGGATTTATTCATCACGTTCAGTTGCAATCCGAAACAGCCCGAAATTACGAATCTGTTGCTGACAGGACAAACATCCAGCGATCAACATGACATCACTGAACGAGTACTCTAAACAAAAGATCAGAGTACTCATGGATTACATCGTTGAGCAGAAGGTTTTTCCGTTGTTGGATGTACTCGGTTGAATGGCAGAAGCGTGGTTTACCACATGCACCCATTCCAGCTTTGGATGTTCATTGATTCGATCTTTTCTGCCGAAATACCAGATCCAGAAACTGATCCGGAGGTGCATTCCGTTGCGACAAGGAACATGATCCATGGTCCTTGCGAAGTCCACAACCCAGATTCACCATGCATGGAAAACGGAAATTACACAAAGCGTTTTCTCCGTCCGTTGGAGGCTGACACAATAAGTGGAATCGACGGATATCCATTGTATCGGCGTCGTTCTCCAGATGACAACGGCAGATCAATCGTGATGAAAGCGTGTTGGCAAACCGTCTCTGTTGTTTGTTTTTGCACCGGAAAACAAATCGAAAAACATTGTTTATTATATCGCTCTCTACTGATTTCGATTCCATTCAAATAAATCACATTGAAATTTGAACTATCTGTGATTTATTATCACTTTGGAGTTTATCTGAAGGTATACTATAGCAACTGCCAATAAACAATCAGCAACATTTTTTTTTTTTTCTGCAGTACAAACAGCCATCTACTCCAAAATCCAACAGGAAATCCAAGCATTATTTCACTGTTTATGCATTTCCATTTATTAATTTGGGCTTTACCTAATGCGTGTTATTAAAATGAACAATGAAAAGGAAATAACACCCGTTTAGGACGTTATTTCCTTGCTCTGTACTTTAAGAATCATTTCCAGACCTACATTCAAATGACAAACCGACATTTTCGCTTTTGAAATTTTATAAGTTCAGTAATTTTACAATTATATCTACCACAAATGATTGCGCTGCTTGCTTGACATGTTTATTTTATTTTCAGACTGAATCATCAAAGACTACAGTTGTAATACAATATATTACCTGGATCCTCTTTGTAACGAATTTTGGAATTAATTTCGTCCTATATTGCGTAAGCGGACAAAATTTTAGGTATGTCAACTATATATAGAGGCAAATGCAATTGATTATGTTAGCTTTAGTAAAAATATAAGCAACAATTTTTACTTTAATTCGTATATGACATAATATGAATTTTTCTAACCATACTTTTTTATATTATCAATTTGGTTTGTGTGGTTTTTTTTTCAGAAAAGCGGTGATAAGTTTATTTCGTAATGTGTCATCATCACAAAGGGATGGAAACACCCAAGTAACAGGTACGACAAAAAAGAGCGCTTGTACATTAAAAGTTAATGATAGTGATTAATGTAGAAATATGGCCTATTTGAGAAGAACAAATACATAATAATAAACAAGATATACAAAAACGAACAATTAAATTTTTGAATGGTATTTGTGCTTTGTAAAGTCTTAATTTTTGAAATACAATGAAAAAAATATTTTTTTCGAAAGTGTCGTATAATATACAAATACAAGTGTTATCATCGGCCAGGCCGATGCGATGCTTATGATAGAAGTCATGCAAAATGTTAGGCATGTGAGTTAGTACGTATACAACACATGGGTCTAATATTGGTTTTCTATGGGAAGTACCAGAACTAATTGACCGACTAACTTAGCCTATTTTCAATACCAACCTGACGACGGTAAAAACAGGTCCTCTCCAAAAACTCAAAATCGATTCAGAATTTGATCTTGATTCAGAATTTTTATATATACTTTATGTGGTCTCCGGTGACTCCCTCTTGGCGTTACAAGTAATGGCAGGTTAGGTTCGGTTAGATTCAGGGTTGTGAGGAGAACCTCACAAAACAATAGGCACCTTAGTGGGCCCATCGCGATCCCTGGGAGAACCATTTATAGAAGGAAAAACCTAATCACTTTCCCCAAAGCATTTTATTTTCCTACAGAATTTAAATATCTTCGCTTGGTCGATAAGCCCTATCTCTTCTATGTTGTTAAAGAAGTAATTTCCCAAAACTTTGTACTTATTCTCACAGCATGTGCGTGATATCTTCCTCGACCCCTGTATCATTGCAGAATATACACAGAACTGTGTCTGAAAGACCTAGTCTTTTGGCATGCTTCATAAGAGGACAGTGGCCAGACAGGATACCTATTGACATTCTCAGGTAAGAGAATGAAATTTAAAAATTGCCCTAGTCCGTTTGTGGTCCGTTTCTAGCCACAGGGCCTTGGACACGCGGTGGCCAGTAATGTTGGCCCATCTTTGGTCCATTCAAAATCGTATATCTCAAATACCGCCGAACTGATTGAGCTCAAATTTACAGACAGTCTTACGAAAGAACATTATTATCTAAGATCTAAGCAATACAATTTCTGGGCACTGGCAAAGCCTGGCGGGTAAAGCTATCTATATTATAAAGGGTGATTTTTTAGCTGGTTTGGTTTTGGCAACACTGGTTTTGACAGCTGACGTGTGTTTAGTACCTTGTGTCACTGTCAAACAGCTTCAGTTTGGTTTGCAATTTAACCATGGATCGTCTTACAAATGAACAACGCTTGCAAATTATTGAATTTTACTATCAAAATTCGTGCTCGGTTCGAAATGTTCATCGCGCGCTGCTTCCATTTTATGATCGGCATTCTCGACCTTCTGAGCAGTCTATTCGGAAGATTGTGACCAAATTTCGCACCAAATTTACTTTGTTGGACATTAAACCACCAAAACGTTTACGTACTGTGTGTAGTGAAGAAAATATTGCGGCCGTATCAGCTAGTGTGACAGAAGACCGCGAAATGTCGATTCGGCGCCGTTCCCAGCAGTTAGGCCTTTGTTACAGCGATGATAACAAACTTTTTTTTGCCCGAAATGGAAGTTCTTGACTTGCATGATATGTGGTTTCAACAAGACGGTGCCACATGCCACACAGCACGCGAAACAATGGCGCAATTGCGAGGCGAGTTTGGTGAACAGTTAATTTCACGTTTCGGGCCGGTCAATTGGCCGCCTAGATCGTGCGATTTGACACCATTAGATTATTTTTTGTGGGGGTATGTCAAGGCTAATGTGTATAGGGACAAGCCCGCTTCGATTGACGCACTGGAAGCCAACATCCATGCATTCATTCGTGAGATACCGGCCGATATGTGTGAAAGAGTATGCCAAAATTGGACTCAGCGGATGGGCTACCTGAGACGCAGCCGCGGTCAACATTTGCATGAAATTATCTTTAAACATTAAATTGCAAGGTTCAAACTATCGATTCAAATAAATATTTCATTCATTTTTTCGAATTTATTGTGTTTTTTTTTTTTAAAAAGTTCTAAACCTCTTAAAAAATCACCCTTTATAAAAATGTTGGTGCGTATATAAGTCCGACAATGGCCGCTGAACCACTGAAGCTATCCACCTTCATTCCTATTAAAAAATAATTGAACAAAAATATCAAAATAAATCTTGAAATATTTAAAATAACTATTTTAGGCAGAACAACGTTTGCCGGGTCAGCTAGTAATTTTTATTGATTTTTGAATAAATGGTCATATAGTCATAAACATTCAAGGTATGTAAAAAAAATATGATTTTGGGAAAATGTGTTAATGCTTAAATTAAATAAAATGTCTAACCTTAACAAACACCTTCTTGTTTTAATCTTACCAACAATTCAGACAAATTAGCGTTTCTTCTTTGGTTGGTTGAAAGTGGCTGCCAGCTGGGAAACACTTAGACCAGCATAGCATAGGTCCATTGTGATACCACGAAAAAGGATCATATAAGATCTCCCTACTAGTGAAACCATTTTGTGCTCTTTTTAAAGCGTAAGAGGCCTCTGATGTCTGTGTCAGATCGCCCAAGTCGTTGTAATGGAAGGCTCCTAGGTGAAGCTTCCTTCTATAGGAGAGAACTGGGCAGGAACAAAGAAGGTGAGGGATAGTTTCCTCATCTTCCCCCCATCAACTCCGACTTTGGTTTTTGTGCCGTCAATGTAGGAGTGAACTGATTCATCTTCTGTGAAAGTATCCTCATCCCAGATTGCACTGGAGAGGATAGTGACGAGAAAGTTCTTATCAAAAGATGGGGTGGTGTAGTCAGTGTTTTCGGTTGAGATGTCGGAGTTTTTCAGAACAGATCCATGGCCAAAGTCTTTCCTTGACCACTGTGAGATAGCTTTAAATATATCTAGGGGTAATAGATGAAACAATATGTCTAGTGACGCAGAGGGAGTTGTGCGTAGTGCACCGCTTATGCACATGTAGGCTGTGTGTTGGGCCTTGCTTAGATAGTCGCGGTTTATGGCTTTATCCAAGGCTGTCCGTGTCCACCAGACAATTATCCCATAGGTGAGTAGTATCGGTCTTACAACTGAAATACAGATCCAGTGGGTTATTGAAGGTTGTAGACCCCATTTATTACCAATAGCTTTTTTGCAAGAGAGAGAAGAGTGTTACTGTAGCCTTTTTGACTCTTTCTTGGATGTTAAGTTTCCAACTAAGCTTCCTATCCAAGATAAGGCCCAAATATTTTGCTTTGTCAGAGAAAGTTAGGTTGATACCGTTGAGTGAGGGACTTTCGACTTTCGGAATTTTATATTTCCTGGCACCAGACCATAGTTTTGTGGGGGTACACACCTAAACCACAACGACTCGCCCAGCTAACTTAGCCTCGGGCAAATAAAATGGATTGGGCGCAGTAGCGCAGTGGTTAGTGGACTACTGTGCGAGGGATCCCCGGAAAAACACAAATTACTTCTTAAAGTTTTTTCTACTGCGCCACCTCTCGCGAACGTCTGACAAACATCCGAGAGTATGACTGTCATGAAAAAGCTTCTCAATTCAGCCGTTCCGACTCGGCATAAAATTGTAGGTCCCTTTCATTCGTCTCAAAAATAGAAACTCACACAAAACGAATGGTTGCGAGAAGCTAGGCCTTGGGTGTCACCCGCCTGTTGCGCCACCTATTTTTTTTTTTTTTAAATCCAATGGATTGGATTTGGTTCCAATTTCCTTCCTTATCTTTACCAGGTCTTTTTTCCTGTTCTGTTCTTCGTCACTGGCTTAAAAAACATCGCAACGCTATTCATTTTTGATTCGTTTTATTTGATAGTTCACCAAGTAACAAACAAAAAAAACAAATACCAAATATAAATTTTTCGCCTGTAATGTCAAACAACATGTGTCATAGCTTGTGGAATGTATGTGAAATTGCGGACAGTCAAGTCGTGTCAGTTAAGCAATACCAAATTCCAAACGACTCGACACGACAAATGTCGGTAGTCGCTTGCGACAGACGTCAACGACAATAGGGGTGAATATTAATCACAGTACAGTACCTATGGCTACATTTATGGAAGACAGGGCAGGTAGTTCAAATAACAGTCACTAAAAAATTGTAGAAAAACACACAAAATAATAATTTGAAAAACGAAAATTATTTGCATACATTTCACTTACAATTTGTTTTTTTTTTTAACTCCTCTGATAAAATATCTAACATTTGAATAAAAATCTTAATTGGCTAATCGAGTCGTATATACAAACTCAGTTAGAGGGAAGGATGAGAGATTAAATAACAAATGTAATATAAAGTTGACGTCCAAGGAAGATACTGAATCGCTGAATACGCCATCGACGATAACGATGGAAATAAGAGAATGATGAACATACAGCTGGATACAAACAAAAGGAAACGGTGGTAAACAGTAATTTGCAATTTATTGGAGTGGATGAATACCGGATACCGGATACCTAATATCTTCAGAGGATAAGCAGAACATTGACAGTTTTCAGAGGTCTTCTGTTGATTAGTAATCTCTCGTCATGACTATTCAATACTAAGAGTATATATATATAGCACATCAATGTGTGTGTCTTGATCTCTGCATGCAATTGAAATAAAAAGGGAAGAAACCTACGAACATCTCTGGAGTTACACTCCGTCTCACTTGATTACGAACAGGCAGTTTTTTGTTTGAATTTGACAATATTTTTTAATTCCTTCGCTAATCTAGGGAAAACCATTTGCACAAGGAATGAAGGATATATTATATTTATATTGTAGAAAAAAAAATGGGATGAAGTTGATAAATGCAACTTTTATGACACTTTTCCCAAAAAGGTAATAAAATTGTGTTATTTTTGTCTTACTTGATTACGAACAGTGGCTTAATCTACCTTTTACCATGTTTTAAATCAAATAAAAGGATACTTTGAGTATTAGCGAGCTTAGTTCAAGAAATAACTTCGTACAATCCACAACTATAGGTAAAGGAAAGGCATTAACCAAGCCGGAAATAGACCAAATTCGAGCACCCGTTTTATAGCCAGCAAAATTGGAAAAGGCGCCACTGTTGTACACAGACCTGAAGAAGTATGGAAAAAACCGCAAAGGAAGAGTCAGCAAAGCAACAACATGTCAGGAAAGGCGGACGATACTGAGAGCTGCTTCAAATTCAAGGCTCTCCGTAAGTAAAATTAAGGCAGAAAAAGCTGGCAGAAAAGAAAAGAAAAAAAAATATTTGGACGGACCTGATGGATACAGTTGTTATTTCTATGATTTGAGATAAGAAGGAATACATCTTCAAACTCGGCACATCAAAGGAGGTCGTGTAATGGTATGGGGAGCAATGAACTATTGCGGAACTGTGGTGCTGGATTTCCAAAGCTCCAAAATGACGGCAATCACTTACAAATCGATACTGGAAAGACTTTTTCCGCAGTTTTCGGAGATATTTGGTGGTCAGCGATAGACTTTCCAACAAGACAATGCACCGATACATACCGCACGGACAACAAAAGCTTGAATTCAGAACCAAAATGTGAACCTACCTACCATGGCCCCATATTCAGCCGACCTGAACATCGTTGAAAACGTGTGGGGTTGGCTTTCAAGAAAAGTCTAAGAAGGAGGAAAGCGATACCATGAAACCGAAGAAATTATCATCAAATTATGGGTATCAGCAAACGGCCCTAAAACTGACCTAGTTGCCGATTGCATAATTTTCTCCATTCACCTGTTGTTTTGTTCTGTTTCATGCCAAAAGCTTTTCATAAGACTTATTTCTTCTGGTGGCCGATTGCATAATTTTCAAAGTTTGAGGCAGCGTTGCCGCAGAAAAATTTTCTTAGGTGCCATTGACAGTAACCAAAGGTGCCAACTGGGTGTCACCAGCCCTTCAACGGCAGAGAGATATTTAAAAACACAAGAAACATATAATTTCGCATTCGTATCATTACGATCATTTGTGTATAAATTCGTACACACACACACACACGATATGTATGTTTCACTACTTGAAAAAAAAATTCAGTTCAGTGAATATGAAATAAGTGTTCGCAGATGAAAGAGAAAATGACTTGCACTCTCAATCAATTTTAAACATTTTAAGAAATGCTTTTTTTTTTTAAATATTATGTATTAAAATGTATCAAGCTCATAAGGTGCCAAATGATAACTGAAGGTGCCAATCGGACTATAGGGTGCCAAAATTGCACAATTGTGCCACTTCGGCAACGCTGGTTTGAGGGCCAGTTTCAAATGTTCTGTATAAAGTTTCGGATAGTTAGCCGACACATAACGCCAATTTCCACCAGATATAAGTTGCTGATATTTTTTTTTTTTTTGTTTTTTAATCGTTTCGATACACATGTCATTTGTTTTCTCTTTGTTTATTTTGTGTTTTCTAGAAGCTTAACCAGACGCAACCCATTTTTAATAAAAATGTGCTCTTCTATTGTGGATTTTAACATAGATAAACTTAAAAAAAATTTTAAAAATTTAAAGCACAATCAGGAAAGAAATACTAATTTTTTCAAGAAGAAACGGACCTTCTAGTGTTGCTTACAGAAGAAAAAACATGTACATAATTGAAAATAAAACAAGTAAAAGTGATAGCGTCGGCCTGGCTGATGCTTTGATACCCTCCACTGCATACAAGTCATGCAAAATGTTAGGTATAGTGAGTTAGTTAGATTACAAGGTAATCCGCCTTAAAATATTTCCCACTGCAAGTGGTCCGTGGCAGTACTTTATTGTCCGACAAGTTTAGTAATCCGACGCCGCTTTGCAAAACAATTGTCTGATTACCGCGAGTCTACTGTATCCATTTAAAAAAGTCAAGTAAGAGATTTGTGAAAAAATGAAAACGATTGTCAATAAGGTTCTGAGAATTATAGAACTTTCAAACAACCATTAAAATAAACAAGTCAGGCTGGCTGGTGGTGGTACTACCAATTGGGATGCTATCAGAGATGTAAAAGAATTAAATCTTTTGATTTAAGAAATCAATTGACTTCATGCTTCTGTTTTTTGAATTCTTGATTTCGCTTTGGAATTTAGACTTCAGCATTAAAATCTCTCATTATTTTTGCATCAGTCTTTGCGACCACTCTTATGATTGAAGTCAATTGAATGAAAGTCTTAAGAATTACACTGCAGTCATTGAAGCCACTATGAAGTTTTTACCATTCAGTTGAACTATTTGAGACTTTAAAAATGTTCGAATATACCTCCGACGAATGCAGCTAAACAGATTTGTATTGACAAAAATGAAAGACAGCCGTTTGACTTGTAGATAAGGAAACTTTTCCGACGGATTTCATGATAGGTGTGATTGTCTTCGATTGTATTGTTAGGTTGGTAGCCCACAAACTAGAAAATGACCGTTGAGACATAAAATTATACCCAATAGCGAATACATTTTAGGAAATATGGAAAGAAAACAAAACATTTCAATAAATAAAAAACAGATAGAAATATTAATCAGTTTTATGAGTTGTTATCATTGAATATTGAAAACTACGGAAGGAAGGAAAAATAACAATTTTCCAAGAGAAAAAATTCCCAACAGAGGCTCCTCCACAAAAAGATATGAAATATTGCAAAAAGGTTGATTTTCCATTTGGGGGTGTATTTTTCATGTGTAAGCTATTTACTTTAAAGAAATCTACTGGACGAAAAAGATATTTATATAATCAAGTACGAACAAATCAAAAATGATGAAAAAAAAATAGAAAAACAGGAGAATTCGAGAAAAGATAGTAAAGTAAATCTAAATATTTGAATACAAAAAAGGAGAATCATGTATTTTACATGTATTTTTTTATTTTGTCTTGGAGCAATTTAAAACAAACTGAGAAGAAATAAAACTTGATTTAAGGGGCACATATGTACTTATGTATATCTATGCAATAAGTACATATATATCTATCTATCGATAAGTGCAATCAACACTTTCGATTGTATCAATTTACGTGCGCAATAAAACATTTAAATTGTAAGCCAATTTTTTTTTTATAAATAAATTACTAAAATAATATATTCACAAACGTGTACAAATTCGATAGCACCTAGACCTTGAAGTGACTTTATGAACTTGTTCTCCTTAGACATTTTAACAAGCTAATCGACCAAACCCACAAGAAGAAAATTTTGGCAATCTATTAACTCAATTATGTATCTACTTCACCGCACTGCTGTATCTATGTGTTTCTATAAATAGGATTCTTCTTAATAAAATCAAAAAGAGAAATTCCCCCAGATTGAAAATTTATTATCCGCGTACAACAATGTTTACATCGATTATGGAAAATAAAATAAACATCAGTTGTTTGAGTTTTTGCAATTATTCCTGTGGCTCGCATATAGGTGTTGGCCCATAATCAAGACGCAATAAAACATTTAAATTGCACTCATGGTATATAAAAAAAAAAATTTATTCATTCGGGAAGCTCGTTAAAGATGGTAAACTGAGCTGACTTTGTATGCAAACAACTAAGGGGTAGAAAAAAGGCGTGAATACTATCTTTTTATGTAGGGGACTGAGAAAGTGCAATGAAAGGCAAGAAAATTGTTGAATTGAGAATTTTTCCGAACACTACATTATTACTGATTCGATTGGTGGAATCAGCATTTATGGAAAATAGATTGTAGAAAAGAGGCGGTGGTGTATAAGTTGATAGAAAAAAAATCAAATATTCGGTTGATGGTGTAAATGACAGACAACTATGATTTATTTTTCTATTTTCTGCTTAATAGTAATTTAATATTTTTTATAGGTACCTATTGGGCGAATAACTGAATAAAGTACTTAAATTGAAATGTGCTCAGTCGCATAATTTAAACAGTATAAGGGCAAGCTAAGTCAGGAATTTTCGTGTGCTGGTCTCCTATGAAAATATAGTTTTTGAATTTAAATGCGGTATATAAGAAGTACATATGTGCCGATGAATTTATTGAGTCCAAATTGAGAGATAAAATCATGGCGATAAACAAACAGAAAAACAAAACATTAATATTGCGTAATACTAACAAACAAATATAAATAAACAATATGGGAATTATTGGTATGCGATGTTGCATCTTTTATTTAAATTTTAAAACTAGCATTTACTGCCAACTAAAAAGATTACATAAAAACAGCTGAAAACAAGTAAAAGTGTTATCATCGGCGGGGCCTATTTCATAAAACTATTAGTCTAATAATTATTAGTGAATTTTCTAATATTTTGCGTTTATTAGTAAAACTAGCAATGCCCGCGGCTCCGCCCGCCGGTTTCATTTCTTTTAAATAAACCTAAATTTATTTGACTTATCATTGTACGTTTGTTTATATATTTTCCTCTTATTTAGTTTACAAAATATTTTAACGCATTGTTTTTGTGTAAACTTTACACGTTATTGTTTTTAGTGGGAGCAAGTATAAACAAATTACCACTGCAGCTCACACGCGACCATGCAACATATAGCTGTCCATGTGAAAAACATGGCTGTCGGAGATAAACTCCGGCAATAGCCGAGTAGCTCCAAGGATTACCCCATACCTCCGTTTTCCCTTCCACCATCTTCTACCTAAATAACTTCTACTGAATCCGGAAAATGTAGCCAGTACAACCGTAAAAGAACTTTTAAAACCGGCCCAGTAGTTCGAGAGATATCCTTTACCACCCCCTTTTTTTTCACTCCTCTACCACTACACTAAAACCTAAACGGGTATCAAATCTATAAATGAGAGAAATGAAATACATCGTACCAATAGTTTAAAAATCTAATAAAATATGGCTTACATTATATTAACACCCTCACGGGATAAAAATTGAAAATAGGTAAATTGTATTTTTTGCGTTGTGCGATTATTTTATTGTATGTTGGTATTGTGATTAGAAATTAACCCCCATGCAAAATTTCAAAGTCCTTAGTCAATGGACATAATATTTCACATAAATGAAAACTCGTCACAGGTATGATTTGATTAATAACGCGATCATATCGTTATACTTTCCATAGCTATCTATACATACCTACGCATCACAAACTCCTTATAGCTACGTAGTTTGTTTTATGCATATTCATTCCCTACATCAAATTCAACTACGCATTTCATGAGCATTTACAATTATGCATTCTGAATGCCCGTTGTGCGAGTAATCATTCTATTTTTAGAACGCAAATCAAAACTACCCTTCCTAAGCACAACTGCAATCGATAAAGCGATTTTTTCGCACTTGGCCAAATAAGATCTTATTTCAATTTATTATATCTCACCCTCTGGATGGAGTAGAAAAACGAATGTTAGCTCAAAATACTCGGTAAAATATTGCCTAACAATTAAAAGCATAACTTGAATTGACATAAATCCATTTATGAGTATAATGGCAAGTTAAGCGTAGTAAGGTCGAAATAGAAAAGTTTGTTTGAAAAGTTTTTGAACCCTTATGGGACGAATTTTGAAAAACGATGAATGAGGCATGTAATAATTTTGACTTATCTATCAATATACAAACTTTTAAGTTCATACGGCTAATGGTTCGTGAGACCCCTTTTATTCCCCGCGACCCCTTTACTCCTGAGCAATTCTCACCCACCCTACGGACTAAGTTGGCCACACATCTATAAATCAGGAAAAGAATCATGAAAATCGGACGAATGGTTCTCGAGTTATGAAGAAACGAACAGACGGACGTTGCATTTTATAAGTAGTATGGATGGATAGTGTTTCATAAATATTTTTCCTACACTAATATCTTATTTGTACAGCGCTAATAAATATTAGTGGGAAATTATTACTGTAGCAAGATTATGTTTCAAAGCAACAATTTTATTAGTAATTATTTCTGCTGTACTAATAACTAATATTTTTTTTCTATTAGTCGAGAAACATGGGTAAACATTTTCTAGTAAGAAAAGTATGGTATGGTATGGCCAAATGAGATTGGCCGTCAAAAAATATACATAAACTTAATTTGTAACCATCAGCGTGTATTTAAATTATTATATCGTGTATTTATTTATTAAAAAAATCAATGTTTTCGAGTAGTGATTATGAGTTTAATAAATACGATTATTCAAACAAAGAATCAATTATATAATAAATACCAGTTACGAATTCAATGGAAAACTCCGAATTAATAGTGAATCTCTTGAATATTTGTTGCAATGAATAGGACCTTACCTTGAAACCCCAACAAGACGAAATTTTGCTTTGTCCCCTAACCAAAGACTACTTACAGCACTTCACTAGTTAGGAAACAGATGTCAATACCACGGATTAGTAGATATACACGGCGTTTCAAAAGCAACTGCTCGCCATGTAAAAGTAGTTAAACTAATTAACGAAATAATATATTGTGAAATACATATACAGATACTTATTTGTCAGCAATGTCGCACTAATAATTCCTATATCAATCATAAGGGAATTATTAGAACCCGTCAATATTTTTATGAAATACAATTTTATTAGCCCATACATTATTAGAGCTAATAACTTGAAATTATTAGTATTAGACTAATAGTTTTATGAAATAGGCCCCTGGTCGATGCTTTCATACCATCCACTGCACAAAGGTCATGCAAAATGTTTGCCATGCGAGTTAGTATGTGTTTAATATTAGTTTTGTATAGTAGGTAGCAGAACAACCTGACGACGCGACGCACAGTGTGACAATTTGCTTATTTAGCGGGATTAAATTAATAACGCTCAGAAATAAATGTTTTTGCTAAATTGTTTGTACCTATTTTTATGAAAATTGTTTACAGAAAGTAAATAAATTATATTAACATTTACACACAAGTTTTGGCAAAAAAGTACTTAAAAGAGCCGACAACCTGCACTTTTTTTAATCGTTTGGTATACCCAACAGTTGCAGAACTTCATGTTCAATTAAATTTTTTTTTTTTTTTTGGAGTACATCTTATACTCGCCAAATATGGGTCTGAGGATATTAACAATTTATTCAGAAGGTCTGTGTTCGTGTCGACTCACGAAGTTCTTCTGGTAAAGAGTTCCCTAAATTTTCTATTTTCCTTATTCCTGGCTTCTTGAGCTTCCTCCGAAAGTTGTCCGATTGGAAGAATACAAGTGGCAATTATTTCTTTACCATGAAATAAGACATTGTGTACACTAACAGGCATACAATACCAGCTATAATTTTTAAGATACAGTTCCCTTGCTTCTGTTGCAAAACTTTCGAAGGCATTTAAGTTAATTGGGAACCCTGACACAAGAGCTTCTAAGATGATATGAAACTTTTTGATCAATTCTTTGTCGATTCCTGTTATTTCTATTCCTTAATTTAATAGGCCTACCTTGTTGATGATGGGGCTGGGTTTTGCCAAAGTACTTTTTTAGAATCTTCTTTTAAGAAATACATCTGGATGGGCACAATCGAGATACTGAAAAGAAGTAGTAGTTTCCAGTATTTTCCTTACAATTAAACCTTATTACCGATCAAAAAATTATAAAAAAAAATAAATTGACTAAAATAAAAAAACAAACCTCATTTGGGAGAGCATATTGACAACTGCTTAATTGCGATAGCAGTATTTCTTTTTCTGCTTTTCTAAGATTGAGTTCATTCGCAAATGCAATCTCGTTAGCACTAAACGAATCCAAAAGGGTGAGTGCTTTTCTCTTCTTGCTTTTTTCACAACATTCGTCAAAGCTTTTTCTTGGTCTTCCTACCTGGTTTACATGGGATGAAGAAGGAATATCGTCGAAAACTGTTTGTGGTAGTGTTAGGTTTTCATTCAACCACGAACAATACATGCTTTCGAAGCGTTATCGATGGCGACCACTTTTGTTCATCTTTTCGTCAAACCTCAAGCATAAGTTTCTTAAGGTTGTCTTTATTGACTTAATTACTTACTCAGAAAACGTAATATTATTAAAGCAATTCATAAAAAACGAAAAAACTGCATCAAAGCGCTTAATTTTGATCTTAGAAATCCAAACATCATAAATTTGCTTTTTCGTAATTTCGGTGGCCATCCTAAAAAATTAAAAATTTAGTATGGGTGTCGCACCTGTGCGCAAAAAGACAAAACACTTTTTAGTTACTAACGTACATGGCTCTACAACAAATAGGGTCTTCAACTTGAACAACACTGAATAACTGTTTTTTTTTTTCTAATGAATGCATATAACGCATAAATTTATCTTTAATTTTTTTTCCTCTCCTCCTTAATTTAATTAAAAACCCCCAATATCCCCAATTAACTTACCTTTCTATTCAATACGATTATATTTATTAAAATAAAATAAAGCTTTCCATTAAAATCACGCGAACCACTTGAAAAAAAAAACTGAAACTCCTGAAAGTCCTCTCACGCTAGACAGACAGACATGGCTAAATCGATTCAGAATGTGATCCTGGGGTGGAATCGGCTAAGGTGATAGTTGATAGTTGACAATCAAAATCATCGCTTTACGTCCACGTAAGGTGATTATCAAATTGACAATCGCTTTTTTGCGATCAATTTCATGTGACAGCTATTTAGGTGTCGCTTTCATACATTTGTGTCATTTTCACAGGTATGCACCTCAGCTTCTACTCCAAATAATTTAAAGACTTCAGTGATAAAACAATATATTAAATAAATTAAAATAAAAAAAACCAAGTAAAATTGAAAATTCGTGAAGTGCAATGTTTACTTCATTGGAACTTTTTTACAATTCAAACAGAGAGGAAAATGAAGGAAACAATTACAAAAGTGTTGAAAGGATCCGTATTTGCTCTTTATTTGCTTGAGACCTTAAAAAAACAAACAAATTTTTTGTAATTTGTTAACATTTTAGTATTCAAAGTTCACACATTTTTCACAAGAGAAACACTTCGAATATTTGTACCTAGGTATCAGCTACTAGGAATGACAGCGTCGACAAGGAAAGTGACGTTCAAAACTCTAAGTGTTGCCAATAATCAATCAGTTTTTTGTGATCGCTTTACGCAGAGCAAACAAGAGTTGATAGTCAAAAACGACAATCAAAAAAGCGACAATCAACTATCACCTTAGCCGATTCCACCCCTGATTCAGAATATGTATACTTTATACGGTGCTGATAGCTGTAGATATGAAGTTAGTGTAGAATGTAGAATCTTCGATTAGTTTAATTGCTAGTCTCTGTGTACTGCCAAATAGGTTTAGTGCAGGAGTTCCCTAACAGTGCGTCGCAACACGGTACGCACAGGTCGCCTGCACACGACGTTTAACGAGCCGTTTAATCAGCTTTGAGCTCGATGTGAAAAAAAGTGTCGGGTCGGGTTCGGGTCGATGTTGGCCATTGTTTTTTGCCGTGCACAAGAAGTAGGTATTTTGCAGACTTCAATTTGGCGAATTTTGCGTCGGGACTTGGGCCTATAACCCCTCAAGATCCAACTGACCCAGGACCTCAAAGTTAATGATAATGTAATGACCATAGAAAAATCATCTTTAGCGACGGGTCGCATTTTTTGACGAATAGCTTTGCTAACAAGCCAAATTGCCGTATATGGGATGACACCAACCAACACGAGGTGCCAATGCACTTTTTTCTTGAAAATTACGTTGGTAAGGCCAATACCATCAGCAGCGAGTGCTACAGAACCAGCAAGACTTGTCTACGTGTCACTCAGCTGCAGGGTATGGTTATCTCTATCAGATGTGACGTGAATTGTTTGTTTTATTCCATTTCATTGTCGACCAATCCTCATTGAAAACCCTTTTAGTGAATCTTCAGTAAGCTCAGCTTCTATTCACATATCTGAGCTTTGTTTCGTCGTGTGCTTTTAGAAGGGCGTCGCAAAAATATTATAACCTGTATAGGGAGTCGCAGTATGGAAAAGATTGGGAACTCCTGGTTTAGTGAATGTTTTGTGACCAAATATAGGAGCAGTATTTAAGGTCTGGGACCTGTACCATGAAACAAAAAGTATTGTGGAATGGGAGCATTTTCACACATTGCTCCGATAAATTGCTACTGTTTAACAATACTTGTTGTTTCGTGGTACTGGCCCCTGGTCTAATCCAAGCTTTATTGAGAACTAGTGGACCCGGCGAACTTCATCTCGCCCCAATTTAACGCCTTCAGTTAAACTCCAGAGTGATAATAAAACACAGATAGTTCAAATTATAATGTGATTTATTTGAATGGAATCGAAATGTGGAAAGAGCGATATGATAAACAATGTTTTTCGATTTGTTTTCCAGCGCAAAAACAAACAACGAAGACGGTTTGCCAACACGCGAACAGCCAACGTACAGCTGACCGTGCGAAAAACAGGGAAATTCGAGATTAATCCCATAGACTTCCAACGTTTGGCCTTGCGATTAATTGATTGTCGTCGCAAAAGCCAATCGAACGGGGAACTGAATCCGCTGGAATTGGAATGGAAGATTAGTTGGATTAATCGAAATTCGTGGGATAAGGACTTCTTCTCCTTTGAATTTGCCCTTGATGATATTTCGCTTGAATCACATTGTTCATCAGTTTCTTGACGGTTGCACAATTCGAATTGATAACTATCGCATTGAATTTCAATTGATCTTGTACCGTTTGCGGATGTGATGCGCGATATACGACTATCCGGAATCAGTGTAATAATACGCAAAACTCGAATCAATTGCAGCAAAAAAATTAGCACGCAAAATGTATTTTATCACAATGAAATTCACAATCTTAAATTTCCCAAGCTTCACAGCGAATTTTTCACCTTTACATCGTCCAAAATCATCAAATCATGCGATGAAGTGCAAAATTTTGTCGGAAAAATAAAGCAATTTTTCGCGTTTTTCCGAAACTTTCTATTTTTCCATTCGAAAAGCCATTCCGGAGCAATTGCACACAAAATTCCATAATAAAATCAATTTTCGATTTTTCCAATTTCCCTACTTTTCCGGAGGGTTTTCCTAAAATTTTCTTTCAGAAGAACCTTCCTCTGGCAATTACGAATAACTGAAAAAAAATGTGTGCCAAATCGGCGCAGCCGTTCTCCATTGATTAATTACTATACATTTTTGCCACCATTTTTATATATATAGAATAGATAGAAGATAGATGAGGAGTATAATCTTTACTCCAAATATGTAATTTAACTTTGAGAACGCTGATATTGCGATAATGGATTAGGACAATTTCGCACTCGCAGACTTATGGTGAACGTAGCATTAAGCTTGTTTTTGTTTTGTTGGTGTACACCTTTCCTTGTACCCCAGCTGGTAGAAATCGGGAAAGGTCAAAGGGATAGTGACTATTCGGCCTCTGCGATTGTCAAATACCTACTGACAAAATGTCATCCAAACCAAACATCAACCTGGAAACATAAAAATCACCCTACTAAGTTTTGTTTCTCTCGCGTCCAGATTTTGTCTAAACTCTCATTGAGAGAACCTATTTGCTTGCATCTTTGACTGTGTAATGTTTTATTTATTCATTTTTATTTATTTTTTTATCTATTTATTTACTTATTTATTTATTTATTTATTTATTTATTTATTTTTATATTTATTTATTTATTTATTCATTTATTTATTTATTTATTTATTTATTTATTTATTTACTTGTTAATTTATAAACATATTTGTTAATATAGTTCCCCATTATATTAAATACCTATTTGTTCATTAATATATTTGTTTCTATATATTTGTTAAATTTTTGTTAATTTATTTATTTATTAGATAATTTACTTAAATTACTTACTAATAATTAAATTTTTTTTTTTTTAAATGTTGGGTTTTCTCGTTGTTTCCCTTCAAAAAAATCTGAATTTATAAAATAGTATTTAAAATATTTAAGATTGTTTCAGTTGAAAGATATGCATACCCTATTATATCATATCTCTGTATTTTAAATTGTGTGATGGCTCTCCTTTGTAATTTTATGACGAAATAAAAATCTATCTATCTTTTGCATTCACAGACACACTGTTCGAGAAGGAAGTTGTTGTTGAGTGTTCCAGCAGTCTTCAAGCCTATTGCCTTAACATTTTTCTACTACCTCTCTCTGTAATAATGACATCTGTTAATTTTTGTATCTTCATGAAATATTAAGTCTCACTATCAAAGCAATTTGAGTCATTTTAATACATCGATTTTAATTAATCTGTGGAATTTGGGGCTAGATTTTACTTTACTGCCCAATCGAAACAAAAATACTTTTTTTTAATCCAATTGATTTTAATGCACCGAGCTCAAATCTGCAAAACAAAATTGGCGCTCTCTTACTGTTTGGGCGTGCAGGTGGCACGCCCCCAAAGTTCCAAAAATACCATATGAAATAGTACCAACATTTCAAGAACGGATTGTTCAATTTTTCTAAAATTAATTTCTTTAATCGGATAATAAAAACCGTAACATTTTGCCCAATTTGTGTGAATCCGATTTGTATAACATCAGAAGATTAGAGTGCTTAATCAGCATGGAATAGAGCAAAGCTCTAAATACAGTAAAAGATATCCTAATGGATACTAAGATTAGGTGATACCCCTATTGAGAGAACATTTTTTCTTAAAACTTTTTTTCGGAACAACTCTACCTGTCTTGGACGGCGGGAGTTGCAAGCGGGCGCGGCCAATCGTACGCAAAAGAATAAAATAAAAAAAAAATATTTAACAAAGGAACACACGGACACGATGTACTTTATTTCAATGCTCAATATCAATGATTTAATTGCTCTTTCTACCAAATGATACGGAATATTATAACAAGCTATGCTGGTGGTTTTGTTGGCGGCCTGGTGCTGGGTGCATTTCTTGTCTATATGATAGTCATGATGCTTTTGTGTAAAACGTAACTCGAGCGCGGACAATATATTTTTTTATGAATTGTGAAAAATGTCTCTCTTGGCCAGACCTGAACCCCTTAGCAACCGGACGCGAGGTACGAAATAGTGTCATACTTTTTACATTGAAAGCCTACAAATTAATTGTTTGTGATTTTCGTTCATTTTGTATGCATTTCCTTATTTAGTTTTGACACGTTGAAGAATGGTAGAGGGAAAAATACTTCACTTTAAAAAATCGGGATTGTAAACGCGTATGAAAAACATAGTTCGTAACTGCATGTTTTAGCAAAAATATATACAGAAAATAAAATTCTAAAAATATGTTAACAAGCACGCACTAAGTAAATCTTTTTATTTTGTGTTTTTATACACATATATTTGTTTCTTAAATATAAAAACCTGAAGCGCTGAAGTTATTCGGCCCTAGCGAGGTATCCGTCGGAACGGAAAATTCTCCGATTTCATACGAATCGGAGGATTTTTGCTTCGAGGTATACTTCGGAACGGCTTTTCGGAACTTCTTTCCGTTTAGCGTTTAGCGTTTCAGTGCGATCAAGTGCGTTTTTACTGATATTTTTGACAGTTTCATACAAATTTTCTTCCGATGTGCTCCGACAGAAATTTATTGCGGAATTTGTTTACGATTTGCAGTGAAGTGTTTATATATGAAAGCAATAAAGAAAAAAAACTTTTAGCAAAGTAATTGGTTGTATTTGTTGCTTCAATTTGTGTTTCCAGAGCAAAAACAAACGAAAAAACAAGCATTAAATAGGAAAACCCCGATCTACCACGAAACGACATCATGTCAAATCAATGCGTCGTCGCATTTTAATTATTCTTTCCGAAGACGGATACCTACCTCGAATGTAATTTGAGTCTCCGGCGGAGTATGCGCTGCGGAGAAAATTCCGTTCCGACGGATACCTCGCTAGGATCGAATATTCATTTACAAAATGGAAAAATCAGGCCACGTCACCGTCCCCTTCTTTAGGCGGACACTTCTCTTGAGCGGACAAAAATTCTCCGACGTTTGCTGTTCAAGGGAGTTTCACTGCACTATTATATGTCTTCCCAAGAACCAATATAATAATGTACCTGAATCCATTCCATAATATAAAACAATGACAATTGATATAACGATTGTACCCTGTACGAGAAAAAATCAGGAAACATTTGAGTGGTCTGACGATACATATGACATTTCAGTACCGTTATCTTTTGATCACATGCTCTTATAGTCATTATAAATAAAAAAATTATAAATTATTTGATCTTAATGCCGTGTGTTAATTGGGATAAATTATTAATTATTATCTTCAGAGCAAGATAATAAATTATCCTATAGGCTCATTTTTGGACCATTTCTTTTGTTTTTCTAGAATATTCAAGAGAAAATAAAACTCAGAATTTCAATAAGTTAATATCGTCGAATTCGATAAATCTCTGTTAAGATTGGAGTTTGGTGAACTTCTCTTTTCAACACTTTCATAAGTTTCAGAAAATTAGGCAAAGATAATTATTTAGCGCGGCCTAATAAAGGTCTAGAAACTAGACCTTCCGGATTTTTTCTCGAAAACAGTCCTTAATATATGAATCAGTACTTCTATCGAATCGAAAGACTATGGGTCTTACCAAGAATAATTTTTAGTTTTCTTAAATATTTTGACGGTCACAATGGATAATTTTATATGGAAATTTTCGCCATTGTGAACAAATTTAGCTTAAAATTATTTACCGCGGTATAAATAAATAGTTGGCGCATTAAGTCCATTTAATAATGTGTTAGCATGAGTTTTTTTTACGAATGGAAGGGATCTACAATTTTATGACGAATCCAAATGGATGATTTGTTCTTCCGGAGTTCGCGAAGAGATGGCACAGTGAAAAAAAAGAAATCGCACACTCGAGCAAACTAACGACAGAAACTGGATGGTATTGCAATTACTAAGAGATTATTGATCAAATTTAATATAACCTTCAATATTCGTTTAAAATGCTTCTTACCACGTGCCCCCATAACATATAACGCCACCGGACAAAAAAAAATAACACTCCCCAACAACTGAATAGGTTCAACATTATTTAAAAGGTAAAATAACGATATCTCTTTAAACAACTTGCCGATGAAATTAATTTTCTTATATAGAATAATAAATTGTTAATAAATAATTGCGGTCTCTAACACACGAAAAATTACCATTTATTTTGGTTCAACTGAATAGGTTAAAAAATTGAAAATTAAAAAAAAAAAATATATTAAGTACTAGCTAAGCTAACCCGTGCTCGCCTTGCGCTGCTCGCCTTTAGCAAACAAACAAAATTATATTTGGTCCATTTAAGATAACACTTTGAGTGTTTCATTAAAATCTGTCTAGTAGTTTTCGCGCTTTTAGGAGACAAAACAAATTCCTACCGTTTTACTATAAGTACAGATATAGATTTAATGTGCACCCTCTGCATAGCCCTCCCTCTCCATGATCTTCATACTTGCTTGTAATACTGCATTTCCTTTCCTTTGTTTCCCTCTTCCTTGGGCATCCAAACAACTACCTACCCCAACCCCAACCCTACACAGTCAACAAACCACATATAAGAATGAAATTCTGAAATAAAACTTGTCTTGTATTTTACGTATCTTCTCTTATGAAGATTACTAATATATACAATATACGATATACCCCATGCCATACTGCAGCACACACCTCATCCCTATCCATCATCGGTCATACGATCATAATATATGTACATACATATACAACTGACCATAGCACTCACTGCGAAAACAAATCAACCCTTTTCGAATCCAAGGTATACGTACGCTAGTGTGGTTTTGTTTTTGTTTGTCGTTTAGCACGATCTACATCTATTTGTAGAAAGGTGAAGATATGTGTATGTATATATTTTCACTTCAAAAATACATTTTGTCTAAAAACTGTTCCTAAGTACATGGCTATAAACGACATAGCCTATAGCAGTCTCACAGTCTTAAGGAACATTTAAAAAAAAGTTTCATCGAAATCTGTCAAGTAGTTTTCGAGTTTTTAGCTGACAACGAAAATTCTTACAGTTTTATTAAATGTATAGAAGATTAATTCACTGCTTTGGTTATTTTTACATATTTAAGTATAATTTAGTATGTAGTACTACCTCCTTTCTTCGATATAACTTCATAGATACGATTTGGAAAATACTTATAATATTTTTCAATAATTCCAAGTGAAATTGTTGAACCGGCTTTTTTAATGGCGCCAATTAGGCTTGCAGGATCTTCAAATTGTCTTCTGTCCTCATATACTTTTTTGGACAATTATAGTCCCCAAAAGTTTTCATACCGAGGAGTATGGCGACCACTTGAGCAATTTCACATTTTGGTCGTTTATCCACTGTTTAACATCCCTGGCAGTAGGTATGAATGGGGCTGTTGTCCATGGAATCCGTTCAAAAACATTCGAAAAATTTGGGAAAAGCATTTTCTAGTACAGTTTTGTATAGTACATTCGCGTTCATTTTCGATGTAACAAACTGCAGCTCACAAGTACCATAAAATGATATGTGCGGAACACTGTAATGCCCTGCACAGGTATGGTGGCTACCTAAACTACATTCATCCTTTCGCAGGTCGCGAATGTAATAGTTGTAGCCATCCGGTCCATCGAGGTTGAACTTCTTTTCATCGAAAAACACGACAGTCTGCCACTCCTTGTTCCACGTCATATGCTCTCGAGCAAGCTGAATTCTTGCAGCTTTGCGCCCATCATTGAGATGTGTTCTTTTTTTTCGTTCAGTCTCTTCAAATACTTGGCACTCCAAATATGGCGTTTGCCAGACTTGCATTAGTACCGCATTCTTCCCTGATTCTAGCAGCAGAACGTTGGGAATTTGAAGCTGTTCGGATGATAAGTCTTCTTGCTGCTGGGTTTTGTCGCATATTAATCCCCTCCTTTCATATTGATATTATAGCTTAATTCATCCCTAATAAAATTACCAACTACATTTTGACTTCGGCAAATCTTCTTTGCGATTTGGCCCTGCTTTAAACCAAATTTGAAGTATCTCTTCATTTGGCTTTTTCATTGTCGTTCAATCGCTTTCCGCGACCAGTTTTAGAAAAGATGGAGGTTATTATTTTCAATTTAAAAAAGCAAAAGATTTGTGGTCGTTACATAACCACTGTAGATCACAAACTAAAGTCATTGCCATTGAACCTATTCTGATGTGCCAAAATAAATGGGAATTTTTTGATACGTTTTTCCAAAAATAATAATAAATATATATATTATATATGTACGTGTGTTAAAGACCGACAATTTTCGTGTTTCATTAACAATTGATTATTCTATATAAAGAAATTGATTTCATTAAAAGCGGCAATTTGGTTAAAGAGATATTGTCTTTTTACTTTTTAAAAATTTTGAACTTATTCAGTTGAGCGGGAGTGTATAAATAAGCAGACTAGATTAAAAATATTATTTAGTTGGACATGTCCACATCCTACATGCTTCTTTTTTAACTATCTAGGAAATACTGTTTATTTCTATCTATTTGAAAATACTGTATAGTCAGTATTATCCGGAGCATCTAGGGGTATTCAAGAAATTCTGCAATTCATGTGAATAGCTATCATGAATCATTAGATTGACACATTATGAAAAACGAAATTTAATTTAATTTACGAAACCAAGCAAACAGTAAAATGCCAGAAAACGTGATTAATTATAAATAAATAACAAGATTAGCTTAATCCGCTATTTTCCTTTTGACTACCCTTTTTTTTTATTTTGTTCTTTAGGGGTTCTTAATTAATTAATGTTTGCTATTTGCTTCCCCTAGGACTTTGTTCGTTAATATAAAATGTTATCCGCAATCACTTTAGTGAAATGTATTTAATCCGATTAGTTTGTGTCTCATGCAGTAGTCAGTACTTTGACATTTTTATGTCTTGGAAAAGAGTTTGGGACTATTTACAAAAATAATCAGAAAACAAAAACATCTATGTATATATAACAAAAAAAGTTGTGGACGAAAGTAATACTGCCGTGGGTCAAAATTATCACAACCGTCACTTCCTTCTATGGGCAATACTCGTACTCGCACTTGAAATAAAAGTGAACGTGTTATGTAATAAAGGGTCCGCCAAATAACTTTCTTTTTTTTTGAAAATGCTATTAAAAAAAACTACTGAATATTTTCTCAAATTTCTTTTTTTATTTGAAAGTACAATCCTCCCGGTTAATAATGGAAAATAATTTCATTCAAATGACTGCCTCGGCTGGCCATGCAGTAGCCTACACGATCGGTCCAATTTTTAAGCAAATTTTCGATTGTGTGCAGCTGTATTTCACCAATGGCTTCACGAATATTGTCCTTTAAAGCGTCAATTGTCTCTGGCATGTCGGCGTAACACTTATCTTTTACGGCACCCCACAAATAATAGTCCAACGGTGTCAAATCGCAAATCCGCGGTGGCCAAACGACATCAGCTCTGCGGCTGATAATGCGATCTTCAAAAACAGGGCGCAAAACATCGAGTGTAGCTTCGGCTGTGTGGCACGTAGCGCCGTCCTGTTGAAACCAAATGTTGCCAATATCCTCCTCTTCAATTTTTGTGAACAAAAATTCGTTCAACATGGCCCGATAATAAAGATCGCCATTTACTGTAACGGCCACTCCTTGCTCATTTTCGAAGAAAAATGGCCCAATTATGCCTCTGGACCAAAATCCGCACCAAATCAATTTTCTCGGGTGTACGCACTGTTTTTGACTTTTCACGCTTTGGTTTTTCGATGAGGATGCCAGTTTCTTTCACTTTTTTCACAAGATAACGAACATACGGAGCTGACGGTGCTTCTCTTCTTCCAAAATCCGTACGCAATTTTCGCACACATTCTGTAACATTACCATGTCGCAATATTTCCCAGCGTTGTTCAAGCGTATACACAACCATATTCGTTCAGCGGAAGGATAAAACTAATTATCTGTCAAATCAGACATGAGCTAAGTGTTACCATTCGCGAAATAAGCACTAGTTGAAAAAAAAAAACGTTAGATTGCGGACCCTTTATTTCGGGTACCAAAAGTAGTTAAATAGCAGTAGAAGTACTGTTTCAGTATTGAATATGTTGTCGGAAAAGACCGATTCGATGCTATAATTTTGTCTTGCGTCTAAGCCTAGCCATGCTTATATTTAAGATCTCCAAATATGCATTGTTCTTAAATGTGACGAAAATGCAAGCTCCTAGGCGCTGCACCCGGCTACAAGTCTATTCACATCTGCATGCCGTAGCGACATAGATATCGCACAATTTTTGAATGAGCACTCAACCGGTTCTCAATCATTTAACTAACATTTCCAAGAGCTGTTCGCCTAGAGATGTATCTGACATTTAATCATCTAACCCCACCGACTCTCATTATGCTTTCATCCCAAATTCGGGGTATAGTAAAAATACATATTAAAAATGATGGCAACCCCATTTTGCCCCACCCCTTACCCACATTTATCTTCCGGTTTCTCACTTCTGGCAGAAGATATGTTTTGAAATTTTAATTACGCTTCCAAACGAATGTAAAAAAAAAATCACACGCACGCCATGTAACAAATGAGTATTCTACAAGAAGTTATGAAGTATGTACATATGTATATGCTGAACAATTCATTCACCTGATGCAAAAAAGAAACCATTAAGGATCTTTTCTTGAAAGGAATTTCCTGCCGACATACAGTGAAACTTAGAGGTGTTCCGGGAACATCATATCCAAAGAGCCATTAAAAGTTTACTTTTCACTTAGTTGTGGGCCAAAACTTTGAGTGGAACATTTTCATTAGATTTCTTAAATATGTATATGCACATTCTTTGGCTAAGAGATACATTTTCTTACATATAACAACGGTTTCCAAGCGCTTAATTATTATTTGTTTTTTTTTTTTAGTTTCAGAATACTTTCGAAACAGTGGAACTGGTATGTCCTCAAGGAGAAGGTTGAATTCACAGAATTGCTGGAGTGAAACGCACGAAATGCAGCACATAATTGCGATGAAATAAAATTTGTACTTTTAAAAAATTATACATAAGTACATACTTGTAAAATTTATTTAGAAATCCAGAAGAGATGTCAAAGAAGAAAAAAAAATGACAAACTCTTTATAGTTCTGTAATATTTAATTCCCTTATAATAGGTTGCACTTTAGACAAAATTGCACTTTAATGTTATTTTGTTAAATATATTTTTTAAATACTTTAGTAATTAAAATACATAATAAATGTATAGGTATGTAAGCAAAGCATCCAAATAAATGTTATTTGTTAAGAAAACACTACAGATTGTTCATTTTGTAAAAACTTCCTATCGTTGAAGAAACTTTCTTATGACAAATCTTAAATTAAATCTATATGTATAAAAGAAAGTTTCCGAAGCGATGTAATCCCAAAACTCGATATTGGCCGAACCGATTTTGATGATTTATACTTTGTTGGAAAGGTATTTTCTAAGTACGGGTTTAAAAAAAAAAAAAAATGTAACATATCGTATCACAATTGAACTGTCAGATAGACACGCAACGTAACGCCATCTATTGTCAATGGAGAAGCCAATTTTGTTTCATGTGTGGTGGCGCTGTCCACGTTGACATCTGCCATTTGATTCTTCAGTTGCGCAGTTTCTTCATTCGTTGCTGTTTCAGCGTCCATATTGCACTTTGCGAATTCGTGTTTTATTCGATCGTATAACGTTTGCCGGCCATTGCGCATTACAGATTCGGATTTCTTCATTGCGATTTTGGGAGTTTTTGTGAATTAAAATTGATAATCTATATATATAAAAGAGGATGGCGTTATTTACTACGCTTATAACTCAAGAACGCCTGGAACGATTTGGATGATTCGCACTAAATTGGACAAATTTCCGGCCAAACAAGAAGAATTACACAAGAAAATTTTGATAAAGGGGCGTGGCACCTCCCATGCAAAACATATTGTATATCTCGAAAAACCACCAAACCAATTAAGCTCAAATTTTGAGAAAATCGGTGGCACGAAGGCTATTCTGTGATGTTTGGTGGAAATTGGACAAAGGGGCGTGGTACCTCCCATACAAAAAAAATAATTTAAATAATGTGGATTGTGAATAGACTGACAATTCGCGCCAGGGTGTTTTCCTTCGCGGCAAAAAATTTGGATTTCGAAGTTTCGTTATTTAAACTGTTAATAAACTTGTTTTCTTAATAAATTTTAATCGAATAAAATTTTACTTGGAGTAGTAAAATGTGCAAATTTCTGTTTATAAGTGCATAAAAAGTGGTTCGTTCGATTGGTCAAAATTGGACTAAGAGGCGTGACACCGCGCATGGAAAAATCATCTTCTATGGAGTGAATCTGGATGACGTTATAACTCGATAACCGCTGGGCCGATTTCCATGAATGTTTTTATAGAAATGTTGTGTGTGTGTTTGAGTAAATCCAAGTATGGTTAAGATTCACATTTGGTGAAAATCGGACAAAAGGGTGTGGAACCTCCCAAACGAAAAAAAAAAACAAAAAATTCTTATATCTAGAAAACTACTGAACTGATTGAACTCAAATTTTAAGAAAATATTTGTAATTGGCCCAAAGATGTTTCTGCCACCAAAGGGGCGTGGCACTTCCCGTATAAAAAAATATACATTTAAATGATACTTCTCGACCGCCATGGGGCTAAAGTTGTAAAATTGTAGGCATTGATGTACATTGTCCAAACAAACAATCGCGCGAAGTGTGGCGGGATAAGACAAAAGGGCGTGGCACCTCTCATAACAAAAAAATACTTTTCAAACGCTATTCTTGGACTGTCATGGGAAAAAATATGTCTAGACAATACAATTCCTGGGCACACGTCTGAGGAAACATCGGTCGAAGCACACTGAGACGGAGTACAGAATCAGTCCGGACACATCGGTTAAATAAAACGGCCGCAGAACAATTGACAGGCAATGTAAATGTACGAGCAGGCAAAACAACGTCTGCCGGGTCCGCTAGTGGAATATAAAAGACAAACAGTACTCGTATCCGTGATGCAATTTTAGTAGTTTTAAAATTTCGAAATGTTGCTTTAGCAAATATAAACTAAGTTATCGTAGACGTAGTATATAGTTTTAAATGAAGGAAAACTAAGCGATGCAATGGAAATAAATGCGTTACCCACTATACCCTACCCACTACATCGTATTGCGAAAGATGGGTTAAGTTGGTCATAATTAATTTTATTATTTCGTGGATATGCTTCAGTTCCTATGGATGTCAGAACTTTGTTATTTTATTATGCTCGACAAACTTGCTGATGGAATGCAGCATAATAGGGTTCACACTAATTGGCGTATGGTTAAAATTTTTCCGTCTACAAATAAATAGTATTTTTCAGAAAAAAAAAATTGGAAACGTCGGCAAAATTCGAAAAAACGTCTGAAATTTAATAGAAATCGTCTGAAAATAAATAGAAATCATCAGAAAATCAGATATTTAAAACGTCTGATGCAATTTTTAAAATGTCTGAAAACAAATAGTAATCATCTGGAAAATATAAAAATCGTTTGAAATTTTTAAAGCATAGATACCTATTGAAAACATTATCATAAGTTTGAGTAAAAGGGAATATTCAAGATTATATTTTTTTTTAGACAAAAATAATGCTGACGATTTATTCAGATTTTCAGACGAAATTTCATGTTTTTCAGACGAATATTTCAAAAAAGCTGACAAAAACTAGCAGATGAATATGAACAAATTAGAAGATGAAAATAATTTCTTTTCAGACGAAAATGTTTAACCATTGGCGTACTCGCAGAGCACAGAGTTTTGAGTATGACTACATATCAGTCGACGCAAATAACGAGGGTTGACAAATATTTATTTATTGATTAAAACTAATTTACAAAATTTATTTATAAATTAATATCGAAAAGGCATCAGGGTAGCAAGACCATAGATGCCGTTTAGTATTTTTAAAATTATTTGTATGTGACATTATGTGTATTACAATTGCAAGTGAGGACATATTTTAGTAGATATGTAATACATTTATATATTTTATTTTATTTATTTATTTTTTTATATATTTGTAATAAAAGGAGGTGGCTTATTTTATTCGCTTAAAAATTCTATTGTCAGATGGGTTTAGGATATTTGCCAGCTGCTTCTACATCTCTTCAGGTGAGTTTGAATTTATCACTTGTTGAGAAATCGGGCATTCTGCGAAAATATGCAATATTGAGAGAACTACCCTACAGTTTTCTCACATCTCTGGAGGGTTTTGTGTAAAGTAGTGGCTACTAGTAAATAGAGTTTTCCCTACTCTGAATCGAAATACCGAAATGCACTCTTCTCTGGTTGGGGATTTGTTGTACGGAATTCTATCCTGTGTGGAGTGATGTGATCGAAGAAAATTGTCTTCATTTTGCCAAAAGCTGTTATATTCTTCTCTTTCATTGGCAGCGAATATTCTCTGGATGAGCTGAGGAATATTTGGCAGCTCTTTTACCAGCGGATAGCGTGTTACTTCTTTAGCGGCAGTATCTGCAATTTCATTACCATCAATGCCGGCATATGAAGACGACAATGGTGTGAGCCTTAATAGAATCAAGAAGAATCAAATATGGCAAAAACTTTTAAAAAAAAACTTAAAGAAAGACCTAACCATTTGGAAAAAGGTATGGATGGGGTTTACGGCAGAAAAGTGCTGCTGCACGACGAGAAGGACCTATGATCAGCCAAGAAGGACCCACTGTGCATCATTTCCAAGTGAATACAGTATTATTATACACCAAAATTATAACTGCGACTATACCTTAGGATACAAGAACGGTGGCTGCAGGCTAAATCGAGTCAGACAAAGATGAAAAAATAATATAATAGTATTGGAAATAGTGAAATCACTCCACTTCCAACAATGACTTAACTGAAAATAAATAAACTGGTCGACATAAGTATTTTGACAAAACTAAAGTTAATTCTACTCATAATTTGAACTTACTTCATGTATTTTGGTATCAATGGAAAGGTCATTTAAATTCCATTTGAATGATACAAAACTTAACCCATTAAGTAGTTTTTTTGACTTTTTTCCTCGGTCAAAAAAAAAAATGTTTTGATGCAAAAAGTTTCTTCAAACAATTCTAATAGTGACAGAAAAAAAAATTTTCAAAAATCTCTTCGCTAATATTTTTTATGATTTTTTAAATGGAATGATCTCAGAAAAATCTATATATATAAAAATTGAGCCCTAAAATGTTTGTCGTCGATTCACGCCTTAACGCATTTACCGATTTTAACCAAACTTTCACACATCTTTGCTATTGGTCCCCATACGATTTCTGTGAAGTTTGGTCAAAATTGGACAAAGGGGCGTGGCACCGCCCATACAAAAAAAAAACATTCAAAATCGTATATCTAGAAAACCACCAAATCGATTGAGCTCAAACTGACAGATGATCTTAGTTATTGGCCCTGGAGTGCTCCTGTGAATATTGGTCAAAATTGGACAGAGGGGAAATAGTTTATCTATTTAACTAATTAACTTTTGCACTACGAAGTGTGCACGGGCTACCCTAGTTTTGTATGAAAAGGAGGAAAAAGTGGCTAAAATAGTCATTTTTAGCAATTTTCAAAAAATCATAAAAAATATTAACGAAGAGATTTTTGAAAATTTTTTTGCACTCACTATTAGAATTGTTTGAAGAAACTATTTGCATCAAAACATTTTTTTTGATACCGAGGAAAAGAAGTAGACCTTGACAAAAATTCTAAATTCTAAAATTTTTAAATGGGTACTTAATGGGTTAAGGAAAGATTTGTATCATTGAAACGGAATTTAAATGACCTTTCCATTGATGCTAAAATTTACATGTAGTAAGTTTCAAATTATGAGCAGAATTAACTTTAGTTTTATCAAAATACTTATGCCGACCAGTGTAGATAGTGTCTTATAGAAATTAAATCAATCGAGCATAAATAAGAATAGCATAGCAGAACAATGTTCTTAAAAGCGGCAAATCAATCCCATGCCTTATTAGAAATGTCAAGCAACGAAATAATCGGCACCTAGCAGTGTAACTTCTGCTCCGCAAAATACCAAAATTGTGGACGGCAAACGTTTCAACCTGAGGCCAATCTTGCAAAAGATTGAAACAACTTATGCCAAACGACTGCATCTCATCGCCTTCTAAGCGGTATAAGATAAAATACATCGCTTGCTTCCAGTGTCAAAACATTGAATAGTATGTAGTTTGGATTTTCAGCGTTTGACGCTTTTCAACCGTTATTAAATTACCAAAATATAAGCCAAATGTCGGTGCACAACGTTTGTTCCAATCATTTTCTCAGGAGAGACACATTTTTAGACGAATGGCTTTGTTAACAGCGAAACTTTCGTGCGAAGGAACAAGCAGTAAAATTCGAATTTCCGTAGCCAGACCTAAAGAGCATGTGGTTCCAAAAAGGCGGCGTTACGTGTTGCTGGCATACGGTAGAACCATCCTAAAGGATGCAACATGCCAAAGTCCACCCTTGAAACAAAAACAAGTATAGACTTCGTATTGCGAGCCATGTGGGTCGGAAAATACATATATTTGTGTCTCGGTTAAGAGCAGGACAGCCTTTTTCTAGCAGATGCTGGTGTATACAAATTTGACAATAAGTATGTCGCATCCTATAGTTCCGAATGATGCAGAAGTCAGTCCTTTGCTTATCTTTTTGGTTGCCTGTCACCTTGCTTGTTGTTTTGTGTTGTCTTTAGGCAATAAGTAGGGTATTGAACCCCCTGAGTTAGTCCCAACCCGGACACTTGGAATGTAAGCCTAGTTTACCTCCGAAATTCTTTTCCTCATCAGAAAGTTTTATTATGCCATCTCCTATCCGTGTTACATCGCCCCATCTGCCAAATTATGAAACGTATTCAAGATTACTTCGCGGAACCTATGGACGATATGGATCCCTGTATATCGCTCTGCAATACTTTGTCTCTTATACACCTTTAAAATATGATAAGTTAATCCGATTAGGCACATATTTTTCCACGTCTCTAAGAGGCAAACAAGCACTCAAAGGAATTTAGCTTTTTATACGTTATTAGCTATTAGGGATTTTGAATGTTTATAAGCAATACCAAACCTAATATATCCATACGAGTAGAAAAATTGCAAGCAACTTCAATAACAATGTGTTCAGAAAGAAGAAGATATATGTATCTCTTTTATCAAAATTCGATCCAAGTACCTACATTTTCTTTTTGTTTCTAAAGACCGAAACATTATTTTGAGTCTTAGAGATGAGCTCTCATGCCATCTTTATTCTATTGGCGTAAAACTAGTATAGAAATTTAAGTTGGCAACACTATTTTAACTGGCGGCCATTTTGTCAGTGATACCTAAATCAAATCAAATATGTGATTTATTTTTAGCTTGGTTTAGCATTTCAACATGAATAGACTGACGCCTGAACAATGCTTTTAAATAGTGCAAATTTATTTTGAAAATCATAGTTTTACGTCCATTTTACGGTCGACATAATCGTCTCACTTTTGATTGAATGGATACGTCAATAAACAAAACTGTCGTATTTTGAGTGATGATAATCCTCAAGTGTATGTTGAGACACCATTACATCCACAAAAACTGACTGTTTGGTGTGCTTTATGGGTTGGTGAAATAATTGATCTGTACTTCTTTAAAAACGATGCTGGCCAGAACGTTACAGTCAATGGGGACCGCTATAGAGCTATGATTACTGAGCTGTGGTTTCAACAAGCCGGCGCAACATGTCACACAGCTCGTGCCCCAATTGATTTATTGAAGGAAACGTTTGATAACCCATAGTTTCACGTTGCGGACCCGTGAGTTGGCCTCCAAGGTCGTGCGATTTAACGCCGCTTGACTATTTTCTGTGGGGATATGTGAAGTCGCTAGTCTACGTGGATAAGCCCGAAACGATTAACCACTTTGAGGATAACATTCGCCGCCTTATTGCCGATACACAAATGTTGGAAAACGTTATCGAAAATTGGACCTCCAGATTAGACTATGTCGGGGCCAGCCGTGGCAGTCATATGCATCATATTTAAATTATAATGCCGGAAGATTATCTTTCGAATAAAGTAAATTTCATGTCAATTTAAAAAAATCATCTTTGTTTTATTCCATTTCAAAGTTCTATACCTCTAAAAAAAAACACCCTTACTTAGAATTCCATAAAAAATAAAAAAATAAATAGGTGGGTAAACATAGGCCTAGCTTCTCGCAACCAGTCGTTTGTGTGAGTTTCTATTTTTGGGACAAATGGAAGGGACCTACAATTTTATGCCGAGTTCGAACGGCTAAATTGAGAAGCTTTTTCAGGACAGTCATACTCTCGGATGTTTGTCAGACGTTCGCGAGAGGTGGCCCAGTAGAAAAAACCTTAAGATATAATTTGTGTTTTCCGGGAATCGAAACTGGGATCCCTCGCACAATAGTCCAACACACTAACAACTACGCTACTGCGCCCACTGAGCCTGAACTTAAGTTTAAATTTAAAGTTCAACTCGTCCGTTTTCACAATGTACCTATACCTAATCTAAACTTCAGTTCCATTGAACTCAGTTTAACTAAATTTAAGGAATATAATTTGGCAGTATTGTATAGTACTTAGCTTTTATTTGACTTTTCCAAAATCGTTCCTTGTCTTTCTTTCAAAAAACACGCAAAACAACACGCAAATATTTAAGTTTTTGACAATCGGCAGCCTTGAAATTGAAATGTCACTGTGTCAAGTGATCTGAGGTCTAAACGGCCGTTTAATTTAAACTACAGAATGAACTTTGTTCAAGAATTTTTAAAACAAAACTGTGAAACCGAATTATTATTGAGCTGAAGTTTAAACTTCCACTCTAAAACTGGGGGTAAGTAAATAAATAAATTTATAACTTTTAGGTAGGTACATAAGGGGAATGGACAAAAATTGTCAAGACCAAAGTATTTTCGATCTACGATGGCAGAACACGAACCTCGCTTTTAAAGCCATTGCGAATTACAGAGCACCGTGACCTGAATATTATGCATACTCTGAGTTTATGTAGTGTCAATACAAATTAGAAGAATAACCTACTTATAGCCATAACGATATAAATTATAACACCTTCTTTGCCAGTCTTGACAAATCTATAACATCGACTGTATTATTTTTAGAAATACGTACCCATGTCAGGTAGTTTATTTTCAGATCAACTTTGCGCCGAACTTTTCGGCTATTTTATTTTTTTTAAAAAACGTTCCTCTATCTTTTTCTGTAAAATTTTTGATATCTTTTATTAAAGCTTTAAACCAAAAGATTTTATAATAAGGTTCGATCCCCGGAAAAACCCAAATTACATCTTAAAGTTTTTTCTACTGCGCCACCTCTCGCGAACGTCTGACAAACATCCGAGAGTATGACTGTCATAAAAAAGCTTCTCAATTCAGCCGTTCGGACTCGGCATAAAATTGTAGGTCCCTTCCATTCGTCCCAAAAATAGAAACTCACACAAAACGAATGGTTGCGAGAAGCTAGGCCTTGGGTGTCACCCGCCTGTTGCGCCACCTATTTATTTTATTTATCTAATAAATAAAGTGTATGTCTATAAATAAAAAAATAAATTAATAGCTGGAGCAAAAGGTCCGTATATATAAGTTTAATTTTTTGGGACGAATGGAAAGAACATACAATTTTATACTGAGTCCGAATGGCTGAATTGAATAGCATTACCAATACAGTTATACTCTCCGATGTTTTTTAGACGTTCGCGAGAGATGGCGCAATGGAAAAAAAAAGTTTTTCCGGGGAATCGAACCTAAGACCATCAGTTTTATACTCGAAGAATGGGAGAATTTGGACGACAACATCGTAAGGAACCTTAAGCAAGGTATGCCCAGTAATACCCATTACTAAAGTAACAAGGACTCTTTAGAAAATATAAATTTTAAACGTAATAGAGTAAGAGCTAGCAACGTTTTTCCTCAAGTCATTTTAGCAAGGCTGTAACTTAGTGAGCTTAGTTCGTGATGACTACCGAACATGAAAATACATTTCTGGCAACGCTGCATTGGTTTATATTGGAATGTTATAAGAACGTTTCCAATGTGACAAGTCTCAGTGTTTCATTTTCGTGTTCGAAATGAAACTAAATTTCTATGGGTTTGCCTTGGGTTTTTGGGAGTTACGAAAATTAACTGACACTCCTCATGTCATGCTGAACAAACTTAATTGAAACATTGAGCATTGAGTGTTGAGACCATGCAATTAAGAAGTGTATGCAAACATCTATTACTACAATACACAAAGAGCCGTCTGCCTCGGCTAATAAACTATTCGAAAAGACAGAGAAAACCTACTCATTTCAAGCCGAAACCCATTTCCTATTTATTGAGAATGTATAGCGTCCACATTCTCGCTACAATCGAGTAACGTGCGGTACAACATTCAATCCCCACGTATAAGCCATTCAACTTCCGATGATGTGGTTTACCTAAAATAGGTTACGGTGGTACTCGTAGCTTTCAGAAAATCAACATTATGCCTTTGTGAGATGCTACTGAATGAGAGGACACTCACATTACGAGAGTCCAACTTCACCTCAATTAGAAAGAGGATTTCATTCCTCATTATTAGGATTTTTGTTAACTTCGTTGTACCTTCAAACTATAAACTTCCTATACTAGTGAAATTGGCCTAGTAAACGATTTAAAGGAGCAGCAACGTTAAATATTACCTCCAGCGAACATTCACACCGCACCGTATGAATAAAAAGATTGTGTCTTTGTGACAAGGAAATAAGAAAAAACCGACAGGAAATCAGCACTTTTCGCCTGCTGCTCTTGGATGCGATCCTTTATACACACATTTGTGGATATAAAAATATAATTTACAGACCTTCCAAAGACTAAATATATCAAACAAAAAAGAAAACGCCCCCGTTGTATACAATTTTCGATAATTATTTATCCGGAACTGTATTAAATTTTACACAATTGTCTTACTTTGAAAGGCAATTGATGGATATTTTTTTGTAAGTTGTCCATGCGAGAAAATTTGGAAATAAAATTGATGAGTTACGTATGAGGAACAAAACATCATCATAACTTTGAGTCCTAACACAATATTTTTAGATAGAAGATAACCAACGACGTATGGTAAATAAATAACAAGACAAGATGAAAAACGCCCAAGGTGAATAGAATATACGTACACTCCGCGCCACTTGAATAGCACACCTCCTATTGTCGGTTTTCTATTGCCGACTGCGCCCAAACCAAGCATGCTATAGAGACTTAATTTTTTTTAAATGAAAGTTCATTTAATTGTTGTCTTTTGACCAGAAGGAAGATTTAAAACTAAAACTTTAAGTAAAGGGTTTTTCAATAGGGACGCTACAAAAGTAGAGCGACAGGGTCAGCAAACGACGAATTTCTTGCCGCTCTTTTGACATTTCTCTTCAGTAAGGTTTGCCATTTCATGATGGAAAGATATACGAGCCAACAACGAGTCGAAATTATTAAAATTTACTACCGAAATTCGGAGTCAGTGGCCTCAACGTTAAGAGCGCTACGTCCAATTCATGGTCGTCATAATCGTCCTAGCAAATCAATAATTGAGCGTCTAGTGGAAAAATTTGAATCCACACGCACAGTACAAAATATTCCCGTGCCAGTGAGACAAAGAAGTTCCCGTAGTGTCGAGAATATTGCTGCCGCTGAGGCTTCAGTTGAAGAAAGCCCAAATGTGTATCTCATGTGTCGTTCTCAAGCGTTGGGCATCTCTGTGACGTCGTTGTGGCAAATTTTGCGAAAAGATCTTGGCCTACATCCTTACAAGATTAAATTGACGCAAGAACTGAAGCCGCTTGACCACCCCAGAAGCGTCGTATGTTCGTGAATTGGGCTGAGCAACAACTTGAAAATGATTCGGATTTTCATCGAAAAATCATCTTCAGCGTCAAGTCTATGGTCTATGCCAACAAGCCAGCGACGATTGATGAACTTCGTACGAATATCGAACGTGAAATTGCAGCAGTATCGGCCGATTTATGCTTGAAAGCCGTCGAAGATTGGGTTCAGCGTCTGGACTTCTGCAAGCGTGCCCGTGGTGGCCATGCAAAAGAAATCGAGTTCCATACATAATGGCATCGAACGTACTTTCACAGGAATAAAGAATTTCATTGATATCCAAAACCGTTTTTGTTTTATTTTAAAAAAAATACTTTTGTAGCGCTCTTATTGAAAAACCCTGTATTAACAAAAATTTGTTAACTACAAACCGGAAAAGTGTGGGGCCCTCATTTTGCGCCACTTGAATAGAACATGCATTTAGTTTGACCGTTATCTTTGGCACGTGGACTCATATTTTTCTTTGATTGAATTTTTTTTGTTAATTTCGACTACTTAATTTACACAACAAAATTAAATGGGTGGAGAAAAAGCCTTAAACGAGGCGGAAAAAGGACAAATCAAAGCTTAAAGGACATTTGCATAATCCTGTTTATCTATCTCTATCTATCTATCTTATTGCCAAATTGGCTAAGAAAATCGAGATCAGCCGACACGTTATATCCATATTTTTAAGTAATGAGTCTAGCTATGGAAAAAAACATGAATTGCTGCATACACGATACACAGTGTGCTTGCTAATGCGTAAAGGCGACTTATATTAATAAAATGCGTCAAATTTTTACTACTCTTTTCCAAAAATCAGGAAAAAAAATGTGGTATCAAAGCAAGTTTCACAACTATGCGTAGTATTATTTTGAATGCCAAGGATATAAAAAGTCTAAAAATCAAGAAGAAGTCACCCCTTAAAGAGGTTTGAAAAGCGCAACGACTCCGTTTTTGTAGCGCACATGTGGCATGGACTTCGTAGTGGCACCGTGTGATCTTCTCTGATGAAAACAAATTAATTTGAATGGCCCCAACGGCTATATCTACCATTTCTATAACCTCCGCAAAGAAACTCATCATTTGGACTGGCTGCATAGAAGAGTTGAAGGTATGATGATTTATCAACATCATAATACGCCAATACGGGCTGATTGGTTGTTAAAACGTAAAAATAGAGCTCAGCATACATTTATAATGGTAGAGATCGATCTGAAAAGGTAGAAGTAGAACAAGGAGTAAGACAAGGCTGTAATCTAAGTCCGCTGTTATTTGCACTTTTTCTGGATGATTTAGTTGATTGTCTGCCATATGGGGTTGAATTTAATAACATACGGGTCAAAGTCATAATGTATGCAGATGATATTGTGATTCTGGCAGAGACCCCAACGTCCCTACAACTGATGATAAATAGGCTAGAAGATTATTGCAGAGTCTGGAATCTTGAGGTCAATACAGAAAAATCGAAAGTTATGGTTTTTAAGAATTGCACTGGAAGAACGACAGGAGTCGAAAATTGGAAATACGAAGGAAATGAACTGGAAGTAGTGAAATCATATTCCTACCTAGGACTGGAGTTTACATGCAACTTGAAGATAGAGAAGCATCTGAAAATGAAATTAAACAAGGCTAAATCTGCAATATGCGCTAACTGGCAAAAAATCTATAACAACAAACTCATATCGCCGAATATACAACATAGAGTTTTCAATGCAACAGCCAAGGCGATTCTGTTTTATGGAGCTCAAGTGTGGGGTGTACAGAAACACGAGCTAGTGGAATATCTGTTACGCTTTTTTCTTCGAAAAATCTTTATCTTGCCAATCAATACACCAAAATATATGTATTATTTGGAAACAGGGCTCCCGACAATGTTTATCTCGACGCTGAAACTAAACGCGGTTTACATTATTAGAGTTTTGCATATGGATCAACGAAGGCTTCCGAAGAAGATTCTGCAGTATGCAGTGCGGCAGACGACACTTTTTGTCAAGGACTGGAATCGGTTAGCTGCGGACTGTGGAATTGTACTAAATTTGTCGGAAAGAAGCGCAGGCGATTAGAAAACGGCATTGTATGAAGTAATTTCTATTACTGATGAAAATGAAAGATATGCGTTTATAGAAAAGGCACGGGCTTCTACGGTGAGGCAATATTATTCCAGTTGCAATCTAAATCTGAACGAGAGAAATTACTTCAACAGTAGTTACAACAGATACATCATTGGAACTATTTTTAAAATAAGAGGCGAGTTGGTGAAGCTGAGCTACATGCCACATCGAAGTGAGGGATCCGATGTATGTATGCTTTGTAATCTTCGAGAGAGGGAAGACGTAATGAATTTCATTGGCGTTTATCCAATATTGAGGGAGATAAGGCGGCTCTATTTCGGCAAAAGTACGATGTGATGAGGTTGCCAGCTATTTAAATGGTGCAGACTGGCTAATACTGTATGAATACTGCAAGGAAGCGTTTACTTATAGAACGAGAATCATCAGCGAAAGCTTTTAATGCGTAGCCAACTAGCTTAAGTATTTTGTTTTAACTAAACTCAAAGTCCATTAAAATTACTCAAAAAGTCCTAAACAGTTCCGATTTAACTAATCTAAAAGTCATAAAAAAAAATGTTTGTTTTAACTAAACTAAAAGTCCTTCAAATAGAAAAAAATAAGCCCTATTTATAAATTTTCGTGCTAATTTTTAAACAATTTATTTGTTTTTTTATTTTTTTTATTTTTTATTCTCCAAAATGTAAAGCCTATATTGAAAAGTAATATGCATATCTACTAAAATTATAATGAATTGTAAAGAAATATTGCCACTCTGGCAGACGACATTAAATTGTCATGTCTAGTATAATTATTCATGAAACTGTAAAATGTATTTAACATTTTTTAATTAAAGAATAAACTTATCTAATCTAATCTAATCTAGAGCCAAAATGTGGACCTATTAAGCTGGCCGGCCTATTCACCGGATTTAAATATATCATCTAAAAAGTTTGGGGATGGTTGACATGTCAATTTTATAGATCGGGACAATAATATTCGACTGTATCTAAACTAGTCCAAGCCATAGAATTTGCTGGGAGATCGATTTCGCTAAATTATTTGACCAATTTGTATATGCATCCCCTCCAAACGGTATTTGTGAATTCTTAAGCAGAGAGGTGGCTCAAAACACAATTGAACATTTTTTTTTTTTAAATCGAGAATACTCCAATCACCTTAAATTTAAGTAATGTTTGTGTTAAAAAGAGGCAGAATTCTCTTAAGTTTAAGTGTTCTATTCAAGTGACGCAAAATTAATACCCCACATTTTGCCAGTTTTTAGTTAACAATTTTTTGTTAATACTTAAAGCTTTAGTTTTAAATCATCCTTCTGGTCAAATCACAACAATAAAATTAACTTCAATTTAAACAAAAAAATTAAGTCTCTAACATGCTTGGTTTGGGAACAGTGGACAATAGAAAACCGACCTTAGGGGGATGTGCTATTCTAGTGGCGCAGAGTGTATATAATATCTCTACAAAGTAGTTTCAAAATTCCTCTTTATAGGAGATAGTCATTTGACAGCACTGCTATAGTTCGATGAGCACTCATATAAAAAATATAATTCTGTAAAACCATTTTTAGATTTTTTTGTCTAAAGCAAACATTTGCACTGTAGTTAAATAATTTATGTATCTAGACGAAGAAATCAACAAAATAACGGATATTGTGGGTAAATGTTTAGCTAAAGGTATGCTTTAATTTTTTAAATTGCTTGTTTTTGCGCTCACGGTTAAATGATTACATAAACAATTGGTTAAACGGCTTGTCAAACAAAGGCAAGTTCAACATTTATTTTCCGTATTAGATACGTAAGAATCGATTTCATTCTGTTTCTGTTTACTCCTTGGGTTGTGTATTTTATTTTTATTATTCTTTTAGTCGGTTTACAATTGACGAGAATTTAATCAAGGAAAGAGGGACGTACCTTTTTCGTTGTCCGTGTGTAATGGTCCGACGCTGCCGAAAAATCGCTTATCCAAAATTTGAAGTAATTGAAGTGCTGTTGAATGTATCTCCACCCTTGGACAGCCGGTCATAAGAAGTGTTACATTGATAACGGATGTATAGTGGTCGCATGGATACTCCCTACAAATAAAAAATAAAACGTACATAAATGACTGTTGATCGTGATGTGAATATAAATTGGAAAAATCAAAATATTGAACAAATCGCATTTAAGAAATGCGACACCCCAAGGTATAATATTTCAATGTAGGAAAGGACAGACAAATTATCCCTTTGATAAAGCAATTAGGTTAACAGAACGTGCCCTTATTTCCAAACACGTAATTATACATAAAGCTGTGACATTAAAGACAATTTGAAAATACAATATACTTTATTTATGAGCTATGATTTTAGGAAACGAATCTCTTAAGACAACATCAAGGCATCAGGCCGGGCGGCAAATAAATATAAATGAAAAGTATACAGGCAATCACACTTAATGGTTCAATTCATTTCTGTTGCCGAACAAGTTAACCACTACCACGTAAGCAGATGACACGAGTCATCCCGAAAGCTATCAACCAGTTGGATAAGGGTAAAAATTAACCTTTTAATTGTGTTATGGCAAGCAAAAAATACACCCATTTCGAGATACCTGTTGTTTGCTGTTTGAAGAGCAAATAAAAACTTACATTGTGCTTGTCCACCCGTGAGATAGAGGTATAGTTAGCAGGTGAAAACTAAGAGGGTATTCACTTAGCTAAAAGAAGACAGGCATGCTAACATTAATTACGTGTTTATATAACCCGTGTTTGGTCCTCAACTATTCCTCTGCCCCACAGATGATGGTGAGCATTTTTATAGCCCTGTCATCACAACTCACAAGGTGGTATTTTCGAACTGAGAAAAGGTAGTTAATCAAATTTTCTGAGCAAAAAAAAAAAAACAACTTTTCGGTCAATTCTTAATGTCCCCCAAGAGCAAGATGACCTAGGGAGGTCAGTGGAGGTAGAAATTCGAAGACGGAATAGTACAGTATATGTATATAAGCTCCATCGCATCGAGGCTACAATCATCAAAACTTAGAGGTATAGTTATAGTCAGGCCAACCAGCCTCTGTTGGACCCATTCGAAAGAGATACCTGCTTTAGGTTCAATTTTCTTCCCCAACATTTGCATTAAGACTGGTCCATAACACAAATTGCGTAATATATTATGTCCATTCATCATTTCTAATAATAGGGATACCTACATAAATCGAAAGAAGTTAAAATCTGTGCGATTCCGTATGGACTTAAGGACAGTTACCTACATGAATAAAAGGAGGGTAAATTAATGTATTTTGAAGACAAGTTATCTCACTACTGTAGGGACTGGAATTTGTCACAAAAATAAAATGTCCATAAAGGATCCTACAGGGCAGTTTTATCACTTAAATTCGTGTGTAACTTTTAGACAAATAGAAGCGAGCTACAGCGCTATGCCGTACCTACCCCTACGGCTGAACTACCTAAATGCACAATATGCGAAGCCAGCAAGGGTAAACAAAAACACATCGACATCGATTTTGTAAGATATTTTGTTTCCATTTTTGGCAAAATTTTAAAATCAAATGCTTTCTTTTTAAGCTGATGGTATTAATAGCCTAAGGAAGCGGTACATAAGCATAATATTAACAAGGGCTGTATACCTATAGAAAACAAAAGTTACATATAGGTTGGATTGGCTCACGTTCACAAAAGATGTAGGATTCAAAGAACTCAACTTTGGTAGTGTGGTTAACGTAAAAAAGAAATTTCAATGAGAAGCAATTCATTGTGCTAAAGCTGAGATGAAAATAAACGTTAACAAATTTGATGTGATGGTCGTCTTCAGAACGCCAGTTCAATGCACTCTGCATGTCAGTGGAGTCCCATTGAAACAGGTGGCGAAGTTTAAGTATCTCGGGGTCTTATTCACGAGTGATGGAAGGAGCAATGCTGAGTTTTCCTGTAGTATTGGTCAAGCTGGATCAATTTTGAGATAGCTTGGCCATTCTGTTATTAGGAGGACTGAACTTGGTGTCAAATCTAAGTTGTCAGTCCTTAATTCGGTGTTCGTTCCAACTCTTACCTATGGTCATGACCATGAGGTTTGGGTAATGACCGAAAGAATTAGATCGCGAATAAAATCTGCCGAAATGCTTGGGTGGTTTGTCATGTTAAACACATGTCACCAACCAGGATCCCACGACGTGCTATGGAATCCGTTCCATCAGGCCAGGCGTCCTCTAGGTAGACCCAGGATGAAATGGTTAGATCAAGTCCATAATCCCTATTGTATACCCGTATGGGGATTGCCCTTGACGACTTGGAGTTGATGGCGGAGAATCGAGAACTGTGGAGGGTCCACTTGAGCAACCTACACCCGCGACCCACTAAATGGATAAGCAGGCCATTGAAAATGTATGAATGAATAAAAAATGTGCACGACTGGGTCGCACGAAACTTTCTCTTTTATTGCGAATCTCGCAGAATCTCAGAGTCATTTCAGCAAATTTTACGTTTAAAATTATTTCCACTTACGTACATCTTACGTAGGTTCAGTAACTGAACCTTTGTTAACTAAACACGTAATACATACTACATAGACATTATATACGTATTAACTACAATACTTTATTACTTACTTTTAAATTATTTTACTTCAAACTGACACTTGAAGGAGGCAAGGAGGCGATGAATTTCGAATTCCCATTTTTGATTATTATTTAAAAAAAAAAGTAGTCTCAATGGTCGGGATTTGGGTAGTCATTTTTGGGAAATATTCATAAAACGGCAATATTCGAGTTTTCTGAGAAAAACTAAGTACGTGATCATGTTTAGAATGCTTAAGTTGTCTTAAATATGTATTTTGATCAAAATCGTTAGAGCGGTTTTTTGTAAAATTATGCTGGAAAATGTTACAAATTTGGATTCGAAAAACACTCTTATTAAACTGTTTAGCTGAAAACTGAGTACGAAGTATTCTTCAGGATATAAACATTACCTAGCAGTTACATTTTTAACCAAATCGAAAATGGCGTTTTCGAGATATGTGTAGTTTTTAAAGTACCGTTTTTAGCGATTGGGGTGGAAATCGAAGGACGCATTCATGGTTCAAAAAACACTGTTTTTCAACTGTTTAGCTCAAAACTGAGCAAATGGTATTACTATGGATTTAAGCATTACCTGAAAGTAACATTTTTATCATAATCGAAAATGGCGTTTTTGAGATATGAGCAGTTTTTTAAAGTACTATTATTAGGGATTTGGGTGGATATCAAAGGACTCAGTCTTTTTAGGGAAAAACTGAGTTTCCTATGAAGTTAAGAATGACAATATGTAGTACCTTAAAAATAAGTTTTTTTTAAAAATCGTTTTTACCGTTTTCGAAAAAAGGCCAATTTTCAAAACTGGGGGGTAATTCGATTCTACAATCAAAATGTTCGAATTCGGAAGATACGTAACTCTATAGCATGCGCTCATATTCGAAAATCGAACGGACCTCGAATTGTCTATTTTTTTTGGTACTACCTAATCCTAAAGTATGTAAATGCCAAAACCATTCGAATTCGCAAATAATCACTCTAATGCAAATGTGTTTGCGAACAGGCTGTGTAGATTGCAGAAATCTAAAAAAAAATGTGAGTAAGAAATTTGTTCATAACTTATTAAATATTATTAAGAGTATTAAAATATACTTTATGCATAGGGAATCATATAAAAATGTGCAAACACAAAGACATCTCAATTTGAGATTCTTGTTCAATACATGACAATGCATCCCGACTTATCTAAAGGATTTATCCCGAATTCGCCTTGGCTCAATTTGATCATTGCAATCCTCATTTTCTTCGGTAAAAAATCAAATTGCGACACTGTCCATGTTGATTTAGCACCTATTCACGAATCACAACAAATGATTATTTCGTTTTATTCAAATGTCTGTCAAACACAATGCGAGACTCGTTCGAAAGTCGGAAATTGTTTGGGAAAAAGTTGGCATTACTTACATTCGATTCTAATTTCATACATAGTTCCGTTTGAAAGTAGAATCGGAACCAACTTTCGAATAGAATCGAAAGTAGAATCGAATTACATAGTTGGCCCCCTGCCGTTGCTGGACTTTTTAGCGAAAAACTGGGTATGCAGTCATGTTAAGCATGCTTACATTGACGCAACTATCAATTTTGGTTCAAATCTTACCGTTAATATTAGGGTTAGCATAAAAAGAAAAAACGCCTCCTAGCGGGAAGCCCAAAAACTCTAAATACGAAGTTTGAAGCAAATCCGTTCAAGCGTTTAGATTTCCCAGGGGTGGGACAGACAGACATACGGACGGACAGAATTGCGAGACCCACTTTTTTGAGTTCCCCTATCATCGTAATATCAGAATTGATCAAAATCTCGAGTTCGAAATTTTGTACGAAAACAATATCTTTCTCTTACTACGTATACGAGAAAGTTAAAAAGCAACTCATTGCCAACTAATGCAAATGCAACCATTTATGCAATTAGTCATAATATTCTAAACAGAGAGGACTAAAAAACAGTGGGGTGCTGCCAGAATTATATTATGTGCTCTAACATAACTCGCCATTGCCTCGAGTTTTAAGTTCAATATCTTCAAAAATAACAATGAAAATGTCTCGTTTCTTTTTTGAATCGAAGTTTATTAAATTGTGTAAGTAAACAAGAAGGAACAGTATCAATATGTACAGTTAACATTTTTTTATACGTTTTAAAGCAATGTTACTCAAAATATTTACATAAAATGTTGGCTCCTTTGAATAGCACCCCCCATACAAAAATATTTTTAAGAATTGTTTCACACTTTTAAACTTAGGTAAATTATTAGGAACAAAATTAAGATTATTTTAATTAATTTGAAAAAAAAAAATAGTAACGGGTACTTCCGCCTTGATAACCTCATACATCCGGTTGGGTAGGGAATCATACAAGTTCTTAATTTAATCAAGCGAAACGGAGGCCCAGCTACATTTTATTGCCTCTATTAGTTCATCTTTGTTGGAATATTGCTTGCCTGATTCGTACACTTTCCGAGAAAGCCATCCCCAAGCATTTTCGATAATGTTTAAGTCTGGCGAGTATGGTAGCCAATCCAACAATGAGACGTTTTGACGCTCAAGGAACTGTTTTACCACTCTGACCTGGCATTGTGAATGGGTGCGTTATCTTGCTGCAATTTCCATGGGAAGTTGCCAAACAATTCATTTACAGAAGGGAAACCCTTCTCGAGTACGCCAATGTATGATTGTGCGTTCATACGAGGAGTCAGAAACTGCAATCCCAAAGTGCCGTAATAGGTTATGGCTCCCCAAACCCCAAACGTTGATGTTCCTCCTTCCGCAAATCATGAAAGTAATAATTAAAACCGTCAGGACCCTCTAAATTAATTTTTTGTTTTCATCGGAGGAAACAACACGGTTCCATTCCTTACTCGATGTCAAATTAGCACGACAGAAACTTAGGCGTTGCTCTTTACGGGACGGGTTAAGCGGTGGTTTTTTCTTTAATTTTAGTCGTTTCAAGTGTTTAGCGTTCGAAATAATTCGCTTTACCGTAGACACACTTATTTTAACACCAATTTGTTCTTTTATTTTGGCAGCAGAGTCGTGTGAATTTGACGCGAGTCGCAGAATTGCTCTTTTTCCAGCGGCGGTAACGACACTAACGGTCCTCCCTTCATGTTTTTGTCATAATTGGACTCATTCCGTAAAAATGTGGATACAACTTTGCGGCTTCATTGCGTTTTTTGGCTATTTGGTGAATAGAAAGCCCACACTCGCGGTAAGCTTTGATTTTAGCTTTCTCGTCCTCATTTCGATTAAAATTACTTTAAGAGTACTAAGAAATATCAGAGTCAATTTTTGCATAACTACCTGCCTTGGCTGATATTATTGGGGAGGTGCTAAGGTGAACCAAAATAAGACTACGTTTTTCATAGTAATTCTAAACACCATAGCAAAACAAGTCATTTAACGGGACATTTCCAATGAATGAAGTTGCTCACAGACAGAGTACTCAAAGAGATATAAAAATATCAAAATATTGAGATGTTTACATATTTAGAGAGTTGAATTATTTTCAGTTATATTATGCACAATAGGGCACCCCCTATTCAAGTGAACGGCATTATGAGAGATGTAGAAGGTTGAAACCTGCTGTAAACAGATGGTTATTGATTTTTTTTATCGAGTGGAAGAGTTAATACGAACCGAAATAAAAATACATATTTTGAATTGTATTGAAAAGGGAAAAACCGTGTGAGGTAATGGATTCTACATGCGTGTTGTTCGACTTATCAAAGAGTCTTAAGGGTGAACTGATGCGCATTCGATGAGTGACGAGTGTTGCGAGAGAATTGTTGAAGGGGAGGCAATTTTAGCAGAGCATTGGTGGTAAAGCAAGGAAAGGCAAGGTTCGTTTCTGAAGTGTTTAAACGAAGTAACTGCGCTGTATTTCTATCAGCTTTAAGTTTTATCGCATGCTTTTGAATTCTCTCCAGTAGGTGTAATGTAATGGGTATACGGTGGCGGATTTATGTCTTAAAACGTTAATGTCTCAGACAGTTATAAACCAAGCTAGATGAATCACCTTGAGCGCAAATTTGTCAGTTTTTTTTTAAAGGGGATTCCAAATCCTGGAGCACTCAGAAGAATCTCGGTCCATTGTACTACCAAGCAGAAACCCCTTTTTTTGTGTAGTGGTGGAGAAACTCTGATATTATTCGTTTCTCTTATGGTCGGTGGCAGAGCATTGCTGTATTGTCAGTTACAATGCCGCTTACAGTGGTCGGGATAGCACAATGAGTAGATTTAGATTAGATTTTATTTTATTACAGGATTCTTAATAATATGTAGATAATAATACAAATAATAAAATAATAAGGCGTTAGCGTTGCCATCTGCCTGATTGAAAAAGTTTGCACATTGTGATTACAGTTGCAAATTCTTTTTGTTACAGAGAAAGCTATGTATTATTTAAAGCAGTTGAAGCATGACAAAACTACTCTATCTATATTCGGATATTATTTGATATCTATAGGATATCACAACACTGTTTCTAGAATTTTCTCCATTTAGAATTTGTTTTGTTTGTTCCATTGTGAGTTAGGGTTTTCCAAAATAGGAAAGCCTAAATTCTTTATATATCGGACATACTGATAGGAAATGGAAGCTGTCTTCTTTTGACAGGTTGGAGGTTGCACAGAGCACATTGAGCTGTGTCGGATTTGTTGTATGGTGGGTGAGCCATTTAAATTTAAAAGATCACTGCTTACTCTGCAAATTAGCGATATCGCTCGAGCTCTGTAGTTTTTATTGAAGTAGCAGTTTTCTAAATTGTAGCTAAGCTCAGGATATAGCATTCTATTAAGTCGGCTCTCCCATTGAGGCAACATTTAATAAGCAACTCGCAATAGGAAACACGTAATATTATCGCTCACAATTATTTTACTTTGAATTAAATTAGAGGTCTCACATCAAAGCAACTAAATATCACTCGAAGGAAAAATATTGCTGATTGCTCATTGGCAGTTTTTATAGCAACTATAGTTGCTTATTGCTTGTTGCCTCAATCTGAGAGCCGCCTAACTGAGGAGGTCGCTTGTCCAATACATTCATTGTGTTGGTATATGTCTAATTGTCCACCCTTTCTAAAATTGTGTAAAGCAGTTTTTTTTAGCATAATCCTATCTTGATACTGTATATGGACAGTTCCATTCCACATTTTTGAGCCAGATTTTTCCACTCCTCTATCCAATGCAGTTTGTTATCTATATATATAAAAATGAAGTATCCGACTGACAGATCAACGCCCAGCCTAAACCATTTGCTCTACAAAATTGAAATTTTGCACAGAGGTTTTATTTATGATGTATACAACCACTAAGGAAGGATTTTTTGAAATTCAACCCCTAAAGGGGTAAAAGGGGGGTCAAAGTTTGTATGGGAAATTTTAATTTTTCATCCGATTGACTTAAAACTCGGTTTGCAGATTCTCTATGAGAAATAAAGAAAATGTTTTCTTCGATTTTGGAAATTCTACCCTTAAAGGGGTACGAGGGGGGTCAAAGTTCATTTTTCATCCGATCGACTTCAAACTTAGTTTGTGGCCCTTTTCTTAAGTCACGAACCGTTCGTCGTATCAATTTTAAACTTTGTAATGCGTCCCAAAATCTTTCGCCGTTGAATATGCTTATCGATTCATCTAACTCCAGCGTACATACTTCAAAGATATTCAAGCGGAATTCTGTATGAATGGGGTCATACTGCTAGAAAGTGGTGCATCTTTCTGGTTGCAAGAGTGTAATAAGATCTGGGAGGTGTGGAATAAAATGAAGTGAATATCGCTGTAATTGTCAGCAAAGAAATATGCTTTGTCCCATAGATTGTGACTCAATCTGCTCAATCTGAAGAGGGAGTCAAATGGCTCTCTCGTGTCATTAAAGTGGCCTGGGAATGCGGCGAAACACCCAGCGATTGGCAGATTGGGGTGATTGTGCCCCTTTTCAAGAAAGGGAATAAAAGGGATTGCTCTAATTACAGGGGTATATCACTTTTAAGTCTCCCCGGAAAAGTCTTTGCCAGGGTGCTGGAAACGCGTTGCAGAGCTGTGGTCGAGGCACGATTAGGAGATGAGCAGTGCGGCTTTCGTCCCGGCAGAAGCACAACCGACCAGTTATTCACTCTCAGAATGGTACTTGAGAAGGCTTGGGAGTATGCTACACCTGTTTACGCTTGCTTCGTAGATTTGGAGAAAGCATATGACCGAGTTCCTCGAGGGGAACTCTGGAGTGTATTACAGGAGTATGGAATTGATGGTTCTCTCTTGAGAGCCATTCAATCCCATTACACAAACTGTAAAAGCTGTGTTCGGGTAAACGGCGTTAAATCAATACCTTTCACCGTGGGCGTTGGACTTCGCCAGGGGTGCGTCTTGTCTCCTCTCCTTTTCATTACTTATATGGACTGGATGTTACAGCGCAGTCTTGGCGAGGAACGTTTCGAATTGGGAGATCTGAGGATAAGTCATTTGCTCTTCGCTGATGACTTGGTCATCCTTGGATCCTCTCAGACTGAATTTCAGCGCGCACTCGATCGGTTTGTAACCGTTTGTGTTGAAGCTGAGATGTAGGTAAACGTGAACAAATCTGAAGTGATGGTCGTCTCCAGAACGCCTGTTCAATGCACTCTGCATGTTAGTGGAGTCCCATTGAAACAGGTGAAGAAGTTTAAGTATCTCGGGGTCTTATTCACGAGTGATGGAAGGAGCAATGCCGAGTTTTCCTGTAGGATTGGTCAGGCTGGGTCAATTTTGAGACTGCTTGGTCATTCTGTTATTAGGAGGACTGAACTTGGTGTCAAAGCTAAGTTGTCAGTCTTTAATTCGGTGTTTGTTCCAACTCTCACCTATGGTCATGAGGTTTGGGTAATGACCGAAAGAATAAGATCGCGAATACAAGCTGCCGAAATGAGATTTCTCCGTAGTATTGCTGGTGTGACCCGTAGAGATCGCATCAGAAATACCAGAATACGTGAGGAACTCAATGTCGAGCAGCTACTTCTCCGGACGGAGCGATCCATGCTTCGGTGGTTTGGTCATGTTAAACGCTTGTCCCCGAGCAGGATTCCACGACGTGCTATGGAATCCGTACCATCGGGTAGGCGTCCTCTAGGTAGACCAAGGATGAGATGGTTAGATCAAGTCCATAATCTCTCCTATACCCGTATGGGGATTGCCCTTGATGATTTAAGAGTCGATGGCGGAGGATCGAGAGCTATGGAGGGTCCACTTGAGCAACCTACACCCGCGACCCACTTAATGGACAAGCGGACCATTGAAAATGAATGAATGAATGAATGAATGAATGAACTTAATTGTCTTTTCAAAATGCCCAAAACTATTTTTGTACCTATAATAGTTTAGAAGTTATAGCGTTCTAAGTGGTAACACCTCAAAATTAGAGGTCACCTACTTTGATGGGCTACAACGGGAAATACGATGAAAATAGACCCCCCCTGCCATACAATTTTTTGTTCGGCATAACTTCAGGAATCTTCCCTTAAAGGATTTTCATCGTATTTCCCGTTGTAGCCCATCAAAGTAGGTGACCTCTAATTTTGAGGTGTTACCACTTAGAACGCTATAACTTCTAAACTATTATAGGTACAAAAATTGTTTTGGGGATTTTGAAAAGACAATTAAGTAGCGCATAAAAGTCTAAAGCACTTCGGTTACATCTGAGCAGCTATAAAAAAGTTATGGCTTCTTAAACTCAAAATTTTGAAAATTAGTTGAAAAAGGGTTAAATTGAAATGTTATTTCGTTAACTAGAAATGCGAAAAGTTTAATTGAAATGTTAAAATGTTAAACCTATTTGTAAATAGGCTAAACCTATTTGTAAATAGGCTAAACCTATTTGTGAATGGGTTAAACCTATCTGTGAATGGTTTAAACCTATCTGCAAAAGTGTTAAACTTATTTGTAAAAGGTTTAACTCAATGTATCAATGCTATATAACGATATCGTCAGCGCAAAGATGAGTTTTAATATTAATCCCAACAAATTGGATACTGGCAGGTAGATGTGGGGAAATATCATCTATAAACAATGCGAAAAGAGTTGCGCTTAGCAGACAACCTTGCTTGACTCCAGACCTTGTCTCTCACACAGCTTGGCGGGTATTTTTGTACATGTTTTTTATGATTTTCAGCATTTTTGTCGACATTACTTTTTGTGATAATTTGTGAAACAATGCATTGCGATCTATTGAATCAAAAGCTGCCTTGAAATCAACGAAGAATATTTACAATACAGCTTCCTCTCTTGTCTTAGAAAGTATTTTGCTATTGCTGTTAGGGTGAATATATTATCAACAGTTGAATATCCCTTACGAAAGCCAGCTTGGTATTCACTAAGGATCTTATTTCTGTCAATGCAATGCGACATAGGAGAAGAGAGAAAAATATTTTTGCGATGGAATTCATGAAGGAAATACCTCTATAGTTACTTGCTTCATTGACATCGCCTTTTTTGTGTATCGGATACACAATGGCATCTTTAAAAGATTGTGGTAAATCTCCCATTTGGAACATTAGTTGAATAAATCAAGCATATACGTAGGAAGGTTAAGTGGTTCATTTTTTGTAGAACTCAGTTGCGATGCGATCGGGTCCTGGTGATTTTTTAATTCGTGTGTTTTTCAGGGTAGTTACGAGCTCTCCCATTGTTATATCCTGGTCAAGCACTGCATCCATTATTAAAGGTTCTGCATATTGAAAAGGGCAATATATTGGGTTCTGGTTGAGTAATAGACATACTTAAGTGTATACCACAGATCTATTTCGAACCTTTTAGTTGCTTTATTTTATTCCAAAAACTTTTACTGTTCCTTGGTATTGATAGGTCTAATGCTGCCGTTATAAAGTATTCTTTGCGCTTGTTCTCGCATAGCTTTTCATAATTTCTTTTGGTTCCATTAAATAATGATTCGTGAATATTTCATTGGGGTCATGCGAGCGTTTTATTTTTCTTAGAAGTGTAAGGGACTGATTTCTTGCTATAGAGCACTCCTGGTCAAACCACTTCCCTCGGTATTTTTTTTAGTGGCATTGTTTGTATGTACTACAGTTTTAATGCAATTATTTAATAAACATATCTTTTCTTCGGTGGTCTTCGATTGATTAACACCGCGTCTCCACGAGCAATATTTCATAGCTTGCCATCTGTCATTTCTCATAGAAAGAAATAACGATAGTATGCAATAAAATGTAGGGTGGGTATTTCATATCTTACTATTTCCATAGCCATCACACGAAAACACATGCGTCACAACAAAAAAGTACACCCCATAGAATACTATCGATAGCAAGCTATGAGCTAAGCAATAGATGGAATACCATTTTTCATAGAATACTATTTGTGGTCTCCACGAGCAATTTTCATAGAATACTATATGGCAAGCTATGAAATATTGCGCGTGGAGACGCGGTGTAATAGTGGTTGCGCAAGCGCAACTGCAATTCGTTTGATAACTCAGCTTCATACAACAACTTATCTTTTTTTCCTTCCAAACCAGTTTGGGGGGCAAACTGAGCTCACAGTGATCTTTAATATCGTTGATAAGCTTAAAATCCACCACAATTGGCATATAGTCGGAGAACGTCCTGGTTCCAACGCGAAAAGATAAAAGATTTGATATTTTAATTCAGGTGATACTGCGCAGATATCGATAACTGATTTGCCCGGACCTCCTATGAAGGTGAATTTCAGATCTCTATCATCCTTACAACATCCGTTTAAAATTAATAAATCATATGACTGACACATTTCTAATATTTTGCGACCATTTCGGTTTATTCTTTATATGCTAGTATTTTTATATTGTTTAATTCAATTATTGTTTTGTTAGTACTTTTTTTGAGCTAATTTTGATTAATTGCTTGACAGACGGCAACACTTTTTCACATCTTACGCTGTTGATGTATAGATGGCGGCGGGCGCACAGTGGGGCACTTTGTATGGGGGAGCGGAAAAAAATTTATAAAATCTGAACTAATAAACTTAGAGCAATGAAATTTTGTACACCTATTTGGATGGGGCAAACACATATGTATTTGGACAAAATTTGTTTAAAAAAAATTAACGAAAGACAAGTTATTGGATTTTTTTCGGAATTATAGGGTTTATTGTCTTGTAACAAAAAATATTTTTTTTTCATTTGTTTATTTTGCTATATTTTTAAGCGAAATAGTTAAATACATACATAATAATACAAGGATATATCAAAAATATAAAATAAATAAATAAATAAATACATACACTGGTAGGCATACGTATTTTGACAAAACTAAAGTTAATTCTACTCATAATTTGAACTTACTTCATGTAAATTCTGGCATCAAAGGAAACGTAATTTAAATTCCGTTTGAATGATACAAAACTTTCCTTAACCCATTAAGTACCCAATGAAAATTTAGAATTTTTGTGAAAGTCTACTTTTTTTGATGCAAAAGGTTTCTTCAAACAATTCTAATAGTGACTGCAAAAATCTCTTCGCTAATATTTTTTATGATTTTTTGAAAAATGCTAGAAATGACTATTTCCTCCTTTTCATACAAAATTTTTGAGATGATCCCATTAAAAAAATATTTAGGTATACATTTTGTTAAGTACTAGCAATTTTTTTAATAACACCAAAAAACAATGTATTCTTACAACAGATTTCCAGGAAAAATAAGTTGAGAAACAGAAAAAAAGGTTGACCTAAGAATTGAATACCTCAGCCGTCCCTCAACGGATTAATTTAATTTTGCATTTAAAAGAAAGCCCTATATTTCCTCTTAAAATAAAGTCCTGGTTGAGTTCTTTCCAATTATTATTAGAAAAGAAATTCTTACTTTTGTAACATTACCAAAGTCAAAACCGTGTTTTTTTAGTCTAAACCAGCGAGACTAATTTATTCACTACGTTCAAAGTGGGATAAATAGGGCTCAAATTCTTTCAAAAACAACTAGCTGAATACTGTAGCTTTCTAATAAATGTAACCACTAGACGGAGCTTAGTGGAGCTAAAACTGTAGCTCAAGGGAAAGAACTATAAAGTAGGGCACTTGGTACTAACCCTTATATTTTTGTTTTCGTTTTTTTTTCTCTCTCTTTTGGAAGCTGAAGATGGATATTATTCATTAAAGAAATCAAGTCTTAGCAAACGGTTATAAAAATGCTACTTTTCTTGTCAAAGAGTTTTTGCAAGAAAATACATGAAATCTAAAACTAAAAGAAAGGGCAACTTTGGTGCGATGCATCTCGAAAATTCTCTAACATAAATTTCTCAAATTTTGGTAAAACATAAAACAGATATATATCTTTAAAAAAAAAAATTTTAAAAATCAATATTACGAATTTCATTTTTAGCATTTATCTCCGCATTTTTCCCACTGTGCGGCGGCGGTTCAGCTCCTTCTTGGTTGACAACTGTTGAAACCGATGGACGTGATCACAGCTCTTCTCCGATATTGACAATTGCCACATTTGTTTGTTTTGGTTTTGCTTCATTTTTATATTCGTTTAGTTGCAGATCGCCAAACAGTTCCTCTAACACTTCCAAACCATCACGATTGTCACAAACTAACTTGCCTTCTTGCGTTACAGTGATTGTTTTATTTATAACGTTTAGTTTTTTCCCAGCATCAGTTGCGTCTCCTTTGGGTGTTTGTTTTTAATCGTTTTTCTTACTTTCAGGAGTAGCATTCGCTTTCGCCGTCCCTCCCTCGTGTAGTGTGGGCTGACATAGACCCCAGTTCCTTCCAGCTTCCCCGCATATTCTACCATTATATGCTTCAGATTCCTTTGGGCCTTTGGCTGCTATCTCCGTAACATATTCAAAGCTGTGGTTTTGACGGTCGAGAAATCCTTTACGATCTTAACCCCCAGTTTCACACTGGAAGTTTAAACTATAGTTACACTCAACCTAAACGTGAGTTTAAATTTGAAGTTCAACTCGTCCGGTTTCAGAATATAATCTGAACTCAGTTTAACGAAATTTTATGAATAAAATTGGCAGTATTGTACAGTACTTAGCTTTTTATATGACTTTTTCAAAATCGCTCCTTGTATTTTCTTTCAAAGAACACACAAAACAACGTCAAATAGTTGTGTGTTTGACAATCGCGTGATCTGAGGTTTAAACGGAAGAATACTATGGTTTAACTTAAAGTACAGAATGAACTCTGTTCAAGGTTTGAAAGAAATTGTGAAACCGAATGAATTGTTGATCTAAAGTTTAAACTCCCACTGTGAAACTGGGGGTAAGGGCATTCCGCAGGCGCTTTGAGGCACTGTGAATATTAAATTTGTTGCTTTGGATTGCTTTTCGAGATGCTACTCAAATTTTCTCTCTAGAAGTGTTTTTATTTTTGACATCTTGCAACTCATGTGTGAGAAACTCGTTTTGTGCTTTGAGGTTCTGCATTCAGATTTTTTTGTCGAGAATCCAATCGAAAAGATTCTCCAACTTTGACTGCAAGTCTGTTGTGAACATAGAGGCTACGGACATATCTGCCGAATTACTTTTTTTGCTTGGTGTAAATTCTGGTGAGGTTTCCAATATGTTGCGCTTTTTTGGGTTTGACATCAGCGCGTACTTATTCTTTTGTTCCTTCTCCGATTTATTATAGTTAACAGCGTTGTTGTGTTAAAATCAAGGTTGTCGCAGTATTAAACTATTTTCTTTTATTGATAGTGCGTTTTTTTACTAACGATGTCGATATTAATAAATATAATAAAAGAAAATGCAAGAGTCGTGACTTTTTCTTACTTTGACATTTGACAGTTCAAACGTCCATCCGATAGCACAATGTATTCGCTTTCTTAGTAATTTTTAAGAGTGACAATTCTTACGTTAATGCAGCCGGTAGTTTTGTTCATTTTACAATATTCGGTGATTAAGCGATGAGGCAAATGTAAATTTTATTCTTTCGCGAGTGCAAGGATTCCGACAAACTTCATCGGCTTTGTATACCAGGGCCCAGCAGAGCATCAAGGCCCATCGAAAACATTTAAATAAATAAATAATAAATAAATAAATAAATATGTGGCGCAACAGGAGGGTAGACACCCAAGGCCCAGCTTTTCGCAACCATTCGTTTGTGTAAGTGTTTATTTTTTGGGGCGAATGGAAGGGACCTACAATTTTATGCCGAGTCCGAACGGTTGCGCAGTAGAAAAAACCTAAAGATGTAATTTGTGTTTTTTCCGGGGATCGAACCTGGGATCCCTCGCACAGTAGTCCAGCACAATAACCACCGCGCTACTGCGCCCACAGCGAAAGGTGAAACAAAGCTTGCGCCAAAATCCACGAGTTTCAGTTAGGAAAAAGAGTCTCCGCTTTAAACTTCCCACAGACTAATAGTTCATAAAATGTAATTGCTGCAAAATTTTAAGGAAAATTACGTTAATTTCCGGAAAAACTTTTGTGAACAATGTTGAAGATATTCCGTACACTGAATTGGATCTTCTTGAGCCTCTTCTACCGAAATGAGAATGTTAATAAACAAAACAGTCGCTACTGGGCTTCACGTCTAAAACACCAACTGGTTTGGTGCGCCTTATCGGAGAACGAAATGGCACCTCCCATACACCACATTAGTAGGTATCATAACGGTACTCTGCGGTACCATATGAAGAAAATGGGCTTAACGGAAGAAGAACACACTTCCTATGTCACTGTCCAGGGCCCTATTTCATAAACATTGACAGGTGACAATTCTACAAATTTGTCGCACTTGTCTGACAAATTTTCATTTCATAAAATATAGACAGGTGACATAATTGTCATTATCATGACTTTTTTGTCATTGTCATAATTGTCACGACATTTCCGTTGACAAATTTGTCGTGACATACGCAGCATCAACTGTGTTTTATTTTCCCATATGATTGATCTGTATTGGATTACAATTAAACGTCTATATATAAAAATAACAATAATTTTTGCTCTCAATTTAAATCCGTTAACATATGCAGCTTTACTGAGTGTTCACATTTAAACACACTTAACGCAACAAAATCAATATTTATACTATTTTTCAAAATGTCGATTGCGTACTAAACGAATTTGCATTATGGATTCTTCAACACCTTCATTTCAAGAAAAAATATTACCTAAGCATTTTAAATCATAATTGTCACTTCACTCTCGATTCTTTACCCAGACTCAAACGCCTGTCGGAATTGTCAATTACATACTGGCAAAATTGTCAATTGTATGATTTTATCTGTACCATAAAAAAATTGTCCCGACAAATTTGTCAGAGAATTCATGACAATTCTCGAAAAATTCCTGACAATTCATTGCCATGACAATTTTTTTATGAAACCAAAACTTGACAATTGTCGCCTATTTTGCGACAATTCTACAAAATTGTCTAATTATTTATGAAACAGAAATTTGACAATTGTCGGATTGTCAGTTTACAAATTGTCACATGTCACCTGTCGCACACGGTTAAAAATCTGGGGATGTTTTTTAATACAACCGCAGTATTATAGGTATATGCAATACAAGAAAAATTAGTTTTTAATATTTCCAGTTTATTACATTTTTTCTGTAATAATTTTGTGTTGAAGTTTAATATTTCTTTTATTAAAATGCCATTTTTAATACGGTTTTTCTAAATTTTAATCTATAAAAATTAAAGTTTAATAATTTTGTTATACAATTTAACCCAGTCTATACTAAAATTATATTTTAACCAAGTACTTATTACAATTAAATTATGGTTGACTTTAATTATAACACATTGATATTAAAATTTAATATTTGGTAAACTATTATTCAATATAGTGTGCATTAAGCGCATAACCTTCGGCTGTATTAGTTTTTAATAAGACCGAAATATTATAATTTAAAATTTCACAAGCAGGTTGCAAGTATTATTTTTCAATATTTCAGTGTTACAATTTAATTCTTCATAATAATAAATATTTGAATAAATATTATCTTGGAACATTTAAGTATATTATACAGGGTAGTAGATTTATGCTTTAAAATGGGAACATATTATCAATAAATAAAATCTCAATAAACAGAGTTTGGTGGTAATTGAATCACCTTGAATTCGAATTTTTTAGGTACAATGTCCCAGTGGTCGTGCAGGCGATTGAGCGATGGGTCGAAAGAAAATGTAATTCAATTGTGGGTGCCTATCACAATAGGGGCCAGCAGACCATCAAGTGCCACCAAAAACATTAGGATTATTGAACAAAGCTTGTGCGAAAACCTGTAAGAGTTTCAGTCAAAGCGCCCGCTTTGGCCCTCCCTAATATGGTTGATGAAATTTTTAAGTACATGATACTTCACTATCTTAAAATTCATTTGCGGTGCAGGAACAAAATAAAAAATACCTACTTTATTTTCCAAAAAAACTTTTGTGAAACAATGTTGTGGAGATTTGGCACAATAAATTGTATCTTCTGAAGCTACGAAGCCCATTTCCACCTACATAAATGGGAATGTTAACAAAAAAAACTGTCATAATGCTCCAGAAACACATAATCTACGTCTAAGAAACCAACCGACCTTAAATAGCCCGAAAGTAAGTATGCGGTACACCTTATTACGACGAACTTAATCATCAAGTCCAACTTTTTCAGAAAATTGCAGAGAAAATCGATGAATGTTTACAGCGAAAATTATGTAAGGAATATTTTTAATTTTTACCAAAAGGCCCTTAAAAGTATTCTTAAATTAACGGTAGACCTTGATGTTCATCCGTATTTTACCCTGTGGTCCGTAGGCCCCCACCTCCAAAAAAAGTACCCAACATTTTATTTAAAAGAATTAAAAAATTTCTACCAAAAGGTCCCAAAAAAAAATCCACCCGAAATGTCTTTCAAAACAAACAAAATAATTTATTACCAAAAACTCCTTGTAAATTGGATTTTTACCGAAGTCATTAAAATCCTTGAAATAGACATTTTATCATTTTACTTAATCAGAAACCTTCACGGTGGTGTTTAGAACAACTCACGAAAGTTAGGTACTACATCACAATCGAATGAAATGAGATAATGGCGGGTTTGGCATTTTTCTTTTACTCACTAGATTCCCCACGGGACACCCTATACCAACATTCTAATATAAACTCGGATTTATTTTTAATACATGCACATTAAATTATAATTCAAAAACTGACTTTCAAGGTTTTAGTACTACTTTTCTAAACTTCAATATTACTTTCAAATATTTTAAAATTACTTTTTAGCCCTTGAGTATTACATTTAAACATTTTGGTATTACTTTAATTTACTGCGCGTTACCCTATATATTTTAACACACAATTTAACAAACAATTTCAAAACCTTTAATACTAAATATTAATCCTTCAGTATTGCTTTTTAATACTCCAGAATTACTTTTAAACCCTCCAGTATTAAATCGGAATATTTCGGTATTAATTTTTAACCCAAAGATATTATTTCGTAGCTTGGTTTTCCATCTCCAGTTAGTTTGAGCGCGTCATTGTCAAATTTTCAATGGAGCTTGTGATGGATAGTCTAGTCGGAGTGTATTTAAAAGTGAAAAATGTGCAAACAAAATCTATTTTTTTTTTTTGGGACCGGGACAGTGTTGAGATTCCAGTTTATAGTCTCTGTGACATAGTGAGGCAATACTCAAACTGTGCTTGTTTTACAAACAATATTGCCTCCATTGTGCAAGAGCCGGTTGATCCTGCAAGTGGCAATTTACAGAGGCAAGACGCAGCGATTGGAAGTAGTCTCCTTGTATACAAAGAAGTAAGTAACTGGTTAAATAATAATAATGTAGGTATACCATGTTTTTTTTTCGTTATTAGGGTTTGGAAGCATATATAAAAGGGAGCGCAGCCGTGTATATTTTGGAGGAGTACTCCCGCACCAATACGCTAAAGGATTCATCTCGAAGGACACTAGTGACAACGGCAACCGACTACTTAAGATCAGTGTTTGGAAATTATCCTTCAAAAGAGGCAAGCTATCTGTGCGAAAGCTATTATTTCAATTTCCCCATGCTATAAAATCCAAGATAGCAAAATTGGAGGATATGTAAGTACACCTTTATTTCAGTATCTAATGTGTTCTAACATTAAGTATAAAAAAGTATAAAAAAGGATAATTTTGGTTGAACAAATGTTATTTTCTCTCATTATGATTACATATCCGTACCACCACAACATATTTTAGTTATGTTTGTTCGAACTTATTCGAGATTTCGTTTTTTTCGTTTATTAGACTTCTTTGAAGCAGTCAACTTGAAATTAAGTTACGCTGGATAGTCTTAAAACTAAAGAATTTTTCATCACAGAGTATGTTGAATTTGCCAATGGATTTCACTACAAGATTAATTGCTTTCTTTATTTTGAGCCAGGTCATTTTATAAAAATTAAAAAAATTTTGAAAATTGAAAATAATATATATTTTTTATGCATTAAATATAAACAAGAAGGCTTTGACAACCAAATTCAAATGTTTAATGTTATAACAAATGGCTTCAAAGTTTTCTTAAAATATGATAACCTTATTTTCAAAAAACCATTTGAGCACTATGAGATAAAAAACAAAATATACATATTGCAGCCTTATATTAATGAATTATAAACTTTTTTGCCAATTAACTAAAGAATTGTTTTGTTTTTAGCTTAAGCCTTTAAAATAAATAAAATGTGTAAATATATTTAACAAGAAAACGCACGACTTTTTATTTCGGAAACTTGAATTTTTATATAGGTGGACGCATATAGGCAAGATCGGTAATGTTTTGGTAAGTTATTATGCCTTCAGAAAGATATACTAAAAACTTTTTAAATAGGTAGTATAATTTATATACTCAAATTGAATACAATATTGTATTAAATTGTAATACATTTTGTACTTTATTGAGTAATATATATCATATTTAAATTTAATACAATTCTATGTTGAAATGTAATACGTTTTGTATTATATAATAATATTTATATACTAACAACTAATTTAACCTTGTATTATAATATAATGCACTTTGTATTACTAAATAATATTTTAATACTTAATATTAATATAATTTTGTGTTAAAATGTAATATCTTTCATTACAAAATAACCTACCTTTACTAAAAAATAGTACAAAATTATATTAAAATAAAATACTTCTGGTGTTAAATTATATCCCATTTGTATTTAAATAAAATATTATTTAGTATTAAATTATAATAAAATTATATTCAATTTTAATATTTTATGGGTTTATAAAAAACCAAAAAAAATATTGAATTTCATTCATTCATTTTCAATGGTCCGCTTGTCCATTAAGTGGGTCGCGGGTGTAGGTTGCTCAAGTGGACCCTCCATAGCTCTCGATCCTCCGCCATCGACTCTAAATCATCAAGGGCAATCCCCATACGGGTAGAAGAGAGATTATGAATTTGATCTAACCATCTCATCCTGGGTCTACCTGCCTGCCCGATGGTACGGATTCCATAGCACGTCGTGGAATCCTTGTCGGGGACATGCGTTTAACATGCCCAAACCACCGAAGCATGGATCGCTCCGTCCGGAGAAGTAGCTGCTCGACATTGAGTTCCTCACGTATTCTAGTATTTCTAATGCGATCTCTACGGGTCACACCAGCAATACAACGGAGAAATCTCATTTCGGCAGCTTGTATTCGCGATCTTATTCTTTCGGTCATTACCCAAACCTCATGACCATAGGTAAGAGTTGGAACAAACACCGAATTAAAGACTGACAGCTTAGCTTTGACACCAAGCTCAGTCCTCCTGATAACAGAATGACCAAGCTGTCTCAAAATCGATCCAGCCTGACCAATCCTACAGGAAAACTCGGCATTGCTCCTTCCATCACTCGTGAATAAGACTCCGAGATACTTAAACTTCTCCACCTGTTTCAATGGGACTCCACTAACATGCAGAGTGCATTGAACAGGCGTTCTAGAGACGACCATCACTTCAGATTTGTTCACATTTACCTTCATCTCAGCTTCAACACAAACGGCTACAAACCGATCGAGTGCGCGCTGAAGTTCAGTCTGAGAGGACCCAAGGATGACCAAGTCATCAGCGAAGAGCAAATGACTTATCCTCAGATCTCCCAATTCGAAACGTTCTTCGCCAAGACTGCGCTGTAACATCCAGTCCATATAAGTAATGAAAAGGAGAGGAGACAAGACGCACCCCTGGCGAAGTCCAACGCCCACGGTGAAAGGTATTGATTTAACGCCGTTTACCCGAACACAGCTTTTACAGTTTGTGTAAAGAGATTGAATGGCTCTCAAGAGAGAACCATCAATTCCATACTCCTGCAATACACTCCAGAGTTTCCCTCGAGGGACTCGGTCGTATGCTTTCTCCAAATCTACGAAACAAGCGTAAACAGGTGTAGCATACTCCCATGCCTTCTCAAGTACCATTCTGAGAGTGAATAACTGGTCGGTTGTGCTTCTACCGGGACGAAAGCCGCACTGCTCATCTCCTAATCGTGCCTCGACCACAGCTCTGCAACGCGTTTCCAGCACCTTGGCAAAGACTTTTCCGGGGAGACTTAAAAGTGATATACCCCTGTAATTGGAGCAATCCCTTTTATCCCCTTTCTTGAAAAGAGGCACAATCACCCCAATCTGCCAATCGCTGGGAGTTTCGCCGCATTCCCAGGCCACTTTAATGACACGAGAGAGCCATTTGACTCCCTCTTCACCTAAGGCCTTTAGCATTTCTGGCCGGATTTCATCCACTCCGGCAGATTTGCCAGCTTTTAGCGAATTGATCGCAAAAGTGACTTCCTCTACCGTGGGACTATTTTCCGCCCTGCTTAAGGCGATGGATGTGTCATCCTCAATGCCCTGGATTGGATTGAGCAATTCGGAAAAGTGCTCGCTCCATCTGCGCAAGATGTCCTCCTCATTAGAAAGAAGTGTACCATCTTTGGATTTGACTCCTTCGATAATGTTCCACTTCCTTCCTCTAAGACGGCGGATGGTCTGCCAGAACACCTTGCTTGCAGATCTGTGATCACGGTCCAATTTTTCGCCGAACTCCTTCCAAGACTGTTCTTTGGCTGCTTTAACAGCCAATTTGCAAGTTCTTCGCGCCTCAATGTACCGGTTTCGAGAAGGAGAGTCCCCCAAGTGAATCCACACCTTGAAAGCCTTCTTCTTCTCTCTGATAGCTTCTTGAACTCCGGGGGTTTTAAACCACGCAGTTCTTTTCTCACCACCAGCCGCCACACCGAGCCGCTTCACTCCGCAAACATGTCCTGCAGAGGCAATAACTGCTGTTGAAAACAACTGCCATTCTTCCTCTACATTCAATGGAACATTTGGAATTTGTTCAAACCTTGCAGATACCTGCCGTGCAAATTCCTCCCGTATCTCATCGTTCTGCAGCCCCTCCCACCGTATGCGCGTAACCATCCTTGGTTTACGCTTTGGCAGGATAGGTATTTGATCATTGAGATACAATTTGCACAGCACCAGGTGGTGATCAGTTGACAGTTCAGCCCCTCTCAAAACACGAACATCACAAACCATCCTTTTAATACACGACGGTACCACAAAGAAATCTATCAGCGATTTCTGCTGCAGACTTCGACAATACCATGTGTATTTATGGATATCTTTGTGTGGAAAGAAAGTGTTCATAATGGACATTCCATTTGAACAACAAAAGTCCAACAACTTCTCTCCGTTCGCGTTCTGATCGGGGTCACCGTGTTTTCCAATCGCGCTGCCCCATGTCGAGAAATCCGCACCCACGTGAGCATTGAAATCACCCATCAGGATATAAGAATCCATATCTGCAACCTTTTCAAGGGCTGCATCAACTTCATCTAAGAAAGCTGCGTACTCTGACTCCAGATTCGGTGCATACACCTGCACTAGAGCCAGAGTTGATCTTTCAAGCTTAAGCTTTAAGATCGCAACTCTCCCTCCTAACGGAATCCACTCCAATACTCTGTCTGACAGCCTGGGACTTGTGAGTATCCCCACTCCCGCCTGAGCAGACATTGAAGGTGCTACTCCCGACATGAAGAGTTTCCACCCATCTGCAAGGTCCACAGTTCCAGAACCCCTTTGCTTTGTTGAGGAAACACCAACTATATCTAGTCGATATTTAACAGCCTCCCCAACAAGCTCCAGGTCTTTTCCCGTGAGCGAAGAGATGTTCCACGTGCCTATCCTAAGTCGATGCCGTTGTCGAGTTGTCGAAAGTCCACTTATGCCCCTATTGGTGCATAGCGCATCCACCCTCTGACCCCCATAATGGTTTGCGAGACCATTGATAGGAAGCTCGTAGCCGTTTCGGGTTAAACCCGGCCGACTGCCGAGCGTGACAAGCCGACCACCAGACGCTCGCAAACTGCCACCCTCCAGGCCTGGCTCCAAAGGGCGCCCTATTATGACAGGCTTGGCAATATCCGAGGCTCTTCTAGTTCTTCTTGTCATCGTTGGGTGTGTGCTTCGTCAGCCATGTCTAGGTAAACCTAGACATGTTGCCCGCCCCCCACCACGGGGAGGTCAGCTACATGAGGGGGCTATTGAATTTCAATACGAACTTTATTTATTTCTAATAAAAATATATTAAAATCAAAAAAAAAACATTTTAATATATAAGGGTTTGATTTAAATACTTTTGGAATAAAAATCAATCTTAGTCTATATTAAAACTAAATATTTTGGACATATTTTTCATTAGCCGACATTATTTAATTTCAATAAATCTATTATTGATTTTTTAAATTCAATATATCCGAACTATTAAATTTTAATATTTTTTCGGTGTTGTCATATTATATACAACCACGAAAATATTAAATTTAACGCCAGGATTTTTAACCGTGCATTCTCAATTTTTATGAAACAGGTCAATACACCCGGTATTCCTAGGGAGTCACTTCTTCAACGACCTAGACGAGCTTTCCAGCACACCAATAGTCAAGATAATGAACTTAGTCAAATCAACAGGATGGTTTGAATGTAGCAGCTCAGTAAGTAATTTGAATACAGGGTTATAATTGGTAACGGATAACCTCTTTTCCCTCCGGGCGTCACAATCACAATGTGTTAGTATTGACCTGAGTGTGGCACGGAGAACTTACCGCCAGCTCACAAAGCTAACCTAACCTATCAGGAGCAGTAAAAGTAATTGAACAATGAGTACATTGAACGAAAAAAGAAACATAACACTCAAACGCATTGGTGCGTTTGTAATTTCCAGGATAGATTTGTTGGATATTTTTACACAGCAAATAGTACACCCACGCTATAATGACGATGAATATTTATTGAGGCTATTTTTGAGACTATGTACTATGTTAATAGTTAACATTTCTCTTTTACTGTTCAGAATCTTCAATTGATTTCCCCCTCCATTGAATGCTTTATTGTACTGCTGATCCCATGAGCTTTAGATTTAAGTATAATTTAAGATATATTTAGTCCATTACAGCAGAACAGAGAAATTTGTTTTCTAATTTTACAACGATAGGTCCGTTTGGTAGTTGAGCTAGAAGTAAGCTCCCGGAGAGAATAAAATGATAAGGAACGAACAGATATTACAAAATAAATAAAATAAAGTGCACGACTGATTCGCATTTAAATTTTTATCACTGGCAGCTCCTTCCGATTAGTTGTGTTGTAGTAGAGTGAGATTGGATTACAATTTGACTGCACAATTAAAATTGAGCTTTAGGCTCAATGTAAATGTTTGTATAGAAATAATATTTAAGACTGCGTTAGGTATCCATTGTTGGAGTAGGTATACGTTGTCAAGTGGGAGTGAAAATCTGGTGAACATCCATATTCGCGGTCGGCTAAATGACAGCGTGATTTCCACTGCTCAACATGCTCATACTAAAGGTAGAGCAATTACAATTACAATAACCTCAGCTACGACCATCATTTCAAAGACAGCCACAACTACAACCCCAAACACAACCAAAGCATAAACTGCAGTCGCAACAATAGTTAAAGCAAAACAGTCATAATTACAGCCACCACCAGGACAGCAACTACAACTCCAACTACAACCACAACCACATCAGGGCCACAACAGAAACGTACAAGAAACACCTCTGTCAAAATAAAGATATCTGATCGCAGCAGACGACGTTAGTCACAGCTGCAATAATAATTGTTTAGCGTTTATTATATATTATAAAACAATTAAGGCAAGAATTTGTATAATTAGTCTTAGCATAAATCAATGAATTATTTTAAATAAACAATATTACTACTACTACTACTACTACTACTACTACTAAAGGTAGAGGAGTGGAAACAGCGTTGCATGACGTCGTCAGCACTATAGAAAAATCACTAAAAGATAAAGAATACACACTAGCCGCGTTTCTAGACATTGAGGGAGCGTTCAACAATGTCAAAACGTTTGCAGTAAAGAGGACGCTGCAGAATTCCAACGTTGATCTATGAGCCTGCTCAATGAAAGGAATATCAATGCGAGATTAGGTGACATTGACCTACAAGAGGCACACCACAGGAAGGAGTCATTCCTCCCCTACTTTGGGTTCTCGTCATCAATGAAATACTCATGAAACTCAAACACAGTGGGGTAAAAGCCGTTGCTTATGCGGACGATATAGAACTGCTTGCGACGGGAAAAATCTTACTAACTATAAATGAACTGTTAGGAAGCTCACTTCGGACACAAAACATTGTGGCCTTAGGGTGAACCCCCAGAAGACCGAACTTGTGCTGTTTACATACAGAAGAAGCATACCGCACTTTGAACCACCAGCTATTGAGGATATACCCATGCAGGTGGCAGAGAGCGCGAAATATCTAGAAATAATTCTTGACAGAAAACTTAATGGGAAACTAAATGTCAATGAACGAGTTAAAAAGACGGCGAATGCATTTTATGCATGCAACCGTAACTTCGACAGAAACTGGGAACCTAACCCGAAGATAACTCTGTGGATGTATACGGCAATCGTCCGCCCAATACTGACATATGGCAGCATAGTTTGGTGGCAAGCCACAAACAAGGTAACCAATCTTAATGCAATGACAAATATACAAAGACTGGCATGTATAGTTTGTCAAAGTTTAACTTGGAAGTAGTGTAGTCTGTGTTTCCAGAAACGATTTCGAAATTGTTCAGTATAGAGGCGTGTCCAAAGTCTTTACTAGTTCACTGCGATACTGCTTTCAAACGAACGGCTGAATTTTCAGCAGTTTGTCTGTGCAGCCCAACAAACAACCACTCCGTACGTGAGTATCGTTCTTATAACCGAAATTTAGAGCCTGTGAGTTATATGAGGTTGTAAGCCCCATTTGTTACCAATGGCCTTTTTGCAAGAGAAAAGGGTGACTGTGGCTTTTTTACTCTTTCTTGAATGTTACACTTCTAATTTAACTTCCTATCCAAAATAAGACCTAAATATTTTCCTTCTTTAGAGAAAGTTAAGTTAATGCCATTTTGAGAGGGGGATCAATTGGCGGAATTTTATATTTCTATGTGTAAAGCACCAATTCCGTTTTGTGGGGGTATACACTCAAACCACAACGTACTGCCCATCTGTTAAGCTTTTTTAGAGCATTTTGTAAGAGTTCTTTGAGAGTATTTAGGTGTTTTCCAGAGATTGCTATCGCAACGTCGTCTACATAAGATATCACCGTGCATCCATCTGTTTCCAGGTTTATTAATAGTTTATTATCTACCAAATTCCAAAGAAGAGGGGATAAGACACCACCTTGTGGGGTGCATCTACTGACAGATCTTCTAGCAGATGAACCACCCAGCTTTGAATTAATAATCCGACTGCTAAGCAGTAGCTTAATCAAATCGCAAAGTGAGTCATTTACCTTCAGACTTGACAGTGCATCTGTATCGCTGATGTGTTGGCATTGTTAAAAGCGCCCTCTATATCCAAAAAGGCTACCATAGTGTACTCTTTATGATGCATGGAATATTCGATTTTACGAACAAGCTGATGTAGTCCTGTTTCCACATGTTGAGCTTTAGACAGAAGTCGAATATCGATGCTGTCGCGTAGTTGTATATCAATCACTCTTTCCAATGTTTTTAGAAGGAACGACGATAAACTAATGCGTATGAGGTCTTTTGAATGTACGTGGGAGCATTTTCCAGCGTTGGGTATGAAAACTACTTTGACTTCTCTGCATATTTTTGGAATATGGACCAGGTCTAAACAGCTCCTAAAGATATTTACCAGTATTGGCAGTAAAATATCCGAAGTCTGGTGTAATTCGGCAGGTATAATGCCATCTGGTCCTGCGGACTTGTATGGTTTGAAGCTGTGTAGCGCCCAAAGGATCCTCTCCTGCGTGGCAAGCCTAGATAAATTGGTTGTGTGTTTACCTTGATGTTCACAAAAAAAAAAAAACAAACACAAATATTTACCCCAAATCAAATTCATAAATTTCAGTTTAAAGTAGGCAACAAAACGAGCATTGTGGTTGTTACACACTTTTTAACTTTTTTACTTTCCACGCACGTATTCCTATCGAGATAACCGATTCAAAGATGGTCTTTATCGATGTATAGTTCGTTTCAGAGGTGTAACACGTTCGCTTCCTGATTTTTGGCCGTGTTCAGTACCTTCGACTGACATTATTTAATTTGTGCCACAGTCACAAAGTAAAATCACGTGGAAACGAATTTAATGGCTTGCCTGGGCATGGTGTCAGTTTGCTGGGCGACAAAATTACAAAGTTGTTTCACAAATGGTTGGGGATAATGATACAAGAACCAATTTTGTAACGAATGTAACCAAATGCTGGTTCTTCTCCTTGTATCTTTAATTAAAAAATACTCAGACACAATTGCTAGTGCGTGCCATACTGAACGGAATATTTCTCCAACGACTACGATATCTAAATATAAGTTGTTCATGGCGTGTGATGACATTTGGGAATCGATATGTTTCCTGGGTTGTGGAAAATACCAGATTCATGCAATTTGAGATACAGTAGCCGGCATAAGTATTTTGACAAAACTAAAGCAATTCTGCTGAAACTTACTTCATGTAAATTCTGGCATCAATGGAAAGGTCATTTGAATTCCGTTTGAATGGTACAAATACAAAACTTTCCTTAACCCATTTAGATTAGATTAGAATCAGGGTTGTAAGGAGAACCTTACAAAACACTAGGCACCTTAATGGGCCCATCGCGATCCCTGGGAGAACCATCATTTACAAAGATGGAAAAACCTAGTCACTTTCCCCAAAGCATTTTATTTCCCTGCAGAATTTAAATATCTTCGCTTGGTCGATAAGCCCTATCTCTTCTATGCTATTAAAGAAGTAATTTCCCAGGATTTTGAAACGAGTACGTGCTATGCCATGACATTCACACAGTATGTGTGTGATGTCTTCCTCGACACCTATGTCATTGCAGAATCTACACAGATCTGTGTCTGAAAGTCCTAGTCTTTTGGCATGCTTTCTAAGAAGACAGTGGCCAGACAGGATACCTATCGATATTTTCAGATTTGCCCTGCTAAGTTTAAGAATTTCTCTAGTCCGTCTGTTGTCCGTTTCTTGCCACATGGCCTTGGACACACGGTGTCCAGTAATGTTGGCCCATCTTCGGGCTGCTTGTTTCTGTATAGTACTTTTGATAGTTTCCTTGTAGGTACTCAATGGTGGGTTGACGTCAACTTGTTGATTTCTTGTCAATTCCCCACCCTTTCTTGCCAATTCGTCGGCGAGTTCGTTTCCTTCTATGTTGCAGTGACCTGGGACCCAGCATAAGCTGACTTGGTTCTGTACACATAATGCCTTAAGTATTGTGCGACAATCCCTGACTATTGTCGACTTGGTGTAGTTTGATTCTAGTGCTTTGAGAGCAGCCCGACTGTCGATGCAAATAACAATATTCTTATTGGATATCGATTTCATCTCTAGTAGTTCTGCGGCTTTAAGTACGGCTAGAATCTCCGACTGAAAGACACTGCAACTATCCGGTAGTCTTATTGACATTTGCAGGTTTAGATTTGCAGAATAAATGCCAGAGCCTGTTCCTTCCGGGGTTTTTGATCCATCGGTATATATTGCCAGCTCATTTGGTTTTATTACTGCGTTTCCGTCCCATTCTTCTCTTTCTGGATATGATATACTATATGGTATATCGAAGTACAGCAAAGGGCAGACTTCATCCGTTGTTATTGGATTGTCATTGAAAAATTCGCCCATAATTGAGCAGTGTCCTATGTTGCTTTTATAAAAGGAGCCTGAGTTAGTGAGTCTGAGCGCACTATTTCCAGCTGTTAGCTTAATCTGTAGATCAAGCGGCAGTAAGCTGAGAAAGGTATCCAAGGCCGCCGTGGGTGTTGAACAAAGTGCACCCGTAACGGCAATTTCGGCCCTTCTCTGTACTGCTGCTAATTTTTCCGCTGTAGTTTTCTTACTTGTTGCCTTCCACCATACAAGTGCCCCATATGTCAATACGGACCTGACTATCATTACATATAGCCAGTGCATCAGTGTTGGTTTCAAACCCCAGGCTTTGCCTACTGTTCTTTTACATATGAAAAGTGCATTGTTTGCCTTTTTTATTCTTTCCTGTGTATTTAAGTTCCAATTTAATTTCCTATCTAAAATTATGCCAAGATATTTTGCTTGTTCTGAGAGTGGTAACTCTGTACCATCTAACTTTGGCAGCCTAAATTGTCGTATCTTATACTTCCTAGTGAAAAGAACAAGTTCCGTTTTGGATGGATTGACGTTAAGTCCATTTTCCCTTGCCCATTTGCTAAGGGTAGCCAGAGCGACTTCCATAATTTCACTTAGTGTGTCTAAGAATTTTCCTTGAACCATTATTACTACGTCATCTGCGTATGCTGTGACATTAATGCCCATTGATTCTAGTCTTTTGAGGATTTCATTGATAACTAGGACCCATAGCATGGGGGATAAGACTCCTCCTTGAGGGGTTCCTCTTGTTACCGATCTCCTTATGGAACTTTGTCCGAGAGAAGAATTGATTTTCCTAGTGCTGAGCATTTGGCATATCCAGTTGGTTATGCTTTGCTCAGTGTTAACTCTCCCTAAAGAATTTTTAATAGCCATTGCACTTACATTATTGAAGGCTCCCTCTACATCTAAAAAAGCAGCTAGTGCGTATTCTTTGTAGTGTAAGCTTTTTTCTATATTTCCTACGACTTCATGTAGAGCTGTTTCTACTGATTTGCCTTTGGTATATGCGTGTTGTGACCTGCTAATTTGATTATTGTCACATTTGCTTCTCACATAAGCATCCAGAATTCTTTCAAGAGCCTTTAGAATGAATGACGACAGACTTATAGGTCTAAAGTCTTTCGCCGTCATATGACCTTGCTTCCCTGCTTTGGGTATGAAAACCACTTTAACCTCCCTCCATATTCCTGGTATATACCCTGTTCTAAGGCAGTGCTTAAAGATTTCCCTAATTTTTTGTGTTACTATATCCGGTGCTTTTTGAAGCATGATGGGTAGTATGCCGTCTGGGCCTGGGGATTTGTATGGTTTGAATGACCAAATGGCCCACCTTACTTTCCTCCAGTTTATCACTCTGTCTATTGTTTCATCATCTTGTGGTGAGTCTACTTGCCTAAAAGTGGTGGAGTTTTCTGGGGTATTGTTTCCCGGAAAATGGGTGTCCACCAGTGTCTCCAACACTTCCTGACTATTTTCAGCCCAAGAGCCGTCGATTTTCCTTATGTAGCTAGGGGCGCAGGCCTCTTTTGAGAGTATCTTTCGTAGTCTCGATGTCTCACTCGTATCAGCTATGCTGTTAGAAAATTGCTGCCAAGATTTTCTCTTTGATTGCCTAATTAAGTATTTGAAATGCTTCTTGCATTCGTAGTATTCGTTCCACGTTCTGTCTTCCTTGATAAGTTTCGCTCTGTTATAAAGCTTTCGAACTTCCCTTCTTTTCTTTTCTATTTCCCTATTCCACCACTTGGGTTGTGACTTTTTAGGTGGTTTGCTTAACGGACATGCCTTTTCAAGCGCCTTGATTAGTATTGAGTTTAAATTTTCTACTGCCCTGTCAATTTCTGCGGTATTGCTGCCTAAAGTTGGTTGTTCACAAAACTGTGCCCGCACTATTTCTGCGTACCTATCCCAATTAGTTTTCCTTGGATTTCTGAAGGTTTTGCCCGTTTCTGGTTTCAGGTTAAGTTGAAAGCATATCCATCGGTGGTCCGATAGAGATGCATCATCTGACACCCTCCAGTTGTTCACTTTTACCCTGTCGGTATTTGATTTTAGTGTAATATCAATTACCTCCTGCCTGTTTCTTACCACAAAAGTTGGTGAATTCCCTCTGTTGCATATAGTAAGGTTTGTTGACAATATAAAATCAAATAAACACTCAACCCATTTAACCCATTTAAAAATTTTAGAATTTAGAATTTTTGTGAAGGTCTACTTTTTTGACTTTATTCCTCGGTATCAAAAAAAAATGTTTTGATACAAAAAGTTTCTCCAAACAATTCTAATAGTGACTGCAAAAAAAAATTCAAAAATCTCTTCGCTAATATTTTTTATGATTTTTTGAAAATTGCTAAATGACTATTTTAGTCACTTTTTCCTCCTTTTCATAAAAAATTTTTCTGAGATCATTCCAAAAATTCAAAAAATCATAAAAAATATTAGCGAAGAGATTTTTAAAAAAAAATTTTTAAGTCACTATTAGAATTATTTGGAGAAACTTTTTGCATCAAAACATTTTTTTTTTTTGATACCGAGGGAAAAAGTCAAAAAAGTAGACCTTCACAAAAATTTTAAATTTTCAATGGGTTAACCCTCACATGGACACTATCTACCCGGGTAGATATTTGAATTTTCATCTCTAAATATCTATTCGGTTTCTTATTAGATTTTAATGCAGAATCAGTGACTAAATTATTGTTTTATTGAAGATAATTAGAAAAAAGGTCCTGTAAGAATGTCCTTTCTTACTTTTTTTTAAGTTTTATCTTTTTTTTTGTCTTACATGGACAGTATCTACCCAGGTAGATATTCGTTGAATTTGCATGCAAAATGTCGATACAAAAATACATGTTTGCACCAAGTAGAGTAAACCAAGTAAAAATAAACTAAACTTGTATGTGACATACAAATATGCGTAGCAAATAAAATACGATTTATTGCGAAATTGCTTTGAAGAGCCTCACCAATATCGTTGCCCGATAAAAGGGAGCGCTCTGCTTGAAAGAAATTCTGTTATCTGGAAAATATGCACAATCAAACGTAAACGTGAAAGTTAAAAAATAAAGAGAATGAATGCAGAAGGCTAATATTGAAAGAAAAACTATATATAAAAACTATAGAAAAAACAAATGCGTGAGATTTTGTGTATCTACCCCGGTAGATACTGTCCATGTTAGTAAATTTCCGTCCATGTGAGGGTTAAGGAAAGTTTTGTATCATTCAAACGGAATTTAAATTACCTTTTTTTCAAGTGAACAACAGCCCTTAAGAAAAATACCCCTTGAGAGAGGCTAATCTACGCTTACATTTAGTTAACTGGAAGATTAATTTACACTGTGAAAATGAACGAGTTGGATCAAAAATTTAAACTCTCACTGTGAAACTGCGCATTTATAAAATAAGGTGCTTCCAGAAAATTTACACAAATCGGAAAAATATGGAAATTATTTTTTATCATTATTTTAATGGGGTAACAATTTTAATGTAGTATCGATTACGCCGTTATTTCAGAACCAAATATCATGAAATATGAGCGAAACGTAAGGTGAATTTCCGTAGATAATTTTCATAGTCTACACTAGAGGACGCCTGCCTGATAGTACGGATTCCACAGTCCGTCTTGGAATCCTGGTTGGGGACATGCGTTTAACATGACCAAACCACCGAAGCATGGATCGCTCCGTCCGGAGAAGTAGCTGCTCAACATTGAGTTCTTCACGAATTCTGGTATTTCTGATGCGATCTCTACGGGTCACACCAGCAATACAACGGAGAAATCTCATTTCGGCAGCTTGTATCCGCGATCTTATTCTTTCGGTCATTAATGAAAAGAGATTAAACAAAACGCACCCTGGCCCATGGTGTGGGCCACAGGTATTCAGTGAACATGGATAAAGTAAAACGAAATAGTGAAAAGTCAGAAATCTTCACCGTCGAGCATTTCTCAAAAGAATTTAAAATACTCTGTTTCTACGGGGCTGTGTAATTTGGTTGTAATATTCATCAAATTCGTCGTCTAAGATTTCAAATAAATCCATGGTAGGACACTTCTGACTCTGAAACTATATTTTTTCCAGCCACTTCAAATAAATATTTTGTTTATCTTCCGGATACAGGCAGTCACTTCAACCGGCTGATCCGAGACTTTATAAGTCGGATATCACTATCGGAAACCTTTGAAACCGAAAGTTGCAATTTATCTGACATATAAATTTCGGATAGGCTATCCGGGACTTTATCAGCTAGTCTTGAAACTGGCCCTTAATATACTATAATTTTGTTCGTAAGATAACAGAGTATAGTATATCAGATCCAGTCTTTGACTGTTTTTATATCCGGTACCACACTGTGGTGAGGGTATATTCACTTTGACATTCCATTTGTAACGCACATAAGGAGGCATTGTAGGTATGACAAACTATATATATTATTGATCAGCATCACTTTGAAACTTTGTCCGTCTGTCTGTCTGTCCGTCCGCACGATTACGGCCGTAATTCAAGAGCTATCGACTTGAAATTCGGTACGTAAGCTTTTATCTGCCAAACGGAGGCTAAGTTCGAAGATGATCAAGACCGGATGAAAACTACTATTACCTCCTATTGATGTTAAAAATTAAATTTAAATAGCTACAGTGAAGACAGCAAGTTTAAACTTTGCACATATTGTTTTAATAACATTTAGCTTGGTCGATTAAAAACTACCCATACATCCCATACAAATTATATAATTTTTTTAATACTAAAATATATTTTTTTTATTTTTGCAATAATATATGTAGTATGTACCGAGTATTTGAGCTTCGGTATAGTCGAAGATAATTGTCTTACTGTTTTTTTTATCTTATGCGTTTTGTATTTATCAAACATCTGTATAGGGTATGAGTGTGCACATCAAGAATTCTTTTAAACTAAATCAACAATTTCAACATAACCCCTACTTTACCTCTACTGCCTGCTTTTACAATCAAATCACACTACAGCCCTTTAGGTTTATTTTTTGTATATAAATTTAACAGCAAGCACAATACATATAATATTTGCTATCACGCTATAGCATCTGAAGTTTTTGTGATTCATTATATTCGTAGCGTACACGAACCAATATTTTAAACTAACAAAGCAAAATCGCGACGGTACATCGTTATTTTCAGTAATACAATAGCTTATATATTCTCGAGTGTCAAGCGACAATAACGTTGCTTTGCTATCTCATGAAATTTCCTAATTTAAAATGCAATAACTACTTTTCAAGTATCCCAAAACTACTATCCTTTTTTAGATATGACGAAGAGTTTAGATTTAGCTTTAATAGAGTGCATTTTTAGCAAATGTGAGCTCGTTAGTCGCCATTAACCTTTAAATGTAGGTACAGTGATTTTCAAAGTACTTACACTGAATGTAATTTTCAGTGTGTGTATGGATATAGTACACTACAAGATACAATATTGTCGGTATTGAATATGATTGTTATTTCAGACTAATAATATATCATTAAGATAAGTCATAAAATATGTTTTAATGTAGTTCTACTTAACGATTATTCAAATTTGGCACTGCGATAAGAAAACAAAACCATTCTGTTTTCATGAAATCCGAATTCATTATTTCTTAATTGGGAGTTTCTCAAGCATTTTGTCATCTTATTTGAAGTCAAGAGCAATACAGACCCAAGAAACCTATAATACAAGTTACTCGCACAGCATTTTGTAAGATGATTAGGGTAGTATATCATTCAAAACCAGACACAGAAATATGCTCACAGCAAATAAATGTACTATACACAACAAATATTCATAGAACATCCTTACTGTTTATATTCCAGGTGAGTTACACGAAGTTGTTTGGCATGTATCTGATTTATATGTAATACCTATCTTATAATAAATATTATGTTTTCTGGATTTCTGTAGTTTGATTGTCTTTTGTATGCGGAGATTGTCAGTCATTCCAAAATAAGTTGCTTAGCAAATCGCGAATTACTAATTTTGGTTGCACCAGGTTGATAATTACCTTTAGGCCCTAGTTATAGCTATAATTGAAAATTTTGTTTTCCGATTTTCAGACGATTAATCAAACAATATTGGCTTTAGTTGGTATCAAAATAAAGGTAATCAATTGTGGAATTTGTTTACGAAAGAAATTACTTAATTCTGACTTAAACTATTCTTTAAATTCAATTTAATATTTCATTGATCGAAATCGATTTCAATGAACAGCTGATTCTCGTTTCTCCAATTTGGAACCCAATCGTTTCACTGATGTGTTCGATTCTCATACTATTCTCAGCTGTCAGTTTTGCGTTCAATGATCAACTCTAACCTCGAAACCTGAAATTGTCAATTGCCAATTTATTTTTCTTTTGTTGTGCTTGTTTTGGTTGTCTTTCTTTTCTTTTCTCTAAATTAAATATGCAACAACCAAATTTAAAAGAATTGCAATTTTTCCCTCTGACCAAACTATTCACTCTGTTGACTGTTGATTTGACTGACAGATACTTCCACTGACAGGCCCTTCCACTGACAGCAATTTTCAATGATTGCTATAACCGACTTGTCAAAAAAAATGAAACAACCATTCCACTGATTTGTTCCAATGATGCATTTCAATGATTGCTATAACCGACTTGTCAAAAAAAATGAAACAACCATTCCACTGATTTGTTCCAATGATGCATTTCAATGATAGCTATAGCTAGGGCCTTAAATATAACAGATGCGATGAAGTGTGAGACTCTATAACAAACGCATAATAATTGCCGGTAATGCACACCTACGCGAAGTTCTGGTCTTTAAACGTACCTTCGGGTGGAGATTAGAATTTGCCTGAGGTCTGCATATCATTAGATGCGATTGAAGCCAAAATTGTTTTATTTTTTTTTCGAAAAGTCAGTTTCAAACTATAAATCCAACAATTTGGTGAAGTCATCGTTTTAATTATGTTATATGCATAGCGTACTAGTTTTTGACAAATGCACAAATACCACTTTTAAAAATCGTAGTTCATTGTAAAGCGACTTTGTTGACTTCGATGAAAATGCATATCTAATGAAATACATATTGACTTTACACTTAAGACAGCGTAGGTGCTGATTCTTTCTTACAAAATGGTCAAATAACGGTACTTAATGCGTAGAAATGTTGCAAAAATGCACTACATCAAATCATAGAAGAGAACGGGCATGAATCAGAAGACAACCTACGGTCAGTCACTATAGTTTCCTAACTTAGAATTTTATTGAATTGTATACATAAAATAGTCCCACGGTAGAGGAAGTCACTTTTGCGATCAAATCGCTAAAAGCTGGCAAATCTGCCGGAGTGGGTGAAATCCGACCAGAAATGCTAAAGGCCTTAGGGGAAGAGGGAGTCAAATGGCTCGCTCGTGTCATTAAAGTGGCCTGGGAATGCGGCGAAACTCCCAGCGATTGGCAGATTGGGGTGATTGTGCCCCTTTTCAAGAAAGGGGATAAAAGGGATTGCTCCAATTACAGGGGTATATCACTTTTAAGTCTCCCCGGAAAAGTCTTTGCCAAGGTGCTGGAAACGCGTTGCAGAGCTGTGGTCGAGGCACGATTAGGAGATGAGCAGTGCGGCTTTCGTCCCGGCAGAAGCACAACCGACCAGTTATTCACTCTCAGAATGGTACTTGAGAAGGCTTGGGAGTATGCTACACCTGTTTACGCTTGCTTCGTAGATTTGGAGAAAGCATACGACCGAGTCCCTCGAGGGAAACTCTGGAGTGTATTACAGCAGTATGGAATTGATGGTTCTCTCTTGAGAGCCATTCCCAACTAACATTTCAACTTCCTTAAGACACAAATGTTTCAGATCCGACAGGTCAAGGCTTCTTTAGAGCTTCTGTAAAGCTTCTAGCAGAAGCAAACTCTTTACCGAAGTCTTGACTTCTATAACAACTTCATTAAGGCCTTTTAGAAAAATAAGATGAAGCTTTAAAGAGCAATTAAACTCATAGCTTCGTTTATTGTAGTTATCGAAAGAAGAGGAACTTACAGTTTCTATAAAGCTTCGATTAAATATTATTTCACAAGCTTCTATAAGTAAACTTCCAAGAGTCATTAATCGAAACTTTACGGAAGACTTCTTTGTGGCTTGCATTATTTTACTAGCGAAGCTTTATAGATATGATGGGAGGAAGAATAAAACAGTTTGGTTAAAGGTCCGAAGATAAATATGTAATGCTTCCGAAGGTAAATATGTAATGCGAATGGAACTCTTAACAAAGCTTGTTTTGATAATAGAGAAAAGTTTGAACTGGTTAAGTTTTAAGTTTGTAAAATGTGTATTACAGGTAGCGCACATGATGAGTAAGATACTTCTGATACTTAGAAGTCTGGGTTCGAATCCCGCGGTAGTTCGGGTTTTTTTCTTTCGTTCTATAAATTTGTTTTCATGTTTCATTCCAGGCCTAAAAGAATCCCAAAGAGAGAGAATAAATAAAACAATACAGAATAACAACAACCAACATTCATTCATAGTTAGTTAATACTACTTTACTATAATTACCAAAAAAATGAAAAAATAAATAAAATGAATGGAAATGAAACATCTTTTTTTTTTTTTACAAATTCGTAGTTTCGGTAAAGCTTCGATTATTGAGCTATTAGAGTCCTAATAGAAATCGTTTTAGAGGCTTTATAAATAAAATGCTTTCGATAAGTGTTCGCCTTTCGGACCTTACCGAAGTTTTATAGGATTATTTTGGAAACTAAAAGTAATCCTCTATTGAAGCTTATCGAAGCTGAAATGTTAGTTGGGTTCAATCTCTTTACACAAACTGTAAAAGCTGTGTTCGGGTAAACGGCGTTAAATCAATACCTTTCACCGTGGGCGTTGGACTTCGCCAGGGGTGCGTCTTGTCGCCTCTCCTTTTCATTACTTATATGGACTGGATGTTACAGCGCAGTCTTGGCGAAGAACGTTTCGAATTGGGAGATCTGAGGATAAGTCATTTGCTCTTCGCTGATGACTTGGTCATCCTTGGGTCCTCTCAGACTGAACTTCAGCGCGCACTCGATCGGTTTGTAGCCGTTTGTGTTGAAGCTGAGATGAGGGTAAATGTGAACAAATCTGAAGTGATGGTCGTCTCCAGAACGCCTGTTCAATGCACTCTGCATGTTAGTGGAGTCCCATTGAAACAGGTGGAGAAGTTTAAGTATCTCGGGGTCTTATTCACGAGTGATGGAAGGAGCAATGCCGAGTTTTCCTGTAGGATTGGTCAGGCTGGATCGATTTTGAGACAGCTTGGTCATTCTGTTATCAGGAGGACTGAACTTGGTGTCAAAGCTAAGTTTTCCGTCTTTAATTCGGTGTTTGTTCCAACTCTTACTTATGGTCATGAGGTTTGGGTAATGACCGAAAGAATAAGATCGCGAATACAAGCTGCCGAAATGAGATTTCTCCGCTGTATTGCTGGTGTGACCCGTAGAGATCGCATTAGAAATACTAGAATACGTGAGGAACTCAATGTCGAGCAGCTACTTCTCCGGACGGAGCGATCCATGCTTCGGTGGTTTGGTCATGTTAAACGCATGTCCCCGACCAGGATTCCTTGACGGGCTATGGAATCCGTACCATCGGGTAGGCGTCCTCTAGGTAGACCAAGGATGAGATGGTTAGATCAAGTCCATAATCTCTCCTATGGGGATTGCCCTTGATGATTTAGAGTCGATGGCGGAGAATAGTGAGCTATGGATGGTCCACTTGAGCAAACTACACCCGCGACCCACTTAATGGACAAGCGAACCATTGAAAATGATGATGGTGATTATGACTATGGTAAGAGCAAACATTCCCATTAACTATCGAACACAACGTCGTTCAAGTGCCTGCCTCGGCTCAAAGTAGCGCTGGACCTTTGACGACGTCATTATACCTGGTGGCACCCAGGTGCCCAATTGTCGTGGATCTGATTTCCAGTGTGTTGGCGAAATATTCTTGAAGCCGAGGCGTTCGCGAACCGATCCGTCATTTACCTGTTCCTGGTAAATGACATGCGCTTTGCGTGGGCACTTGCATGATTGACACGTTTTTTCATTCGCACTCGAACACTTGCGATCACAGCATGACTTTGGCCAACACATGCACCGCAGTATATATAACACCCCACACGTTCTCGTTATAGCAGTTTAAGTGGTAACACCTCCAAACTAGAGGTCACCTACTTTGATGGGCTATATACAAAGGGAAATACGATGCAAATACCCCCCCCCCCCCCCCCACCATACAATTTTTTTTTCGGCAGAACTTCAGCAATCTTCTCTTAAAGGATTATACTTCTTAACTGGGACACCCTGTATATAGCAAGGAAAGTCAAAAATGTACACGACACAACCCAACGTAAACGGCTAGACCTACAAGCTTCAAATTGTATGTATGGTATTTCGCTGAACACTCTAGAAGAGATTTTGAAAAATTCGTTCTCTAAAAGTCTTCGGGGTGGAAAAGAAGGTTCATATTTTTAACCTCATTTTACTTTATTCAACTTTAACATTCATAAATGTAAATCAATCAAAACAATTTTATTTCATCTTTTTTTTTAGGCAATACCTACTTTACCGAACATTTTGAGCTATCATTCATCTTTCCGTTCTGTCCAGAGACCGCTCTACATTAAATTTAAAACAGATTTTATTTGATAAAATGGAAGAAGATTCGAATCTCTAAAGCTTTGGGGTAGTGGGCGCACATCATATCAACAACTCCTACCTACTGTGTTTTATATGAAACACGTGGATAGCATTCGAAACTGCTTTATAGATTGCGGGTTGACGATGAGGCGATACGCGAAGGCAATACAGAAGTTGTTGTTGTAGTTATAGTTGTATTTGTATGATGAATGATGTAGATGTAGGCAAGTCGGTCGTTCCTCTTTTTGCTGTTTGACACATGTTTCTATGTAGTTATTGGGGATGAATTTATAAAGATAGATCTAATTTCTCATTGTTTTGCTTTAAGTATCTTGGGTGGGCTTTTGACAATCATTTATTTTGTTTTTAATTAATTCTCTTGGGAGAGCAAACCTATAAAGATTCAACAACGCCCGAGATGCCTTCAGGTGAGGCATTTTGTATTTACACTTTTGTAAGTTGAAGTCAAGAGAGGATTTTTTTCTTTCCGCGGTCGCAGATCATCAATTTATGAATGAGGATAAGGGCAAATCATTGAACATGGTTACCCCAGCCATTGTACTAAAATTGATGTGATGTAAGTACATATATCTCTTCTATGGTCAGCTGTAATTTTTCTTAGTTATGTAGGTATAAGCATGAACTCCACGAATGACACCCTAGTGGAGATCCGCCGAGGAATTTGCCTAGGAAAACGTTGCTGCTTCGGTTTGGCAAAACAATTGAGTTCAAAACTCCTAACTCGAAGGACAAAATGTATGTTCCACAAAACCTCTATCCTGTCAGTTCTGCTTTATGACGCCGAGTGCTGGACGATACGATAAGCAAGAAGGGAGAGCTGATACTGGGCTCTTTCGAAAGAAAAATACTTCAGCGGACTATACATCGACTACATTGGCTCCAACTAAGAGGATCTTTTCATCCCAGCCCACAGATTTGAAAAGACAAGGAAGACGGAACCTCCGTTTTAAAGACCAAGCGATCGCGGATGACAGAGTGTTTGGTCTGCGCAACTAGAAGCGGGGTACCCGGAATCGCAGAGTATGGAAGCTTGCAGTGTCTCAGCGAGATACTCTTCCCGGGTCGGGACTCGGGAGCCCGATAAGTAAGTATGTATTTATAAGCAAGAAGGTAGAGTTAATAAGGGGTTTCAAAAAAAAAATTGTTAATGTTTCAGCCAAAAGAATCTATGAATCGCAAACAAAAAAAGCAAAACATAGGGAATAGAAGACCACTTCATCTGGATAACTGAGAACAACGTGTTCTAGGGTTCGCAGAAGATCGAAGCCTACAGTTATAGTGTCTCTGACAGATTAATCTTTGCGCGTCGTGAACTCGTAAGGTAATTAAATATGTATATTGTATAATCAAAGTTGACCCAACGTATCAACATAAATTCTCGTTCATAACTTTCAAACAAACATAATAATTTCTATGAATTTTGTAAGAGACTACCTAGTACCCACTTAATAATAAAATAAAAATTAAGGAAACTCACAACGTGTGTGTAAAATTTGAGTTACTTACTTGGCACTAAAAATAGCAGCTAATGACAAAAAACACGCATCGGCTTCTCTTGGTGTCGATGTATAGCATCGATCAATAACCCATTCGAGCAGTTGTCCCATGTCAGGATTTGTTTCGAGTAATAGAACAACCGTGTCACGTGCTAGTTGATATATCTGGAATATAAATGAGAAAGTTTAAAATATCAAGTCACCATAAATAAAATAAATAAATAGTGAGTTTTTATTTTTGGGACGAATGGAAGGGACCTACAATTTTATGCCGAGTCCGAACGGCTGAATTAAGAGAAGCTTTTTCATGACAGTCATACTCTCGGATGTTTGTCAGACGTTCGCGAGAGGTGGCGCAGTAGAAAAAACTTTAAGATGTAATTTGTGTTTTTTCGGTAATCGAACCTGGGATCCCTCGCACAGTAGTCCAGCACACTAACCACTGCGCTACTGCGTCACCATAAATTTCAAAATAAAAAGCACATAGAAATAGAATAAAGTGTCCAGTCTGCTGCTATTCAAATGGTTTCTCATAAGAATGTTTCGAATTGGGGGACGAAAGGATGTCATATGCTCTTCGCTGATTACTTATGTCGATTTCCATTGGGGGAAAAAAAGCACTTTTTTAAAGATTCAGATCACTTTTGCGAATCTCGATTCGAGAGAGAGATTCGCACATACTTTCACCAAAACAAGTGACAATTGTCAAACTTTGAGGTTAGTTATTGTTAGGGGATGGGGCACATTAGAACGTAAGACACATTTGAACATTGCTAATAAAGCAACATTTAAAAAATATTTCAAATTACATATAAACCAAAATTTAAACTTGGTAATACCGTGTTCTTTAGTCGTCAATGACTTTCGGATGTCTTTGCAGTCGTGTCGCCTGGAAGTAGCCGCATGAGGAGGTTTTATGCTTAAATTGCAAGAGTGCACACATTTTATAGTGAGCTTTTCTTTTTGTGTAAAATATATTTTTAAGGCACAACTTAATTTGAAAAAGTTACGTTTGTTTACAAATATGAAAAATACAAATATTTGCGCCCATTATTGGGGCAGGTTTGAACAAAACAGTCGGGGCACATTTGAATAAGCGTTCTCTGTAAGTGACATTGAACTAAAGGCTAAGCTACCACCACCAATTAACGCTCCGGGAACATCGAGGACAGCTGAGGTAACAATTTTTGTCTTAATTTTTTCAAAATTTCTGTTGGGTTAATAAAATAACTCTTTTTTGTTTTTATAAAGTTTCTTCAGTTAAGTATTTGTAAAATATTTCAGTAATTTCAAAATTTCAGTTTGCTTTTGTTAAGTCGTTTTTGTTTTCTTTATTATTAAAAAAAATACAAACCTTGTAGTAACTTATTAGGTGCTAAAAGCACTTACAAATACTGCTGTTCAAAAGTACCCCCCATGTGGGTACTTCGTTTTTAAATAAAAATAAATTATATGCCCCTACTAAATTTATGTATTTATTTATTTGCATTTCTTAAAGTGAGAATACTTTACAGTCTATAATTTAAGCAAATGTGATTTTATGAGACCTTAAAGCAAAAAGAATCAAATGTGCCCCAGTCTCCCCTACCTATCGTGGAATAAATTTAAAAATTGAAAATGGATATTTATGTAGACGAATGGATCGTCGTATGTGGTTGTTTTCATGGGGAAGGAAGAAGTTCTAATTAAAACAAAACAAGTAAGTAGTTATTGTACAAGTACAAGTAAAAAACTAACAATTAACAATTCAATTTTATAAACACAAATTGGAATGTAAAAACAGCTGACTGTCAAATCACACACCAACACAAATGCAAAAAAATTTATCTCATTTCATGTTCCATTGGGCAGGAAAAATCTGAGATCTGAAAGCAAAACGGTAAAAGCCCAATGGAAATCGACATTAGTCATCCTTGTAGTGATGAGACTGCTAATCACTCTGCTATTTCAATGAGCAGATAGCAGTTGCTATTGCTCTTCAATATACCTGCTCACTAGTCACTGCTCAGCGCTCAGCTCAGTGATCAACCTACAAAAAATCGGTGCCGTGAAATAACGCCGAGCGAAATAACGCCGAATTCCAAAATTCGGCGTTATTTCACTTTGTGAAAGCGAAATAACGCCGAACAATGCTTGTGAAATAAAGCCGAAGCAAATGTTTCCAGATTTCAGAGAAAATTCAAAAGAGTTTGCAAAGAAATTCGCGCGAATTTTGAACTATTATTTTCTAAAATACACTTAAGTGTTTGGAAATAAATTGAATGACCAATAACTAAGTGTATTTTAGAATTTTAGAAAATAATAGTTCGAAATTCGCGCGAATTTTGAACTATTATTTTTCTAAATTTCTAAAATACACTTAAAGTGTTTGGAAATAAATTGAATGACCAATAACTTTAAGTGTATTTTAGAATTTTAGAAAATAATAGTTCAAAATTCGCGCGAATTTTGAACTATTATTTTCTAAAATTCTAAAATACACTTAAAGTGTTTGGAAATAAATTGAATGACCAATAACTTTAAATGTATTTTAGAATTTTAGAAAATAATAGTTCAAAATTCGCGCGAATTTCGAACTATTATTTTCTAAAATTCTAAAATTCGCGCGAATTTCGAACTATGTATTATTTTCTAAAATTCTAAAATACACTTAAAGTTATTGGTCATTCAATTTATTTCCAAACACTTTGTTTTCCGAAGATTTGGTAATTGAAAGTTTAAGCAGCGAAGATAAAGACGATCCAAATCTAGGTGAATTAGAACCGGATTATTTTAATGTTGATGATACCACTCCTACTGTGCATTATATGTTGTAAAAAAGCTCGAAGTATCCTTCTTCAACCTTCTAATCACTTCAAACTGTGTTTGAACTCTTATACAGGATTGTCGGATTAAAGGTTGACAACCCAGTTCTTTGCCCAATTTGGAGGCAAATTGTTCAAAGTACAACCTAAATATTTTGTTAAACTCTAATGTAAGCATTTGTTTCTTAAAAGTTGTTCTGTTAAATTAATTACATAATTAAAACTTAATTAAATAAACAAAAAGGAGTTTGTTTGAATTTAATACACTCACAGTGGTGAAAATCTGAAAATGGGAAGGATCTTTAACTGAATGTATTTATAAACTCAGAGCGAAATAAGGCCGACTCGGCTTTATTTCACTTTAACAAAGTGAAATAACGCCGAATTTGAAAATTCGGCGTTATTTCGCTTTTACAAAGTGCAATAACGCCGAATTTTGGAATTCGGCGTTATTTCACTCGGCGTTATTTCACGGCACCAAAAAATCTATAGATGAACCCAATCAGACAACAGATACATACTCAACACAGAACACACAAGAAAGATAAAAAGTCCAGCTCATATAAATATCTCACAAATATGCATTCCGTTTCCCACACATATGTACATTATTTATATGTTAAGTCCAATCCAAAGAGGACACACAAAAAGAAAAAGTGAGCAACAAAAAATGTGCTCGAGATCGAGTATCGAGAGTCGCAGTCACAGCCACTGTAATAGTGGGAGTGGAGTGGACATACACACACAGTGATTGAGAAATGAGTTGAGATTGAGATAGTAACATGCTCTCTTATCCGCTCACTGCTTTTTCAACCACTATGTTCAAAGAAGCTAATAGCATTCAACTGAGAAGAAGCTAATAGCATTCAACTGAGCAGGTGAGCAGTGAGAACCTATGAACACTATAAATGCTCACTGCTCAGTAATCACTGCTCAGCAGTCAGCGATCACTGCTCCGTAATCACTGCTCAGAAATCACTGCTCAGCGATCGCTGCTCCGCAATCACTGCTTTTTCAATCGCTGTGACTGTAGTGTGTATTGTATGGTTATGATATGCTCCGTTGGCTGTTCTTTGCAATGTAGGGTAGGGATGTAGAAAATGAGGAAAAAAGTATATTACGATTTATGTATAGGTAGAGTACCTACAATACAAATTCGATTTACTCGATTTCATTGTCAGGTAAATATTTTTGATATTTTAACGAGCTAATATGTTTTTTTGTTTTTCGATGGTCGGTGGAGATCTTGAAAGACACCTTTTTTTATTTATGACCCAGTTAAATTGCATCGCGGAAATACCAACACTAAAAATATCTGCGCACAAATGGTGATGACTGATGATAAATGAAAGGGTCGTAAAATCATATACATATCTAATTCTCATTAACTACATCATTACTGTCGAAGGAAGTGCTGATGCGGGAAAAACTCAGCAAGGGATAGGGTTAAGAGTATTATGCGAGATGCGACCGCCACCCGTACAATGTGCAAGTAATTTATAATGTTTAAATATATCTTTAAACCAATAAGTGCGGTTTAAAAAAGTGTACACAATCTTATGTATATTTTCTGACGTAACTGCTATCTAAAGAGTGATTAAATAGCTGCTATTGAGAGCAGCTTGACAGTCTTAAAGCCCTTAAGCCTACCTTCGGACGTATTGTAAAATATAGAGATTCTTTTGTAAGTCGAACAACACGCATGTGGAATGCATTGCCTCACACGGTTTTTCCCTCTCATTACAACCCACAATTGTTTAAAACCAATGTGCAACAGTACCTCTTCTCTATCCTCCCTATTAACCCTTCCACTCGTGCTGTGCATTAGCATTATAAGGGAACAAAAACCCCTTGAGCACTGGTGAATTATAAAAAAAAAGCCGTAAAGTACATAAACACATCTGAAGTGATCGTCATCTTTAGAACGATTGTTCAATGGATTTTGCATTTTAGTGGAGTCGCATTACAGAGGTAAAGAAATTTGAGTATCTCTGTCTTATTCCAGAGTCCATTGCGGGTTCTAAGACATAGGTTCGGGTATATAGTCAGTGGTAATAGCGATTTCGCCACTATTTATTTATACATATATTTGTATTGTATATGATATGATACATCTGTCTTTTAAGGTTGGGGCTTGGGGGTTGTGCCGTTGGGGTAACTTCCCGACCTGAACACGACTAGATATGAGAGAGATACAACCAGCCTCGGAAAATGGAACTCCTTAAACGGCAAAGGAAAGAAAAACATCTTTGGCGAGTTAGTTGGTAAGCACAGAATCCACAAAACGACAACAGACAACGGCTACCGACTGATCGATTTTGCAGCAAATCGTAATACGGTGATAAGTAGCACTAGGTTTCCAAGGCTAAGGATCCACACAGCAACCTGGCGCTCTCCAGACGGTCGAATCGCCAACCAAATCGACCATGTGCTAATCGATGGATTGGATGTGAGCTGTGTCCTGTTTGCACTAAATTCACCCAAGTTGTCTTTTCCCCACTTCAAGATTTTGTCCAGATGCAGATCATCATTTTTTAGAGAACTTATTTGTTCACATCTCTGACTGTGTAATGTAGTCGCATTCACAGGCCCACTGTTCGAGATGGAGGAGAGTGCTGTCATCAGCAAAGCTGTAGATACTATTATTTGTCGACCGAAGCAAATCGTTGATGTGGAGAAGAAATAGAGTTGGAGAAAGAATAGATTCTTAGGGCACTCCTGCATTTATAGCAAACGAATTAGATGATACACCATCTACAACAACTTGGATCGATCTTCCCAGAAAAAAATTTTGCATCCATCCGCAGAGTTATGTATTGTGGTAATCCATAAGACGCTAACTTGCCTAATAGGGCTCTATGCCAGACTTGGTTAAATGCGTTTCATATGTACCAGGACGGCTCTAGATTCACCGTGTTGTTCAATTGCTTGCGTCCATAAGTGCGTTACGTAGCTTAACAGGTCTCCAGTGGAACGACAGCTCGGTGGCCTTCTAGAATCTAGACTAGATATTTGATTATTTCGATTGAAAGTAACGCTATTGGGCGATAGTTTTGTGACAGACATTTCCTCCTTTTCTTTGGAATAGGTTGAATGCGAGCGGTCTTCCAGGAAGAAGGAAACGTCTTCTGGGAATACGACATGCTAAACAGCTTACATAGTACAGGTGCAAGTTCTGGTGCACAGCTCTTGAGTACTATAGCCGGGATTCCGTCGGGTCCAGTTGCCTTATTGCAATCTAGTTCTTTAAGGATGCGATGAATTATTCGAGGCTGAAATTTCACTTTTGTCATAACTCATAAAATCATCAAATTCGGTAGGTAAGTACTATCATTGAGTTTATATACATAGAGGAACCACGAGAGCTTGGAACAACCTCAGTAGATGGCACCACGTACACTACATCAAGATCGAAAATGTGTGTGGAACATGGTGGAACCCGATTGACAACAACACAAATGGATACTTGCAGTGCGAAAGCATACAAAGAGCATGTGCATAATGAATATCCAATACCTCTATGTTATGTAATGCACCATTAACCTTGTGCGGCGTGTGAGGGGTTTTCTCAAAGTAAAAAAAAGGGAATTGTATTTGCACATGTGTTTACTTGTCGATGTTTGGTGGTTCTTATTTGATTACAAGTGCTGAGGGTTAAGCATTTAGGAAATGCAAAATTATGTAATTTGCCAAAATATGGAAAGAAAAATATAAGGTCTTTTCAGGTCTCCAAAGCAAATTGTGGAATGTGATGATAAAACAAGTAAAAGTGTTATAATCGGCCTGGCCGATGCTTTGATACCCTCCACTGCATAAAAGTCATGCAAAATGTTTGCCATGCGAGTTAGTATGTGTCTAATATTAGTTTTGTATGGTAGGTAGCATAACTACTTTACCGACATAGACAATTTTCAATACCAACCTGACGACGGCTAAAAAAAGTCCTCTCACAAAATTTCATTCACCTAAGTCGATTGATTCGTTTGGACGATATCGTGCTTTCAACAGACAGAGATATATGGGTCAAATATTGGCTTTGTATGGGAGGTAACAAAACTACTTGACCGACATGGACCATTTTTAATACAAACTTGAAGGCCATAAATATAAGACCTCTCATAAAATTTCAGTTGCCTAAGTCGATTCGTTCGGACGCTATCGTGATTTCAACAGACAGAGAGAGACGTGTGTCGTCTAATAGTGGTTTTGTATGGGAGGTTCCAGAACTGCTTGACCGACATAGCCATTTTCAATACCAACCTGGCGACGGTAAAAAGAAGTCGTCTCACAAAATTTCATTCAATTAGGTCAATTCCTTTGGACGCTATCGTGCTTTCAACAGACAGACAGACAGACAGACGGACAGACAGACGGACATGGTTAAATCATTTCAGAATGCGATCCTGATTCAGAATATATATACTTTATATGGTCTCCGGTGAACCCTTCTTGGCGTTACAAACGTAATGGCAAAGTGAATATACCTTCCTGTGGAGGGTATAAAAATAGAAAACAAAATAAATAAAATGCTCAGCAATAAAACAGACCGTGAAAATCCTTATTTTATCTCAATTAGTAGATACATAAAAAAATTGTCACTGGAAAAAATAATGATGAAAACAATAAAAATTTTTTTATAAGTCTCCGATAATGTATTTAATTGAGACAAGTAAGTAGCAAGATCATGGAGAGGGAGAGGAAGGGCGATGTAGAGGGTGGACATTAAATCGATATCTATACTTATAAGTTATAATAAAACTGTAGGAATATTCTTTGCGTCCCAAAAGCATATATGGCTTTATAGATCATGGCAATTTTTGTCGGAAAAATGTCATCGCTACATATGCACTTCTTGTTATGTTGAGAGGGTTAAATTGCAATTGGAAACAAATTACATATATATGTAGTCATTTTTATAGGAAACGTAAATGGAGTGCTCTTAAGCAATATTATTAAGGACTGCATAGGCATAGCTAAGGTAACATCTTTATGCTTTAAAGTTAATGCAGTAAGCACCGACCAAGGAAGCAACGACAGAAGTGCGTACAGAATTTTAGGAGGGACAATTAAACAGACTTATTTTAATCTGGGAAACAAATTTTCTTACTACATGATGTACCACACTTTATTAAGAGCGTAAGGGACAGATCTTTAGAGGCTGGCATTCTGACTCCGGATCGAGTTTCTTGGAAAATACTCGAAAAATTATTTAATTCTGATTCAGGCACTGTAAAAGTGTTGTACAAGCTTACAAAAGAACACTTGCGACCAAATGCTCAGAAGCTTTATGTAAAATTGGTAACTCAAATATTTAGTTGCAAGGTAGCAATAGCAATTTTCGCGGTTGTTGCCAATAACTTTTTAAAGAAGCTAAAAAAAATGTGGCAATCAGCACAGCAACTTTCAACAAGCACCCCAGTGAGAGGCAAGGCCGCAAGGGGAAGGGAACTCACTTAAAACAAGAATCACTAAGATACCTAGTTCACCAAAAAAAAGTTAAGGAAAAAAGTTAATCTCGAAATTTTATTAATTTTTTCTTGCTTAAAACTTTCTCTGTTCAACTTCTCAGTCAACTCCAAAACATGACCCACTGAATTCCTGGGGTTAAATGTTTCAGTTTTGCTCTGTTTATTGTTTTTACAGATCCATTTTCCTGATAGGTATATCTGATGTATTACAACGATTGATTGATGAAAAGAAAATTTTGAAAGAATGGACCTGCAGCGCTCGTTGATGGTGATGGCATCACCAAGGTCATTTTCAAAAAAGTGCGGATTAATGACGACGCCGCACCGGCCGGCCCAAAATCGCCACAAAATAGTAACTTTTTGTGGATGCATTGCCGCCTTGTGAACCTCGTCTCATATTTGTTGTCCCTAAAGATGAATTGTCAGCCAAAATTAGGACTACCTACTCGGATTTGTGTCACTTTCAGAAGCCATTTCAACGATGTTATATTCCATACATAATGGCATACCTACATGTATGTGCCTATTTAAATTAAAAAATAATAATTTCGTTAATACACATTACACACTGCTTGTTTTATTCCATTTCAATATCGACGCATCATGATTGAAAAGCCCTTTACATACCTATCTAAATCGAATTATGTAATCATTTATCTTCGATCGCGTGCCTCAGAAAATATTTTTCCAGTGACATATCCTTATGCTGGGTTTCCACTTGTCGATTTGAAATTGACAATTGACGTATTTTTATGCCAATTAAACAATTGGCAAGTGGAAATAGCGAAAAATTGCTTGTCAATGAATTGACTAACAGCGTTTGCCAATAATTGACAAAGAAACCACTGGACAAGTGGAAATAGCTGAATTGTCAAACAAAATGTCACTTTGTCTATAATTGACAGAGAAAATTTAATTGGCATCGAGTTCATAAGTTGGTCAATCAACTGACAAACGATTTTTTGCCAATAATTGGCATAAGTGGAAATGAACTGACGTTGGTGTCGTTCAATGACATAAACGCGAGGGCTGTCAAACTTTGTCAATCAACCGACATGTGGAAACCCACCTTTACCCAAGCTGGTTTTTTACGGTACGTCTAGCGCCAGCCGGCTCTGCTGCTCGTGCTCACTAAGAAACTATATCTATACTAGTTGGTTGTACCCGCTTCGCTGGGTATGCAAAGTAATCACCCCTATTCTACGTGGCGGTTTTATTAAACGACAGCTGGCGTTTTTTGAGTCGAGTCGCTTTAGTGTCGTTTTAGTATCGGTATTCTATTCCTTGAACGCCTCCTCTCTCATTTATTTTACATTCCACATGAGTTCCACACCAACAGCTGACAATTGACAGGTAGGTAGGTATTTATGTTTTGTGTTTTAAATTTGAAATGAACATACAAAAATCAAAAGCAGATATTTCGAATTGTGGTGTGGTAATATATTGTATACTAAATAAACATGAATAGCATCGCAATGTTCATACCACTGGAAAGCGAAAGCGACGAAGAAGATGATTCAGCAAAAAGAGAGCTGAGACATATTAGAAGAAGAATCAGGTCAAATTCCGATCCTTTGGATTTACCAGATTCAAAGTAAGTACATACATATAAATACAAAGTAGTTTGAGGTAGAGAATAATGCCAATAATATTTCTAGATTCAAAATGTACTTTAGGCTTAGCAAAGAAGCATTTGTCTCTTTGTTAAATGAAGTTAAGGATAAACTTCCTGCCGCGGGGAGTTCTTTGTCAGTGCCAGTCATTTTAAAACTGGCTTCGACATTGCGTTTCCTTGCAGAAGGTGGCTACCAAAAGGGTGTGGGGAATGATTTTAATTTGGGTCTTGCGCAACCGACCCTTAGTAAAATACTAACCGAAATGCTTACTGTCATCGAAGAAAATATATGCCCACAATGGATAAATATGCATTACACGGAAGAAGAAAAGAATTGTGCAAAAATGATGTTTTACCAAAAGGCTGGAATTCCAGGAGTCATAGGATGTGTGGATGGTACTCACATACGCATTTTGGCCCCGAGAAAAAGCGAGCAACATAGGTATTATAACAGGAAAGGTTTTTTTAGCTTAAACGTTATGATTGTAAGTTAAAATTAGATACTATTATTTGAGTTTCAATCATTTATTTAAATTTAATTTTAGGTCTGTGATCATCAGATGCGTATTAGGTTCGTGGATGCCCGACACGCTGGAGCCAGTCATGACTCGTTTGTATGGAATTCGAGTGAGCTACGCGGAATTCTCCAAAGAAAGTATGACCTAGGGGAAAGAAATACTTGGCTGTTAGGTTTGTACCCATTTTTTATTTCGGAAATAAAATAACGTAAACATTTTAATTTGGCAGGTGATGCAGGGTATCCCCTTGAACCATTTCTGATGACACCATTTAGATCAGCAGAAAGTGGCAGTATTCAAAGTCAGTTTAACACCAAACATTCAAAAACAAGAAACATAATAGAAAGGACAATAGGAGTTTTGAAAAATCGCTTTCGATGTATTCTTGGTGCAAGACAATTGCACTACACTCCTACGAAGGCAACACAAATTGTAAATGTTTGCGCAGCTTTGCATAACATTTGTCTACATTATCAATTAGAGCCACCAGTAGATCAAGATTTTGTATTGGAAAACGTATCGGATCCAGATCTAGATGTAGATATGAACTCAAATGTAAATAGTGAAAATGAAGTGGCTGTAAATATAAGAAATCGATTATTAAACTGAATTTAATGATTACTTTTTTGAAATGTTTCACTATGTATTATTTATTTCATAGAAGTCACAGAACACAGGTCAATAAATAAGAACAATAAATAAAGGTAAGCTAATAAAGATAAATAAAGGTACGCTAATAAGGAATTTCAATATCTATAGCAAATTTATGTTTTTACTTGGATTTTATCAGTCAATGGGATTCAGTTTGCGTTCCTCGATCTCCAATTGCTTCTTCCTAATTTCTAAGTCCATAATCTTAAATTTGTTATCTTTAATTCGCTGATTTTCTTCGCGTTCCAGTTGGACTTTGTAAAGTTTTAGCCTTTCCTCTTCCAAGTAGAACAACTTCCTTTGGTATCTGGAGCATTCCTTTTGATGGCCCTCAATACGTTTTAAAGACTCCTTTACTTCATTATATAAGGCCTCCTGCACTTGCGTTTGTCTCTCCAACATTTTGTTAAACGAGGGCTTGGAAAATTTTTTGGAACTTGAACGAAGTTCATTAGGTTCCGCAAAACTGACCTCGGCATCGGTATTGGTCTCAACACTAACAGGGTTAACCATCGGTGGAGTGGCTGGTGAAAGGGTAGTCGATGTTATTGGAATCGTTGGTGGATCTAAATTTGCAGATGAAAAAGTGGGTAGGTCGCTTGATGTGGAGGGAGTTGCTGCTAATAATCTTGATGTGGACGGAGTTGTCGGTGGATAGGTTGATGTAGAGGGAGTTGCTGCTAAGAATCTTGATGTGGACGGAGTTGTCGGTGAATAGGTTGGTGTGAACGGAGTTGCTGCTAGAAAGCTTGGTGTGGACGGAGTTGTCTGTGGATAGGTTGATGTAGAGGGAGTTGCTCCTAAGAGTCTTGATGTGGACGGAGTTGTCGGTGAATAGGTTGGTGTAAACGGAGTTGCTGCTAGGAAGCTTGATGTGTACGAAGTTTTTGGTTTATAGCTTGACGTGGATGGACGTGAAAGTGCGGAACTCGATGCAGGAACTGTGGGACACACACTGGTAGCTGCAGACTTTGGCGGGTTTGTATTCCCAAACACTTTTCCGTTCGGATTTACTAAACTGCTTAGGTCGAGGATTTGTGCAATCACTGCATCTACTTCATTTAAATATTTCTGTTTAAATGGCCCTCCTCCAGTGGCTTCCAACTGTTTCTTATTGTAAACTAGTTTCTGCTTTACTTTAAATTTAGCATCGCACCAAACCTGTTAAAAAGTTAAAAGTTATAAATCATATCATTTTAATTTTGATCACATGCCTACCTTTTGCCACTCTTTTTCTGTTCTCACAGGTGGTCCTAAAAAGTTGAGTGTCGCAGCTACCGACTCCCACCCATTTTTCACATCTTCGCTCTGTGGAACACCTCTTTTGAAATTTGTGGCCAACGATATATTTTTTTCCATAATTTCCACCAAACGTTTCATTTGTTCGGGGTTTGTTATTTTCACCCTTAATCATAAAAGAATTATGAAATCACTACATAAAAATAAACAATTACCAAAACTTACATGTTTTTTTCTTAAATTTTCCTCCTAGGCGTTGAAGAATTTGTAATCGACAATAATCGGCGTTTTATGAGTCGTTTTGTGCAACTAAACCGACTGTCAGAATGCGAAAAACTGTTTTGACGTTTGTAGAACTTGGGTTCCACACTACTTAAACGCCACATGTCGTTAAACGACATAAAACGCCTACAAACACGCCACTCGTAATACCGATTTCAAAAAACGCCATTTGTCGTTTAATATAAACGCCACGTAGAATAAGGGTGAATATTTGATAAACAAATTGATTTTATTTAAAGAACTTCTTTGAAAACTACATTGCGTGTAAATTGTCTCTGGTTAATTAATAATCTTCCTTGCTGTGGATTAGATTCAATATACACCTTCTTTTGTCTTGCAACTCTTGATTGTGATAAAGCCACATACAGTTGACCGTGTGAAAATACTCCGGTCTTCAAATGCATGCCAACGTGATCAAATGACTGGTCTTGAGCCTTGTTTATTATTATAGCGTATGCTAGAATTTATCGGAAATGGAATCATTGTGGTAATACATGCTCTTATCAAATTTCGTCCAGGCTCTTCCACAATCAATCGAGTTCCATTGCAGTCCTTTTTTAGGGTTCAAGTTTTTCAGCAACATGATGATGACACCTTGCTTAGGTACAGCACATGAGGTGGCTTGCTGGATGGAGTTTGCTGATTGAGGAATTCAACAGGGAAATTTGGTGCATCATTTGCATCTTCAGTCTTCACTGATAACAGAATCGCTCCTATTCATTTCTAATGTCTGCAATTTGTCAGCGCGGCAATGACTCGTTCTGAAAGTTCCTGCATTGACTTTTGCAGCAGATCGCCAAAAATTGTCTTAATTAAGTCTCCTGTTAATATAATTTCCGTGGGAATTTCAACAACGTCGTCTTCATACATTTCTGCTACCCGCGGCAATTTTGCAATAATGAGAAGACTCATATTTTAATAGGCCTCAGGATTTTGTCCACAGAGATTCCTTCACGATCGGTTAGTTTTCTCTTTTATATTTAAATATCGCGAAATAAAATTTCCTATTAAAGTACCTGAGGAGCAGTTAGTAAATCAGTGATCTTAAAATTCGTAGCAAAGTACATATTGCCTAAAAACGGTTTCTATTTTTTTTGTATCTATTGATTTAGAATTTAGATTTATGAGTATAAATAATATTTTACTTCTTTTTACTTCTTTATTATCAATGTACAAAGTTTCATATTGATACGACAAACTCCTTCGTGAGTTATGAAAAAGTTCTCATTAAAATCATTGCCAATAACTCGAGCCCAAAGCAAAATACCTAAATATTTCTTATATAGAGTACACAAACCGAGTTTGAAGTCGATCGGATGAAAAATAAAAATGTTCCTGTACAAACTTTGACCCCCTAAAGCCTGAGCTACATCGAAACAAAAGTGGAAAAAAGTACAAAAAAGTAAAGCCTGAGCTACATCGAAACAAAAGTGGAAAAAAGTACAAAAAAGTAAATAAAATCATTCGTCCTACTTCATCATATAGTAATCTCTGTATATTTTCTCTCAATTTAAAATTTTGTGTGTGCCGAAAGCTTGTCAATAGTCATGTGTTTTCGATGCAATAAACAATAAAAAGCTCAAAGCTTTAGTAGTTCAGGCTTAAGAAGGGTTGGTTTTATTTCGCAATTTCCTTTTGAAAACACTTGCCGAGCATTACTATAGTAGAGTTTGAACCTTGAAGAAAATTAAAATATATGAAAAATAGGCGGTGCGTATTTGAATAATGAGAAGACACAAACATTGAAAATTTATTCAAATACCCACCGCCTACTTTTATTTAAAATAAGAAAAATAAGAAAAGTAAGGAGCGTTACAGAATCAGTAAGGGTAAATATATATATGATACATGTAATTTGTGCTCATGTTTATAATATGAATTATGAGTATACAGCAGAGTGGAAGTGTGGTTGCGTTAAGTCACATTCCAAATTATCCACAATCCAGAATCCACATGGTTGGATATGAAAATAGGCATATCCTTAGGGGTAAGTAACACAGCTAGAGACGCTATCTGGCGAGGAGTTCACCAACTATTTTCATTTCGTTGAGGTGGTTCCTCTATGTATATAAACTCAATGGTACTATGTAGCTTTGAATTTTCTGCAGAAAAGCGAATGTATGTATTACCAAGAACACAATTCAATTTAAACTTAAATCAATATTTTGATTTGGGTTTCTTCAACAAGATTACAATCAATTTTTTATGTTATAAATAGCATCACAGGTATACTAACCTTTTCGTCCCTTGAAATCAACAGTAAGTCTAGCCATTTGTAAATTATGCCGTCGTCTCCAAGATATGCGGTGTGAAAAATTGGTCCACAACACAGTAAAGCAGACATTGCCTACAAAAAAATCAAAAGAAGATTTTAATATTGATCCAAAAATTAATAAAAAATCGTTACATGAATCAAGAATATTTAATTTATCTGAAATTTTTTTAAGCTACTTTAACTTAGGAACCAGCGTCATCATAAAAGAATTACATACACATGATAGATACATCTATCTTCGTGCGTATGACGTTTATTCAATAGTTTAAAAAATAGTTGATGATTTTGGCTTACTCTCACTTAAAACCAAATTTTCATATATGCGATTATGTACCTGTAGAGCACTAAACTGAAGTTTCTCCTCATCGGTAGTTGATCCGATTTGAGATGATATTCCAAGAGGCTTCGCAAATACACCAGACCATGTCGCAAATAGATTAAATAGATTCCTTTTCAAGTCCCGAGACAACAGGGTAACACAAGCGTCCACTAAAAATAAGTTTGCAAACAAGTACAGTACATATAATGCAAAAGTAAATTTATATACAATTTAAAACTTACATGAGAAGTTCTTTATCATTTTGCGGATAAAATTACAAAAATGTGCTTTCACTTCGCGTATACTGATGTTGTCCTTATCAGTTTCTGCTTCTAGATAGAGACGTGCACCTTCTATATATTCCACAAAGGTTGGATGCAGCGACATGGTATCTCTTTCCAAAACACACGTACTGGAGATATAAATAAATCAAATTCTCGTTCAATTGATTGAGTTTTCCTTTTTGAACTGCAATTACCTGACGCCAAAGGTGCCATTTTCCGCAATCTTTTCTAATACTCTCACCAGCTGCAGGCGTAATGCATCACGACGTCTTCGCCTTCGCATGTTCTCTTGTTTCCTGTCGACAGCTTCTCGTATATACAGTACAAGTTCTTCCATTAAATCTCTGCATATAAAATGGATATTTGTCGCAAATACAGTATTATCCACATAAAAAAAATATAGAATAAATTACTTTAAAGCATCGTGATTGATCATCCCAAGAGCATTGACTGCTGCATCCCTGACTTCGGTCACTTCACAACGTAAAAGGGGTACGACAAGTTTGTAAAGAGCCTGCGGTGAGGCTGATCCCAGGGCAGACTTATCACTTCGGTCTGCATTCAAAGAATCAGGAGATGAACTGAAATTATTGTCAAAAATAATCTATAGTTGTGATTTTAATTTAAACCCACCAAATTCATTCCACTAATTGTCAACAACCAAACAAAACTCATTATATTAAGTAACGGACACTTTCATAAAATTAAACAAGTTCGTTATAAATCTCTAAGCCAATGTATTTGTCGTGTAAGCAAGATTTTGTCTTATGTACCAATATCTATCTAAATTAATAAAAGGCAAAGTTTCATATGTGTGTGACTTATGGACTCCAAAACTGCTCAACGGATTTCGCTGAAAATTGAACAGGGTGTGGTAAAAACCCATTTCAAAAATTTACCCGCATTACATTTAAGCTTAAGCTTATTTTCGGTCGGAATAGGAAGTATAAAGATTCAATCATACATGAATGTAGAATGCTTTACCAAATCCTGTTCTTTCCCCTTGTTGCAGGCATTTAAAACGAATTTGACCGCGCATAACCTCTTTAAAGGTCTGCACGCAGTTGGTAGAAAATGATTTAAAATCCGTTATTAATAGGTCATTGCATTGCATTGCGCAGTTATTGAAGGAAAAATAAGAGGTGGGACGTATAAAAATATTGTAACAGCGGTCTTGTAGTGAAGAAATGCCATCTGATTTCAGCAAAGTTAATTATGAAGCTGCGAAAATCGTTAATTCGTCAGTCAAGATTGTTGATAAAAGTGTGCGAGGATATTTGTCGACAGCATTGACATACTATATATAGACTGCTAATGAAATGTCAGTTTCATACAAACCTGCGAGGAAAAATGAAGCAAACATAAGCACTAGCCCTTTTGGTTCAGTGCGGCGAAAGTAGGAAAGAGATTTCAACCTCTGCGGGCCTTTGTTATTTTTTTTACATAGAACACAGTGCCATCCATTGTAGAAACATTGCAACTGCGCAAAAATAACGACTTATTCAAATTATTTCAAACGATCTATAACAGATGGCAGTATGGCTCACTCAGCATACAATCCTCGACACAAACCAAATCGCACGAATTGCTCGATGACATTTGAGTGTTTTCGTTTCTCTCCGCCGTGCACAAAAAGAGCTAGTGCTTATTTTTGCTTCAACGAAAAATTTGTTGCTAGCAGTCCATGTATAGTATGTCAATGGTCGACAGTATGAATCACTCCTCATTCCTACTGAAATCCGATGGTGTTTCAGAGGAAAAACTTTAGACAGGTTATGTGAACTTCGAGGTGAGTTGAAAGTTTTCCAAATTGGACAAAACAAGTCTGTGTCTATAGCCCTTTTCGATGTATTCGCTTACCATCCTGAAATGGCTGGAAAGGTCAACGAAATTACTACACTCTTTCAAAAATCAAAAACCATATTTGTCGCGAGAGACAAGGTATCCGTATTAAAGAAAAAAATTAGTTACCTGGGTAGAAAGGAACAATATTCTGCTTTTACATAATTTCTGCAAGGTATAACAGTTGGAATTGCCATCACTTGACATTTGGAAAGCCTGCTGAAATTTTCTTGAAATTACTTTCCCAATACAGATATTGACGTCAGTGAGTGGATACAAAACGCAATTATCATTATGTCATAACTGCAACGCTAGATGTCCTGGAATACGAATCGCACTAGCAGAGTTTATCCGTATAAAATACAGACATATTTAGATATGCCACTGAACGAGTTTTGGGTTGCTAATCGATGTGAATTAACTGAATTAAAGGGCTGTATGAACTTTTGCTCCACTTTGTCACATTCATCCCTGTGATTAATTCCGACCGGATTGGGAAACGCAACCGAATTAAAAAACGGACGGATGTGCTGGAATTCGCACGAAATGGGAAAATTTTAAAATTAAGGAAAACTCTACAAATGTGTTTCGAAATCAACTGTGTTGTGGTGACAACTGTCAAAACAAAACAATTCTGTTTGTTAAATTAGTTGCTATTGAAATAAAAGGTACAAACATAATTGGTTTAATTACACTAGTCAACAAAAAAAAATATTTTTTTTTATATCGCAAATAATTTCATGTGATTCGTGTTCTATGTGCTAGCAATATTGCAGAAAGTCAAATAAAATATTTCTATCACGTCACAATTTTATGATATATCAATATTTATTTTCTTACTATTTTAACAATTTTTATATTTAAATTACTCATTTATTTTGGACTAAAAAAATGCCTTCTTCACTTTTTTCGTTTTTCGATGGTACTCTGTGGTTTGGGTTTCCCTAATTAATAACCAACAATAATCTGCCAGTATCGCAGGTTTGCATTGTCCTTGATATCGTTTTTCAATGACAGCTATATCTTGAATCTTGGTGGAATCGCTCTCCGTGTTCTGTTTTTCATGAAAGCTCCCATGAAATGCAACATGTCTTTGAAAATATGTTTTCTGCACTCGACAAAGTGCTCTGCTGAGCAAAGAGGGGAAGCAAATCAAATTCGCACGAATCTAAATTTCGTGCAAATTTACCTATAGGAGAATGTTGAGGGACAATTCCGATTCACAAACTTGTTTTAGGTTTATCTAGCGCTACAGACTAAATAAATCAGCATTTCGATATGTGTTAAGTGAAATTGTACCCCTTCTAGTTTCAGTAAGGGCCTCTTATTCAGTGTCACTGATACTAAAATTGGCCGTTTGTTTTGACTTTTTTGCTAAGGGTGGATATCAGCGTACGTTGGAAATGACCTGAATCTTGGTAATCCGACCAAACCTTAGAATACGAATAAATAGTCTCTAACTAAATCGCCGTTAGTAAATAGACTCACTTTTCTCCATCCACTGATGTCTTTGCTGGGTTGTATTATATTATTAAACTTTTCAACTATATTATTTATTCAGAGACCATTATACGGGGATTATTTGTTGCAGAACGTTTTGTCCGTATCGTTTGAAGACAAGGCGCGCGGCGTTAGGCAATAACGCCCAAGGAAATAAGGCCCAAATCAATTTGGAAATAACGCCCAAAAAAATGCATAGCGCCCAAAAATAAACAACAAGATGTAAATAAAGCCCAATAATAATTTGCAATTTAATACGTATGCAACCCCCCTGCTTGGGGTTTCTGTCAGATTTGGAGTATGTGCGAAATTGGATATATTAAAGGTTTTTTTTTTTGCTGTACAAACTCCCACGCCCACCTACTCCAAAATCCATCAGAAAGCCCTAGCAGGGCGTTGCAGGGGGGAAGCATACCCCCATACTTATTCCACCGTTTATGTATTTCCACTTATTATTTTGTGCTTTATTGCTTGTCAAAAAAACGAACCCTGGAAAGGAAATACCACGTAAAATGATGAAACATTTTGCAACAACAAATTGTACGAGTTTTTTTTTTGGGCGTTATTTCCAAATCGATTTGGGCATTATTGCCTAACGACAAGGCGCGCACCGAAGTGGTGTGAGAGTGGCGTGGTGCAAAAGAGGCAGGTGGCATCGCTAGTGCATAATAATGTAAACAATAATGTTAAGCCCCGGTGCACACTTGAGTTTTTTAACGCGCAGTAAGGCAGCGCCACCACCTCTGCGTCTTAGCGGCAAAATGACGCATGTGTGCACCGCTCAATAATAAACAATGTACTGAAAGCGAATTCAAGAAAACCTGCTAGTCTTTTTTCCCGCAAGAATGACGCGCCGCCGTGCCGCAGCGTCATCGCACGTGTGTGTGTACCACTCAATTTATATGTGAGTACTGCAAGACGCAAATGCTGTCACGCTGCGGCACCGCGCGTTAAAATGACGCATGTGTGCACCGAGGCTAAGAGCCTACGGTGAGACGTGGCATTTTTCAGGTGGCGTGGCGCCAGTCTGGTGTCACTTGTCTCGAGCAAGTTTAATTTTCGAGTGGCAAGTGGGTTGTAACGACGTGGAAAGTGGAATTATAGAGGCATATCCCTTGTACGTACATCATATTGTAGAGGCTGGTGACGACATGGATTTTGGCATTGCAGCTGCATATCTTTGTTTACCCTAAAACCAAAAACAAGCGAGACAACCACTGCCACTTGACCACCACGCCACGTCACTTGCTTACCACATGCGCGCCTTAGCTAAGACATACATTTACATTTTGTTTTTATTGAGTCATATAAATCATTTCCAATTTCGTCTAAAAAGAAACTAAATGCATATTTTTGGTCGACTTAAAGATATAGTCATGTGAAAATAATAGGGACACATTGCTGTATTTCGTGAAAATACCAAGAACAAGAATATTTTCATTAAGTTTGGAGTAGTGTTTTTATTTTTAAATAGGCTTATGTTATGTTATGATAGCGGTATTTACTTTATCGACATCCCAAAAAAATTATTTAATTTGCCGTTTCTAATCAATTTATGGCAATTGAAAGAGAGTTGTGTTTTGAACAATTTTTATGCAAGTGTCCCTAATATTTTTCACATGACTGTATGTCCGACTAAATAAAAGATTTTTATCTTTTAATAATAAAGTTCAATAACATAAATTTTTAAATTCCTTTTTTTTATATGTGTACAGACACTTGCTCCCGGCATACAATCTCAACATTGCTCGAGCCTTAGCTAAGGGAAATTTGATCTTTGGATGCGTCTTACAAGGATTTGGTCACAAACTAATAAAAGTGTTTGTAATCAGAAATCTAAGTTTAGCAAATAAATTAAATTAAGTAATTTTGTTAATACTTCTACTTCTGGCAAAAGCTTAGCAGCATATAAAACTTACATCATAAATGCACGTAAATTATTAAAAATGGAAGATTTAATACACTCAATTAAAAAAAAAAACTTTTAAAATACATATAATGAATAATAAATTCATTTTTAATCATTAAAAATTAAGTTTCTTTGCAGATTGGGATGTTGATTGGTATCAAAATGTACATCATTTTATATCGAATTCCAATTATTGTTATTTATTTATTTATGAGAAAACATCAATGCTCTTTTAAATTAAAATTCTCTTTAGCGTCTTAAAAAAGTTCGTAAAAACCAGCAATCTGAAAAAAGTTTGATAACGACACAGAGGTACGTACGTACGGGGCAATGGAAGCTCCTCTAGAAGTCTAGCTCTAGACCCGAGTTCCTCAAAAGGTGCTCCGCCATGAAAATCCAACTGCTCCGCGGAAAGATGGGAACAAATATGAAAAACACATCAGACTAGCTAATTTTGTGCTTCTGAAACTTCGTCGTTTTGTTCGCGGCAATGGAATTTGTTTATTGATCACACCATACAAAAATTGGTAAAAATAAATCGTGAACTCCAGAACATCAGAGCTATGGAAAAGGAAACGAATCAATCAATGATGTTGATTCGTTTCTAAGAAGACCGGAAGTTTTAAGAACCGTAAGAGAAAGGTTATTGGACGCAAATCTACTTACTCCAAAGAAAGATTTTCCGGACAAGTAGAGCCAATCCACTTTTGATGTCCACAAAAATTAGAGAGATTGTTGCACCTAAACTCACGGCCAGTTCTTTTAGGCAATGGGTCGTAGAACAAAATCCTCGTGGATGCATATTCCACAAAAAAAAAAAAACAAAAACCAATAATAAGGAAGAGCCGGAATTTTGTGGTCTTTGCGATTTTGGAAAAAAAATTCTTTGGAATGCAAAGACCCGTCAATTGAAAATTTGCGGGCCCAAATCGAAAGAGCATTAAAAGCTAAACAAAAACCAGTAAGACAATTATCTTCGACTATGCCGAAGCTCAAATACCCGGTACTGTATTATTGTAAAAATAAAAAAAAAATATTTTAGTATTAAAAAAATATATATTTGTATGGGAGGTATGGGTAGTTTTTATTCGACCCATCTCATTTTTTGTCAAAAAATTTTAAATATTATTAAAACAGCATGTGCAAAGTTTAAACTTGCTATCTTTACTGTAGCTATTTAAATTTTTAACATAAAATAGCTATATATTTTGTATGGGAGGTAGTAGTAGTTTTCATCCCATCTTGCATTATCTTCGAACTTAGCCTCAGTTTGGTGGATAGAAGCTTAGGTACCAAATTTCAAGTCGATAGCTCTTAAATTACGGCCGTAATCGTGCGGACGGACAGACAGACGGGCAGACGGACAGACATCGCTAGATCGACTAAGAAAGTGATGCTGATCAATAATATATATAGTTTTTCATACCTACAACGCCTCCTTATGTGCGTTACAAATGGAATGTCAAAGTGAATATACCCTCGCCACAGTGTGGTACCGGGTATAATCAAGAAATGCTGAAGAGCTTTTCGAAAACATTAAGGAGGTCTGGAACTATATATCACCATATTAGGATGCCGGATGAGCGCAGTGGCTCAGTGGTCAGTCCCAGGGGTACCAGGTTCGATCCCCGGAAAACACAAATTACATTTTAAGCTTTTTACCACTGCGCCATCTCTCGCTAACGTCTGACAAAAATGTGAGACTCCAACTGTCTTGAAAAAGGTTCTCAAATCAGCCGTTCTTCGCCATTGCTTCGTGCCTTTACGGACCGCCAAATATTTATTTATGCGTATAAGATGCCGAATTTTAGTGGAAAGTCTTCAGAAAACATTGACTGCCATTGTAAAAAAATGAAGGCTTTTCCACAAAATATTGAAAAAATATTTATTAGTTTCAGAAACTGTAAATTTAAAGTTTTTGAAATTTTGTGTCAAACTCGAAAATGAGTTATAAAAGTTTTTTTTTTTTACCTTTTTTTAATATCTACTAGATTTAAATATTTTTTAAAATGCTAAATGTGACATCACATACCTACCTATGTACATGTTACTTATTTCTTCAATTTAATAAAAAAAAATCGGAAAATAGTCATTGCGTTTCCCATAACCACGAAAAATGGGATACCTACGGACAACGAAGTGCTCCGCGAGGAATTTTTCTCCAGGAAAGTGTTCCGTGACCAAAAAAGAGTGGGAACCGCTGCTGTAGACCATTTTGTGGGATTTTTAGCTGAATATCATTTTTTGTTATTGATTTCGAAAATGTTTAAAGTAGAATTTCGTTTCAATCATTACTTCTTAAAATGCAAAGTAAACATAGAAAATCCGAGATAGAATAAAATTTGTTGCTGTAAATTTAAAGTTTTTTTTCTTTAAATTGGAAACAATTTTCCATTTCACACCACTTCTTGTCACTTTGTGTTTTTACTGTAGGGTAAGTAGAGCGAGACGCAAATTACCCAGAAACAGTAAAGGTGCTAGTACACGATATGTAGCACGCCACATATATATGTGGCTCTGACGTAATTTTGACGTCAGCGTATGGAGCCAATGTCTACATACCTTGTACTAGCCCTCTTTGTGCCACTCACATGAGGTACTCATACGTATGAGGCACTCGTGTGTGGTTTTTTGGCATTCCGTGTACTACCCTAGCACATACGATTTGTGCCAATACGCTACATAATGTCGCGTGGTTACCTGCACGGTTCGTATGTATTTTTGAATGTAATTTCAGCATTTCAGTTTGTGTCCGTGTGTATTGTACGAGCAGCATAGTATTTATTTTTTTGTATGTCATAAAAGTAGCAAACGCGACGGGTTAACATAAATACACCCAAAGCAATGAAACAATTAGTACCTGCAGTTCTAGTGCAAGACTGCACACAGGGCAACAAAACTGCGGATAGCATCATCATAAACGAATAACCAACAGCCAACTGATATTTGCGCGCTGTGCTGCATTCGAAAAACGAAAAAACGAAAAACGAAATGTGTGTCATAAGTTTAGACTATCTGGTGACCTCAGAGCCACATATATATGTGGCGTGCTACATATCATGTACTAGCACCTTAAGTTCTTCAAATGACTGATTTGGATTACCGTGTGATGGTCTTATCAATGCTATTAGGCTGAAAAACATACTTTTTGTGACAGCATGTCAAACATCGACAACGTCTCACACTTGATAGTGCACGATGGTGTACCGTGTTTCATCTGTGACTGCCGCCAAAAAACAAACCAGAAAAATTGTTTTCCACGGATATTCAAAAAGAGCCGCGTATTTGAGATAGCAACCAAAAGAAATGCCAAAATTGACAGCTGAAAGTAGGGGGGCACCGCCACTGGAGGGCGCTGAGGTATACAGGAATACAGGGCATTGCACGCACCAGCAAAACTTCACTGAATTTGAATACTTATCTCTATTGATAAAAAAAAAACTAAATTCAGCATATATTAAATTTTATGAACTTGTAGGAGTGAGGTAGAGTATGAGTACCTACTCAGCATTAATCTACCACGATCTCATTTTGTTGCTCGTCTTGGCGTATTCCTCTCTAACTTATTTAGGGCGAAAGAGAGACGCACTGAATGAGCTTAAAATAACGGAACCGGCAGCACTTTTGGAGCGTTTGAGATGTTTTATTGGGGGGGACGTCCAAATAATTATTTTTCCGAAGTGAAAGCATTAGGCGGCGTATTGAACAAAACAGATTCATCAATTGGTTGTTCTATTTTCAACAAACAGAATGTGTTGTTTTTTTTCCTACAAATTAACTGGCGATTTTGCAATGTTCCCTTTGAGGTGCTCATGAGTCATGACATAACCCATTCGAAGTTACTACTGACTAGCACTTTATTCAACTTTATAGATTTCCAAACATTATTTTTAAATCTAATAAATAAATAGAAATCAGTCGTGGATTCAGCGGAAAAGCGCGCTTCCATATCATATCAAGGAGTTTAGCGCTTTGCATTTTTTCCACTTTTTTTTGCAATTTTCTAGATTTATATATTCGATTTAATACATATTTTGGGTTTCTGAATCCCTTTGCCCGCGCTTATTTTTCGTTTCCATTGTGGGTCAAGTTGCTTTGTCTAGGTATGCTTTTCACATTTTTTTCACAAATGAACAGCTGTGATAACAAGAAACTATCATATGAAAACATTCTGACATTTGTTTTCATTTGTTCATAAATCGAAAATCCCAAAAAAGATTTACTAGTTTGGCCTCACTGTTAATTGTAAAAAAACCTATCTATAGATTTTGACGGTCTTATCAGAGAATTTGCGGACGAAAAAAGCTGGAAAAATACGATTTTAGTTGGTTTCTTAATTTTTTTTTTTTTATTTAATGTTTCATGACTAACGGCGACTTTTTCAACATCACTCTTGAAAGAATAGTGCAAAACTGAAACGCTAGGTTAGGATAGGTTAGGTTGAATAGGGTGTGAGTTCATCACATCGGACTAGGCACCATATTGGACCCATCGCCATACCTGGGGAACCTAAACGGTTTTTGTTTGCGAGGCCAACCTCCTCCAAATTGTCGAAGAAGTACCTACCGAGGTATTTCCTCCTGTACCGAGCAATAGCTTGACATTCACAGAGGAGATGGATAATATCCTCTGTGGCCTGTAAGTCTTCGCAATACCTGCACATGTCTGTATCTGTTAGACCTAATCTCATAGCGTGCTTCCTTAGAAGACAGTGCCCGGAGAGTATCCCTATTGCCATTCTTAGCCTTGATCTGCTGAGCTTTAGTAATTCTAAAGATTTTTTCCTATCTAGCTTAGGCCACAGAGCCTTTGAGACCCTGTGCCCTTCTATATTGAACCATCTCTGATCTGCCCTATTTTTGATATCCTCGAGAATAATTCTCTTTGCCACGGCTATTGGTGGTCTAATGCCCTCAATTGTTTCATTAGGTGGAAGTTCGTTACCCTCTATATCGCAGTGTCCGGGTACCCAGCTCAATCTGACTTGGTTCTGCGCGCATAATGCTCTGAGCATTGTGCGGCAGCTCCTGACTAGTTCAGATTTGATGATGAAGGACTCTAGCGCCTTTAGCGCAGCCTGACTATCAATGTAGATAGCGATATTCTTGTTGGATATTGATCCCATATCTAGTAGATTCGCGGCTTTGAGCACGGCCAGAACCTCTGCCTCGAACACACTGCATGTACATATACGGAAGTCTTAATGACACGTGTAGGTCTATATCCATGGAGTATATACCTGACCCTGTACCCTCCTTAGTTTTGGAACCATCCGTATAAATCGAAATTTCATTATCATTCGAAACCTCATTCTTTTGCCAGTCCTCCCTATCTGGGTATTGTACTTCGTATGGAGTGCCGAAGCCAATTTCCCCCAAACTTTCATCCGTTTTGTCGGGGATATTGGAGAAAGATTCCATTAGTATGGAGCTATGTCCTACCTGTCTGGTTTTGAAAAACCCTGCGTTAGTTAGCCGAAGCGCACTATTACCTGCTTGCAGTTTTATTTGTAGGTCCAGGAGTAAAAGATACATAAACGCCTCAAGTGCAGCTGTGGGTGTGGTGCGTAAAGCACCAGTGATGGCAGTGCAGGCTGTTTGTACCCTGGTCGACATATCCCGTATATATAACTTATTTGTGGCTTTCCACCAAACAAGAGCCCCATAGGTAAGGATGGGTCTAACCACCATGATGTATAATAACCAATGCATCTATGTCGGACTCAATCCCCACTTTTTTTCTGCTGTTCTCTTACAGATGGAGAGAGCATTATGAGCCTTTCGGACTTTTTCCTGAACGTTCAGTTTCCAATTCAATTTTTTATCTAGGACCATACCAAGATATCTTGCGCTATCCGAAAGGGAAAGCTCCACTCCACCAATCATGGGTAGTTTGAAGGGTGGCATCTTGTATTTTGTACTAAAAAGTACTAGTTCTGTCTTTTCCGGGTTGACACGAAGTCCACACCCTTCCGCCCATTTTCTGAGCTTGTTGAGGGCTGATTCCATGGTTTCACTAACTCAAACGCTAACACCAGAGGCACTATCTTTCAAAAGTCCGTCCACCTTCTCGCCTACGCCATCGACAAAATCGGCAGAACGCAGCGTGATGTCACTGGCGCGTTCGTAAACATTGAGACGGAGGCGGCGAGATGGGTTTGGCGGTCAATGAAGGAAAGACAAATTATATGCTGTCATCAAGAAAGCACACCCAACACCGACCGACGTCTTGGATAGAATATCACTATAGACTAGGCCCGGAAGATCTTCGAGCCCACACCCGAGGGACGGCGCAGTAGAGGAAGACCGCGACTCAGGTGGCGCACGCACGTGGAAAGGGACCTTAACCAACTTAGCGTGCGAAACTGGAGACAGCTGGCCAAAGATCGTGCTGGCTGGAGACGCTTGTTGGTTGAGGCCCAGGTCCACCCCGGACTGTAGCGCCACCTTAAGTAAGTAAGTAAGGCCACCACCACCACCTTTTCATCGATTTCAAAGTCCCCTATAACATCATTCATATAGATGAGCTTTACAGCACCAGGCATCACATCAGGATCACTGCTGCATTAACGTCCATAAAGACTTTATCGAAACCTTTGATGTCAAAAGAGAATTTCGACAGGGCGATTTGGAGTGCGAAACTAAAGGTAGGTAGGTAAGGACTGGCCGAACTGTAGAGCCGAATAAATGAGTCAATACCACGTTGGCAATGTTGCCAATGTACCCAATCTGAAAACGGAATTTAAAAAAAAAAACATCCTTGACCACTGATTTCTTTCTATTGCCTATACATATTGCTTTTTAAAGCCCAATTAAGGAAAGGCAAAACTATGTAAAGGGAGGATTGACAGGTTTTACACAAAGAAAGGAAAGACGTTACCAAATGAATAAAAGGCAAGTTCAGTGCTAAACTGAAATATCGAAGTCCCATCGTTATTCAGTAATCGAGAGATTTAATATCACCACTGTATTTTCGATAGAGTTTAACATTTTTAGATTATTCTAGAGTTAGAGATCAGTTCTCTTTCTGTTTATTTATTAGATGTATTGTAAAGGCACAATCACATTGAGACAAATGTTAAAAAAGTTAGAAAAGTGGAAAAAATTAAAAAACACACGCATATTTATGCGACATCTATCGCGAAGTGTTTTCCCTAAAAGCTCTTTCTTGACACTTGGAAGATGTCAAGAAATATGGCAGGCTTCATTTTTTTATTTTTCATAAGTGTCAAATGTTTGTCAAAAGTGGAAAATGACACTGAATGACCCTATCCCCGAGTTGGAGGACGCAACTGCTGGAGCAACTCAATTGGGTGACGGTGCAACCAGCCAATTGATTTAGTTTCAAAGGCCAAGCAGTTACGCGGCGAAAAGAAGGCACGCAAAATCATGCTGAAATTGGATTTGAAGCAAATCCAAGGCGTCAACCGTGTTCGTCACAAGTCGAAGAACATTTTGTTCGTCATAAACAACCCCGATGAGTACCTACAAGAATCCCCACAATGACACAAACATCATCTTTGATGAGGCCAAGATCGAGGGTCTTTTACAACAAGCTCAAGTGGCCACCGATGAGAAGAGGTTCAAGGCTCCAGAATCGGCTACCGGTACACGTACACCGTTGACACCGTTGGCATAACCACCTCAGTGGCACCAATCGCCGAGAAAGAGGTAGATGAAACTGGAGCTGACGAAAGGGACATTGAGCTAGTCATCACGCAAGCGAACACAACAGCCAAGATAATTCGAGCGCTCAAGAATAACAATAACGATATTGTTAACGCTATTATGGAGTTGTTATAAGGTGTCCAATACATTTTGTTCGTCATAAACAACCCCGATGAGTACCTACAAGAACCCCCACAATGACACAAACATTATCTTTGATGAGGCCAAGATCGAGGGTCTTTTACAACAAGCTCAAGTGACCACCGATGAGAAGAAGTTCAAGGCTCCAGAATCGGCTACCGGTACACGTACACCGCTGACACCGTTGGCATAACCACCTCAGTGGCACCAATCGCCGAGAAAGAGGTAGATGAAACTGGAGCTGACGAAAAGGACATTGTGCTAGTCATCACGCAAGCGAACACAACAGCCAAGATAATTCGAGCGCTCAAGAATAACAATAACGACATTGTTAACGCGATTATGGAGTTGTTATAAGGTGTCCAATACATTTTGTTCGTCATAAACAACCCCGATGAGTACCTACAAGAACCCCCACAATGACACAAACATTATCTTTGATGAGGCCAAGATCGAGGGTCTTTTACAACAAGCTCAAGTGACCACCGATGAGAAGAAGTTCAAGGCTCCAGAATCGGCTACCGGTACACGTACACCGCTGACACCGTTGGCATAACCACCTCAGTGGCACCAATCGCCGAGAAAGAGGTAGATGAAACTGGAGCTGACGAAAGGGACATTGAGCTAGTCATCACGCAAGCGAACACAACAGCCAAGATAATTCGAGCGCTCAAGAATAACAATAACGATATTGTTAACGCGATTATGGAGTTGTTATAAGGTGTCCAATTCACTTTGTTTCATTATAATTTGTATTTTACCCGCCTTTTGAGATCATTCATATTTAATTCACAACCCAAGTCGAACAATAAAAAGAAAAACAAAAAGAAAAAAACAATTTTATTGAAATATGTACGTGCAAATTTGTTTTTTTGACGTTCGAAATAAAGCTTTTATAACAAAAAAATGACAAAACATCAAAGGAAAGGTATGTTTCCTCAAAATAGTTGACTTGCAGAGCTATCTGCTGGGGAGATTATGAAAACTATTTTTGGTGTGTTGGTTTTTGGAGCTTGCAAAATGTGAAAGCTCAGAGCGCCTTGAGCTTTAAAAAATTTTATTTTCACAAAAATGAAACGGAATTATAGAAAGTAGTTGATGTGATAAAGGGAGAAATAATATTATTTTGAAACTTTGTTTACTTTTTTAATATTTTCCTGAATGTGATTGTGGCTTAAGGCATTTATTTAAATTTCGATTAAAGATGTTTAGTTACATACTTTTGTAAATTTTATTGAATTATTACGAGCCCCCTCATGTAGCTGACCTCCCCGTGGTGGGGGGCGGGCAACATGTCTAGGTTCACCTAGACATGGCTAACGAAGCACACACCCAATGATGACAAAGCGACGAAAGCGAGCCTCGGATATTGCCAAGCCTGTCAAAATAGGGCGCCCTTTGGAGCCAGGCCTGAAGGGTGGCAGTTTGCGAGCGTCTGGTGGTCGGCTTGTCACGCTCGGCAGTCGGCCGGGTTTAACCCGAAACGGCTACGAGCTTCTTGTCAATGGTCTCGCAAACCATTATGGGGGTCAGAGGGTGGATGCGCTATGCACCAATAGGGGCATAAGTGGACTTTCGGTTACTCGACAACGGCATCGACTTAGGATAGGCACGTGGAACATCTCTTCGCTCACGGGAAAAGACCTGGAGCTTGTTGGGGAGGCTGTTAAATATCGACTAGATATAGTTGGTGTTTCCTCAACAAAGCAAAGGGGTTCTAGAACTGTGGACCTTGCAGACGGGTGGAAACTCTTCATGTCGGGAGTAGCACCTTCAATGTCTGCTCAGGCGGGAGTGGGGATACTCACAAGTCCCAGGCTGGCAGGCAGAGTATTGGAGTGGATACCATTAGGAGGGAGAGTTGCGATCTTAAAGCTTAAGCTTGAAAGATCAACTCTGGCTCTAGTGCAGGTGTATGCACCGAATCTGGAGTCAGGGTACGCAGCTTTCTTAGATGAAGTTGATGCAGCCCTTGAAAAGGTTGCAGATATGGATTCTTATATCCTGATGGGTGATTTCAATGCTCACGTGGGTGCGGATTTCTCGACATGGGGCAGCGCGATTGGGAAACACGGTGACCCCGATCAGAACGCGAACGGAGAGAAGTTGTTGGACTTTTGTTGTTCAAATGGAATGTCCATTATGAACACTTTCTTTCCACACAAAGATATCCATAAATACACATGGTACCGTCGAAGTCTTCAGCAGAAATCGCTGATAGATTTCTTTGTGGTACCATCGTGTATTAAAAGGATGGTTTGTGATGTTCGTGTGTTGAGAGGGGCTGAACTGTCAACTGATCACCACCTGGTGTTGTGCAAATTGTATCTCAACGATCAAATACCTATCCTGCCAAAGCGTAAACCAAGAATGGTTACGCGCATACGGTGGGAGGGGCTACAGAACGATGAGATACGGGAGGAATTTGCACGGCAGGTATCTGAAAGGTTTGAACAAATTCCAAATGTTCCATTGAATGTAGAGGAAGAATGGCAGTTGTTTTCAACAGCAGTTATTGCCTCTGCAGGACATGTTTGCGGAGTGAAGCGGCTCGGTGTGGCGGCTGGTGGTGAGAAAAGAACTGCGTGGTTTAAAACGCCCGGAGTTCAAGAAGCTATCAGAGAAAAGAAGAAGGCTTTCAAGGTGTGGATTCACTTGGGGGACTCTCCTTCTCGAAACCGGTACATTGAGGCGCGAAGAACTTGCAAATTGGCTGTTAAAGCAGCCAAAGAACATTCTTGGAAGGAGTTCGGCGAAAAATTGGACCGCGATCACAGATCTGCAAGCAAGGTGTTCTGGCAGACCATCCGCCGTCTTAGAGGAAGGAAGTGGAACATTATCGAAGGAGTCAAATCCAAAGATGGTACACTTCTTTCTAATGAGGAGGACATCTTGCGCAGATGGAGCGAGCATTTTTCCGAATTGCTCAATCCAATCCAGGGCATCGAGGATGACACATCTATCGCCTTAAGCAGGGCGGAAAATAGTCCCACGGTAGAGGAAGTCACTTTTGCGATCAAATCGCTAAAAGCTGGCAAATCTGCAGGAGTGGATGAAATCCGGCCAGAAATGCTAAAGGCCTTAGGTGAAGAGGGAGTCAAATGGCTCGCTCGTGTCATTAAAGTGGCCTGGGAATGCGGCGAAACTCCCAGCGATTGGCAGATTGGGGTGATTGTGCCCCTTTTCAAGAAAGGGGATAAAAGGGATTGCTCCAATTACAGGGGTATATCACTTTTAAGTCTCCCCGGAAAAGTCTTTGCCAAGGTGCTGGAAACGCGTTGCAGAGCTGTGGTCGAGGCACGATTAGGAGATGAGCAATGCGGCTTTCGTCCCGGCAGAAGCACAACCGACCATTTATTCACTCTCAGAATGGTACTTGAGAAGGCTTGGGAGTATGCTACACCTGTTTACGCTTGCTTCGTAGATTTGGAGAAAGCATATGACCGAGTCCCTCGAGGAAAACTCTGGAGTGTATTACAGCAGTATGGAATTGATGGTTCTCTCTTGAGAGCCATTCAATCTCTTTACACAAACTGTAAAAGCTGTGTTCGGGTAAACGGCGTTAAATCAATACCTTTCACCGTGGGCGTTGGACTTCGCCAGGGGTGCGTCTTGTCGCCTCTCCTTTTCATTACTTATATGGACTGGATGCTACAGCGCAGTCTTGGCGAAGAACGTTTCGAATTGGGAGATCTGAGGATAAGTCATTTGCTCTTCGCTGATGACTTGGTCATCCTTGGGTCCTCTCAGACTGAACTTCAGCGCGCACTCGATCGGTTTGTAGCCGTTTGTGTTGAAGCTGAGATGAGGGTAAATGTGAACAAATCTGAAGTGATGGTCGTCTCCAGAACGCCTGTTCAATGCACTCTGCATGTTAGTGGAGTCCCATTGAAACAGGTGGAGAAGTTTAAGTATCTCGGGGTCTTATTCACGAGTGATGGAAGGAGCAATGCCGAGTTTTCCTGTAGGATTGGTCAGGCTGGATCGATTTTGAGACAGCTTGGTCATTCTGTTATCAGGAGGACTGAACTTGGTGTCAAAGCTAAGTTGTCAGTCTTTAATTCGGTGTTTGTTCCAACTCTTACCTATGGTCATGAGGTTTGGGTAATGACCGAAAGAATAAGATCGCGAATACAAGCTGCCGAAATGAGATTTCTCCGTAGTATTGCTGGTGTGACCCGTAGAGATCGAATCAGAAATACCAGAATACGTGAGGAACTCAATGTCGAGCAGCTACTTCTCCGGACGGAGCGATCCATGCTTCGGTGGTTTGGTCATGTTAAACGCATGTCCCCGACCAGGATTCCACGACGTGCTATGGAATCCGTACCATCGGGCAGGCGTCCCCTAGGTAGACCCAGGATGAGATGGTTAGATCAAATTCATAATCTCTCCTCTACCCGTATGGGGATTGCCCTTGATGATTTAGAGTCGATGGCGGAGGATCGAAAGCTATGGAGGGTCCACTTGAGCAACCTACACCCGCGACCCATTTAATGGACAAGCGGACCATTGAAAATGAATGAAAAAAAAAATGAATGAATTATTACGATATGGCTACTATTTCGATAAAGTGCGCTAAAAATACATATCTATTGTGCGTGCGCAGCGAATGCCATGACTGAGATGTCGTTCTAACCTATGACAAGCACAATGTTTCCATTCGAGATGTTGAAATAGATTAATAGATTACAATTTATTCAATTTGCTATTTTACTTTTCTGTCCATTTTACTTACCCATTTGTACTATCATTTATTTATATTTTATGAAAGTGTATTACTTAAGACTTAAAAAAAAGCATTTCATCAATCTATATTAAGCGCGCAGCTATAGCATCAGATCAATTGTCTAAAAAAAAATACAATGCATTCTCATTTCACAGATAAGAACGATTTTTCTATTGCAAAACATTAAAAAAAAACTAATAAACGAAATATTAATACAATTGAAGTTGTTTGTTGTAAACAATTTTCTTATAGACTTTTCACATTACCCAAGTCTCTTTTGTCTGGCTTCTTTGCGCCCGTATGACAGTGGCAGTGTGAACCTTGTGACGATTCCTTCTGGCCCAAAAACATTCGAAGGAATATTGTCCAAGGAATCAGACAACGACCGTGAGTCCGATTGATCTTGCAAACTGATATTGTTCAATTCACATTTTGTTCACGTAATAACACAAAAATTCAGCATTCGGAGTTCATTTAGAAGGATAAAAGAAATATAAATGAAAAGAGGTAAACAAATATTTCATTTGGTCGGTAAAAAGATGAGCAACATGAACAACGAAACTGAATTAGAATGGTATGAATGAGCAGACAAATTTTGGAACAGGCAAGAATAAACAAAGAACAAAAAACACAAATGATCATGGAACAAATATAAGGCCAAAACTTAATTCACTCGGTAACAAATGTTTAACATCACCCATATTATGATAACTTGTGTTATTAGCAGTGAACCAAATGATTTTCATATCTAGTGCGTCTGTTGTGGGTGAAAAATGCAATCACTCATGTTTTAGCCTTACCTTGAGATTAAATTCTTATTTTATATACATTTTGTACAAGAATGTTCTTTAACTTTGCATTTTAATAATTGTGAGATTAGTATCTGCACTCAGGGAGGTTATTCCCAAATGTGCGGCGGATCGTATTAAAAGCGATACTTCGATTTCGACCGTCTTCGCTTTTGCTTATTCTCAAATGCGAACTGTGCTTTCCAGTTTTTTCCAATTAGACTTCCAATTTTCCATTTATTTTCCCAAAAGTTTGACAGCTTTTTCCCGTCACAAATCCGCCAGCAGTCCGTCACCTAAATAGCTATCGCTTTTGATTGGATCGAATCGCTTTTGGAAATACAAAAATACAAATCCGCCGCGAATTTGGGAATAAGCTCCCAGGTTCGATCCCCACAAAAACACAAATTACAAGTTTTTTCCACCGCGCCACCTCTCGCGAACGTCTGAAAAACATCTGAGAGTATAGCTGTTCTGGAAAATCTTTCAATTCAGCCGTTTGATTGAACTCGGTTTAAAATTGGACTCCCAAAATTAAAAAAAACTCACACAAACGGATGGTTGTGAGAAGCTACGCCTAGGTTGCCTATACGGGCCTCATGCGTCAACTATTTATTTACTTATTTTTTGCTCGTCAGTAATGGACAGATTGATTTTAAAGAAATATCGCATAAAATATATTTGAAGGAACTGTCAAATTGAGTTTGGAGAAAACTTCACTAATGGAGCGAATAATACATTCATATGTATTAAATTTTTTAGTTTTTTTAAATGGTTGAACGTTGTTTTTCCACTGCCAATGGAACAAAAACATTTCATTTAAAAAAAAACCGAAATTAAGCAACCTTTAGATGAAGATAAGGCAACTTACCTATAATCTATATATATTAAAATGAATGTTTGTTTCTCTGTATGTCCTTTATAGAATCGTAAACTATAATGTGATTATCTTTAGCAAAGTTGTTGTGCATGAGCCCACGAACATTACTGAGTTGGTTTGGTCAAAATTGGACAAAGGGGCGTGGCACCGCCCATACAAACAAAAACATTAAAAATCGTATATCTCGAAAAAAGCCGAACAGATTGAGCTGAAATTTCAAGACAATCTTAGGTATTGGCCCTGGAGTGTTCCTGTAAAGATTGGTCAAAATTGGACAAAGGGGTGTGGCACCGCCCATACAAAAAAAAAATTCAAAATCGTATATCTCGAAAACCACCGAACCGATTGAGATCAAATTTACAGACAATCTTACGTACTTTTATTATTTAAATTCGTTTAGAACGAGCTTCCTTTAAAGACGAACGAATGAGCATTGTATGAGAAAAAAATTAAAACAAATATGTATTAAAAAAAAAAAAAAACAATGGCAACACTTACAATAAAGGACTATAACTATACCATTTTTAAAAGTAAAATTCTCTGTCGGAATGACTGACTGAACGCGTCTCAGAAGTCTTACATGAGCCCCTCACCTCAGAGTGAGGACGTATGGCGGATGAATTCACTAGACTGAATCAACGGTGACGTCAACAGTCAACAGATGACAGTTACCTTACTTGAGCTATTCCGACATATTTTGAGCTGAGGTCAGTGAGGATTTTTCATAACTAGTCAGACGACGAACCTGGCAAACGGAACAAGGACAACGAATTTCGGATCTGTGCGTGGAATGCTAGGTCCCGGAGGCCCTCCCGATCAATCAACCGTCAACCAGATTGACCACACTGCGATCCTCCAGTATTATGGATGTCCGAACGTTCCGAGGGGCCAACATTGATTCGGACCACTACCTTGTCGTAGCCAAGACCAGTAAATACTGTGAGGAAGTTTGATGTCGGACAGCTAAAATCGCAAGAGATCACTAGATCCTTCTCCGATCGAGTTTCTCTCAATAGGTTCTACGCAACCAGCATTAAGCGTTGAAGACTAGTGCCAACATTGCCAAAAAGCCATCAGAGACACCGCCTCTGATGTGCTTGGTTTCACACGACAACCACAACGACGAGTGCCGGCAAACACATGCATTGAAACAAGAGGCATACAAAGCGGCGCTGCAAAGAAGGACCGGAGCTGCTCGTGAGCTCTACACGCAGAAAAGGAGAGACGAAAACCTGCTTCTCAGGAGAAGCAAGAAAGAGCACGAGAAGCGCGGGATCGAGGAAGTAGAGAGATGCTACAGCAGGAATGAGGTTCAGAAGAACCTGCCAAGGCTACAGAGCCCGAACCGAAGCCTGCAAGGACGAACAGGGGAACATCATAGTAGAATCGCAGTCGATGCTGAGGACATGGAAGAACTACTTCTGCAGACTGTTTAACGGCGATGACGAACTAAATCCCCCTGTCAGGCAGAATGAACCGTTCAACCTGGACGATGAGGACCAAAATTTCCGTCCACCCGACCTAGACGAAGTGAAGATAACCATATATAAGCTTATTCCGAGCCGAGCTATTCAAAGCGGCAGGCGATGACTTGGCATACATCAACTAATTTGTAAAATATGGTCGGAGGAAAGTATGCCCGATGAATGGAACCTAAGCATTGTTTGCCCGATCCAAAAGATAGGATACCCTCTGAATAAATTGCGCTAACTACAGCGGTATTAGTCTTCTTAACATCGCATACAAAATCTTATCTGCCGTATTGTGTGAACGACTTTCGTCAACAACCTGACTGGTCCCTATCAGTGTGGCTTCAGGCCAGGAAAGTCTACCATCGACCAAATATTCACACTGAGGCAGATCTTGGAAAAACCCAGGAAGTCCAAATCGATACCCACCATCTTTTCATCAATTTTAAAGCCATCTATGACAGCATTTATAGAGACGAGCTATACAGAGCAATGTCTAGTTTTGGCATCCCTGCCAAAATCGTCCGTTTGTGCAAGATGACAATGGAGAATGCACGCTGCTCCAAAAACTCAACCGCTAACACCAGAGGCACTATCTTTCAAAAGTCCGTCCTTCTACTCGCCTACGCCGACGACATCGACATAATCGATTTGAAGTTCAACTCATCCGGATTTCCAATATAATCTGAACTTCAATTCAATTGAACTCAGTTTAACGAAATTTTATGAATATTTGTGTTTTTGACAATCGGTTGATCTGAGGTTTAAACGGCAGAATATTGTAGTTTAACTTAAACTACAGAATTAACTCTGTTCAAGGTTTAAACGAAACTGTGAAACCGAAGTAATTGTTAAACTAAAAGTGTAGTTTAAACTCACACTATAAAACGGGGGGTAATTTAAAAATCTCTTTATATATCTCTATACCTATAATATATAAAACAAAGTGGAAAAAATTGCTTCCTTCTGTCGCCCGTAATTTTCAACCAGTTTTGTTGATTTTTTTTCTTTAAATGTCGGTTATTACGGTGATCGGGCGATAGGCTAAACAAATTCAAAATCGGACAAAGAGGCGTGGCACCGCCCATACAAAAAAAAAACATTCTAAATCGTATATCTCGAAAACCACCGAATCGATTGAGCTCAAACTTACAGATAATCTAAGTGGCCGTGGAGTGCTCCTGTGAAGATTGGTCAAAGTTGAATGCAAAAAAGGCCTGGCAAAGCTGGAGGGGGTTCAGCTAGTACTACATATAATTCTTCTGTCCGTGTATGTACCATCCGGAAAAGTCGGAAAATTGAAAAAAAAAATCGAAAATTGAGAACTACTGGGCCGATTTGGCTCAAATTTTTTTTCGTAATTGAAAGGAGAAGGCTTTTACAAAACAACATTTTGGGAAAACCCTCCGGAAAAGTCGAGAAAATGGGAAAATCCAAAATAGATTTTTTTTTGTATGGAATTTTGTGTGCAATTGTTCCGCAATGGCTTAGTGAAAAACTAGGAAAAAGGCGAAAAATTTTAATTTTTTTTTTTTTTTTGACGAAATTTTGCATTTTATCGCATGATAATTTTGGACGATGTAAAGGTGGAAAATTGGATGACGCTGTGCTGCGACCAATGCCACAACGCGATAGATGGCGTTATACGTTGACTTAGACTGTCCGCAATTTGACAGGTATCCTTTTCGCATTGTCATTTTCTATTGAGCAAATGTGCTAATTACTATCTGTGTTTTATTATCACTCTGAAGTTTATCTGAAGGCGTTAAATTGGGGCGAGAAGATGTTCGCCGTATCCGCTAGTAATATATAAATAACAGATTCCTGGCTTTCAAAAATACTATAGTAAGGGCCAGTTACGACGGTTCCGGAAAAAGTTTCGGATGGTTAGCCGACACCGACACAACGCTATCCACCAGATAAAGGCTGCTTAAATTTTTTTTTGGTTCATCGTCAAAGTATCTGATAAACTAACTTGAGGAAAAATATATCATCCACAAAATTTGTTTCGATTAAGACCTTAATCATCCCAGTCCTACTTTATGGTGCAGAGGCATGGACTCTATCAAAAGCGGATGAGCTTACTCTTGGTTACTTCGAGAAGAAAATTCTTCGAGTAATTTTCGGTCCCGTCTGCATAGACGGTGAATGGAGGAGGAGATACAACGACGAACTGTACGGGCTGTACAGCGACATTGACCTAGCCAGAAGAGTGAAGGTCCAACGACTGCGGTGGCTGGGTCATGTAGAGCGAATGGACGTGAATGCTCCGGCCCGGAAGATCTTCGAATCCACACCGGAGGGACGGCGCAGTAGAGGAATACCGCGACTCAGGTGGCGCACGCAAGTGGAAAGGGACCTTAACCAACTTAGCGTGCGAAAATGGAGACAGCTGGCCAAAGATCGTGCTGGCTGGAGACGCTTGTTGGTTGAGGCCCAGGTCCACCCCGGACTGTAGCGCCACTTTAAGTAAGTAAGTAAATTTGTTTGGATACACAAGTCACTTGTTTTGTCTTTGTTTGCTTCGTGTTTTCTAATATTTTTTTGTTGTTTTAGGTAAACCAAAGAATAAAGACCTTTGATAAATTAACGGAAGGAAAAATTGACGCAGCAAAAGTTCAAAAAAGACTTTTAACAGACGAGCTGGAGCAAAAATTAATAAAAAGAAAAATTTTAGAAAAGGAGTTGGAACACAAGGACGCTCTTATTGAATTAGAAAAACATATTCTTCTTAAAATTGAATTGTTAAAAAATGGTTTAGGAGAAAAGTGAATACAATTTTTTTCCTTTCACAGTCGCGTTTTCGGCCGTTTTGGTTCATCGTCGAGTGTTTCAAAATAATTTGGCGTTGGGCGAAATACTCTGTTCGTACCGGGCCGTGTAATATGATCGTAATATCCTTTAAATTCGTCTTCTAAAAATTCAAACAAATTCATGTTCTTAGGAGACTTGCTCCGCTCTTTAACGAAAGAATGCTCTAAAACTATATTTTATCCTGTCACTTCAAATAAATACTTTGTTTATCTACCGGATAGAGGATTTAACAGCCACTTGAACCGACTGATACTCTATCCGAGACTATATCTGTCAGATATCACTATCCGAAACCTTTGAAACCAAATGTTGAAGTTTAGTTAAGTTATCATTATCATACTCGTGCCAATACGATCCATTAACATTGATGTAAGAAAATATCTCAAACAGCTGACATTTTATTTGTACAATTTTAAAAATTACTCGCTTACGCATGTATGTATGTACGCAGTAAAGATATCTTAAGGTGCTAGTACACGATATGTGGCACGCCACATACATATGTAGCTCTGACGTCAACAGAGAGTGCACAAAGAGAGCTTGTACACGGCATGTACCTATTGGGACAATTCGCTGACGTCAAAATGACGTCAACTAGCACCTTTAGTATAAACGAATAAAAGCAAAACAACATACATGCTTCGTACAAGAAGGATGCTTCGTACAGCATTGGAAGGACACCATTTTGAGGCACATAGTACAATAAATTTCCCATAGGCTTTTGCCAATAGCTTTTTGCGTGCTAATGGGACCCTATCCCCTATTTCTCTGTGGGATCTTTGGTTTAATTTTGATCGAAGAAGTCTATAGAATTTAGTAATGGGTTACATGGATAGGAAACACAGCGAGTGCACATCAATGCTAATATTCGGAGAATCTGCAACTCTGAAGAGAAAACGCGGTGGAAGAAGACATCACCTAAGATAGCCTGCTCTGTTAAAAGAGTACATTAAGGCTCGGACCTACGCGCTTAAAGGAAAGTAGAAGCACCAACGGACCCTTAGAATCTGTTTAAATGGTTTAACTAATAAATATATGTACACATACTTTATTTAAGTTTGTGAAAACTGTCAAGTTAAAGCATTAAACCACTTCCCGCAAGCTTGTACTGGTAAGTTAAGAAACTTTGACGAAACTTTGACGAAACGGATGCTGCGGATTCTGTGGGTTGATCCCTTAAGTAAGGATAAGGTCATGCAGCTACGTTATTT